>CM021102.1:262516899-262892969 GCA_007115665.2 Sequoiadendron giganteum
TTCATCACCCTTCTCAATTGTTTCATTTGTTTAAAAATAATATCATCCCAAGAGTTTCTTTAGCTCCTAAGCTCACATCTTCAACATCTTCATCACTAATAGGCTTGCTCCTTATTTTGTAGCAATCAATATTATCAAATATCAATTCAAGAGCTACAAAACCTCTTGGGATCACATGGTTTTGATTTGGATGATCTCATTCCCAAAGAGATTTTTCTTTTTGTATTATTCTTCCCCCATGGGCTACCAATCAATGAGTTGGTTCTCAAAATGGTTGATATAATCCAAGAACTCATATATTTTCTTGTCATCATTAAAATCATGTAAATTATATATATTATCAAGAATTCATCCCAGTGAGAATTTTTACACTATATATAGTGGGATGATGTCAAAGAGGTAAAAAAATTTAAATCTAGGAAATCAAGGGTATTAGCTACAATTTTTTTATCTCTATCCAACCACTTGATATTAATAAACTGAAACATTCCTATTTCATACCATAAAAATTCCTATACATCCTTAGTCTCTTTTTCATGGTAGCATATAAGCCTTTAATCTAAGATATAATGAGATCTAAATCACCATGGACCTTTAGGAATTTGATACCATATTTGGAATTCTTGTTTAAACCAAGAAACAAGGCTTCATACCCAACCACATTATTGATATAGTCAAAATTCAATTTAAATGTGAGTTTATAATTTTTTCCATTAGGTGATTCCAACATAACCCTTCCACCATTTCTTTCTTCAGAATAAGCACCATCAAAATACATACCTATATGTCATTATTTTTAGAATAATGAAGTTTGAGACATAAATAAAGATCAATAAAGTTAATTTTATAATCACAATATCCCAAATATTTTCTTGTCTAAGTGTCCATGTAACTTATCTCATTCTTTTCCTATTCATGGTTCTCCATAATCTGAATCATTTTCTTATCTCTATGCAATCATACATACTTTTCTTGAAAAATTATGGTAGTGTAGGACAATCAATTTCAATTCCACCACCTATGGAATCTTGACTCTTTATTGAAATTATCATACCCCATTTTTAAAAAATCGATAATAATTATATTCATTGAAAGGAACTTACCAAAGTATACAACAAGCTGTTCTTCCACATCATTGAAAAATATAATTAAATTAACCTCTCTAGAGTCCATTAAATAAAATTTTCCATATAGTTTAGAGACATTTAGGATAATTTGATTCATGAATTCTAGTGGCATTAAATTTGTCTAAGTTCCAAAATCCAATATATATTTGTGGACTAGCCATCCCTTTCTTAGTAAAGAAGCATATAATGGGTCTACAATACTACTTTTAGACATAATGCCAAAGTAGATCTATGGAGTTTCTTGGTTATTTTTTAAATATTCTTATCTTGGGAGTCATTTAGAGAATAAATAGGTTGATCAAATATGGTTGGGTTTTAATGTACAATAGGACCCTTTCGTTATTCTTAGGGATCCTAAGAAATTCCCTTATAAGTACTTGAACTTTGATTTGGTTCAATGCAAGAGTCATAATAATGAGTTGATACTCTAGTAAAGAAGTGGAAATTGGAATAATTATAGCATGAGTATCAATAATTAAAGGAACTACCTAATACTTAGAAGCAACCTTTGCCTTGGTGATATGTTCAAATCCTTTAACTATAGTTGGCTTTTCTTGAGACATCCTTATCTAATTTGTCATGTTGTGTTTTCTATTGTGACCTTAGGATGTTCTCAACCACTAGCCAATATGTTTGTAAATTTATCCTTTGAGTAAATTCTATTGGCATTTCATCTTCTTATTTAGTGGTGATCTTATAGTAGGTCTATTCATATGTATGTCTATATCATCCTCCATTTTTTTTCCTTTATTTTCATGTATTCTTGCCCTCAGATTTCTGTGTTTGAATGAAAGTATAATTTTGTTGAGTGTCTAAGCAAAATATCAAAGTTGAATCTCTTCTCAAAAGTATGTGATTTCGGGAGGAGGAATAATGATTATGATAGGCCATTTTATAGATTTTGGGTTTTCGAACGATCGGCTCAGATTGAAAGAGAGATCGACAAACGAGATTGATGAATGCCATGTGATGTGAGTTATGTCTCAAATAGAACGTGAGCTAGAATGCGAGTTAGAACATGAGTTCAGGGAAGATTGCAAATCGAGACTAAGTTAGAACGTGAGTTAGAACATGAGTTCAAGATTTTAATCTCCAAAAATAGAAGAAATAGACTTTGTATGCAAAAGACAAAGTTAGAACTCGAAGACTAATGCATTCGAATGCAAACAGGAGTTAGAACTAGTTAATCGACTATTTATGATGAAGAGTCTTCTCGCAGAGATAAACATGTGTTGAATTCAGAGATAACTAGAGAACTAAAAATAGATCTCGAGTTAGAAGGTGAGTGAATGAATTAGATAACTGAATGATAGAGATATGTGACATAAATAATTAAATATGAATTAAATGTTAATTTAATTCAACATTCGAAAATAAGAGACTTTAATTAAATAAATAAAGATAATTTATTTAATTGACTTTTGAAAAGGATTAAATGAATAATTAAATAATAAATATTTAATTATAGATAAAGGGGTTAGATGAATAATTAAATAAAGATATTTAATTATAGTTGGAAAAGTATGATAAAGGGGGAATTAAATAATAAATCATTTAATTGATAGATAAAGGGGGGAGAATTAATTAGTTCGTAACATAATTAAATAAATATGATTTATTTAATTAATCAAGTTGAATAAAGATTAATAGTGAATTAATGAATTAATTAAAAAGGGGTATTTAATTAATAGAGGAAATATGTGTTAGAAAGGTTACTTAAATAATTAACATTATTTAATCAAGACCACAGACTATAGAAAATTATGTCGAAAGTGGTGTTCGCAGGCCCAGACCAATTTTCGATATCTACAGTTTGCCCCTCTTTGATACAATGTTGTTTTGGTGTTGTGTCAAAGAAAAATATGCCCCGATCATGTCCCAGCATGAAATAGGTTAGGGTATGCCCCAGTGAGAGGGAGAATGATGAGGAGGTAGTGGTATGCCCCCTCGAGAGGATAGGTGGGTTGAAGAACATGAGTGTGCTCTCGAAATGGATAGATAATGGTGGTGAAGATGCAAAAAAGAAGAAATGTTAGCATGGATAATTCAAAAAGTTAGTATTGAAAAAGAATGGTTATTGATTGAGAAAAACATCTAATCTT
Organism: Sequoiadendron giganteum; assembly: GCA_007115665.2. Classification (NCBI taxonomy): domain Eukaryota; kingdom Viridiplantae; phylum Streptophyta; class Pinopsida; order Cupressales; family Cupressaceae; genus Sequoiadendron; species Sequoiadendron giganteum. The sequence continues at coordinate 262,520,129 of CM021102.1, forward strand.
TGATATATTGCAAATATGCTATGCTTGCTTGTTATCATCATTGGGCGGGACATGACACAGATGGATAGTACACACTATGATATGAAATAGACCATAGTGTACAAATTCATCCATCTGCAAAGAACAGACAGTCATAGACAAGGAGTGTCTCAACTCATATTAAGGATAGTAATTTCCCCACTCATTTTGTTGAGACAACCCATAGACAATAGACAAATAAAATATGGGTCATGAGACGTCATCACTCCTCTAAATCATTGATAGGACATCCTTGAGGAAACTAGTAACATGACTCAAAAACCAATGCTTAAAAAGATAGTTGACAGACAATAGTCAAAGAAAAAGAGTCCTAAGACATCGTTGCTTCTCTAAATACTTCAAGGGACATCCTTGAGAAAGCTTGTAACTGGAATACTTCACAAATCAATAATAAGATAAGACAAAAATAAGATATAAAGTCATAAAGCCAAATAAATGTATTCGCCAAAACTTGATCTTGTGGGATTATTTGATTGTTTGATGTTTGACATAACATAATGCGAGGGATGACACATACCACAATTAGATGTTGAGTCTGGTTTCGATAGGGTGACTATCTATATAAGGCATGACAAAGCCTGGTTTCAGAAAAGACACGTGCCGTATAAGATGTTGGAGCCTGATGACGTTGAAGTGACAAGCCACATGAGACTATGACAATTTGATGACGTCTGTTGACAAGAAAGACATATCTTACTAAGACATAGGTTGATTGCTTTGAAAATGTGTTTGATATTGACTTGATGACAGTTTGAGATGTTTTTCCTTGTTGTTGCATGACTTGTTTTGATTCCTTGACTGATAAAAGTGTGTGTGTAGACAGTGTATGACATGAGATGATACCTTAAACTATGATATGCAACTTGTGTGATAGTGATTGTGAATGAACACTATTGGACTGACCTAGTGTGGTCTTGGGAGCTCATCAATTGATTAGCCTTGCCTACATTGTACACGCAGAGACCTCGTAGTTTGACACGACCAATGCCTTTGAATATACAAAGCGTCATGATTTAAATGTGTGTGATACATGACAAACCTAGACTAACAAACCTAATGCCTTGGGGGAAAATCGATTGATGGCCTTGCCTACGTCCCAGTCAGAGAGGCAATGTAGTTTGACTATGAATGCCTAAACATGACTGACTTGACATGATGACTTGACATGATTGCCTTGACTCTATTTTTGGGATTTTTTGATTTTTTTAATTTTTAATTTAATTTTTGAAATTTTCTAATGTTTTTGGGATTTTTCAGGACATTTTCGATGGTGTGACGTTATGTACAAGGTGTTAGGGCATAGAACAAGGATTTTCCCCCAATCGGGAATAAGATTTGGAAAATGGAATGGATAATGTGACAGAATGGATATTAGATGTCAATCGTTCCAAGTAATGGATAAGACAACCATTTATTATGAGTGACAGTGAAAAAGTCTGACTAGAATGATGGTAGACAGAAGAGCGAGCTTGGCTACACATGGCACCTATTTTCCATGTTTTCACCATGGTACTTATCCATAGTGCCACCAAAGTGTTTTTCACTATTGGACGGATTTATTTCTCATTGTAAGTGGTGAATATGTGATTAAGATTAAAACACTTCTTAATAAGACATTATATCAATGATTAAACAAATTGAATCAATTCAAAATAGTAATCAATTGAAAGCATCATATTGTTCTCTATCCTCAAAGATTTATTAAATCTAAATTGCTCTCAGATTATTTAAGCAAATAAGACTGTTAAAATGACTATCTGAAGAACGAGATAATGATAATGCAATGCTAAATGATAAATCAATTAAACTAGCATGATATTGATATGAAACAAATAATTGCAGCTACAGGAGGTAGCCATTCATGTGAAAGCTTGATTGCTTGATGCTTGAAGTCTGGATTCCTGCAGAGTAAGAGTGCAAAAGCTTGATTATCTGGATCCTTTTCTTGGTTCAATGAGGCTTTATTTATAGATTTCTTGGCTGTAGAAATGCATAGGGAAAGCTTTGAGAGGCTTGGATTCAATCTGGAGGATTGAATGGTGAGAGATGGAGGAGATTGAGAGAAAGATGGAGATTGTCTCTACCCATGAAAACACCAAGCAAGAGAAGAGGAAAGATTGATGGAGGAGGATTGAGAGATCAAATTCCAAATTTGTCTCCAATTTGTCTCCAAAACTTCCCGTGAAGTTTCAAAGCATTAATTGTGACATGTTTTAGACATGATTTAGACATAGGAAATCTAATTCGTTTTTGAGGAAATGTAGATTGGAATATTCCTTATGCTCTAATTCAAATATTTTTGATTTATTTAAATTAGGAAAATGGAGATAAATAATTTAATAAAACAAACTATAGGATTGTTGTTTATTAAATTAATCAGAAGAATGTGGCAATTAATCAATAAAGTGTTTTGATCTTTATTTAATTAATTTAGAAATGATGTGATAGAATGAAATAGGGATTTGATGATTAAATCGAACAAAGTATTTAATTTTGTTTATTTATTTAAGATGAATATTAGAAGAATTTAAATGCGATGTGAATGTGAACTATATAAATAAATATTTCTATTTATTCAAATAGTAGAGGAAATTAGAATAATTAATCAAATAATTCATATTCGATTAATCAGAATTCTCCAGACCAATTTTAGGTGTATACATTTTGCCCCTCTTCGAAGTGATGTGTTTATGCATTGCTTCGAAGACATATTTTGCTGCTACTGCCAAGATTGATGAAAAAGAAAAATAATTATGTATGCCTCAGACATGCTTCATACATTGATTTTCAAATGATTTAATGACAATATGCCCCCTCGGGAGATAAATTAATGATGTGAGTTTTTTGGAATTTTTCAAAAATTTGATGATTTTTCGATGTTTTATGATGTTTTGATAATAAAATAATTTATCTCCCGACAAAATGATGAAGAAATAGAGCCCTCAAATGAGTTTTAATTAATTTCATGGATAAAATTAATCAAAATTTTAATAAAATCCCCCAAAAATACCTTTCAAAAATTATAAATAGTGCTAAAAGGTCATTTTCAAAGTCATATTTGTTTTTTGAGTTCAAAAATTCATAGTGATAAAGACTTTTCTGCCAGCTGGAGCGAGATGCCTATCACCTACCACACTCACTGATTTGAGCGCGTTTGACATCACCGACGGTCGCCTACGTATGGACCTCTGGTATGTACCCCTCAACCTCCTCGTAATTCATGCAATTTTGTTTTTATGCTTTTTAGCATCTAGGCGTGTCTAGGTCTGTTTCAGCACTTTCAAGCCGCGTTGTAGCACTTACATTCTGATATAGTGCTTCCAGTAGGTAGTATAGCACTTTGATTTTTAGCGCTTGCATTAAAAATTCTAGCGCTTCCAATCAGTAAAGTAGCGCTTTCAGTGATTTAGTGCTTAGGAGTCAAGAATTAGCACTTTGAAGCTGTATTTTAGCGCTTTGAGACTTTCAATGCTTTGAGTCAGTGGATTAGTGCTTTCAAGGTCTGTTCTAGCACTTCTAGTAAAGCGGTGCTTTGATAGCCTATTTTAGCACTTTGATGCAGAAAAGTAGCGCTTCGGGACTTTTAGCGCTTCAGAAGCATGTTTTAGCGCTTCAGAGTGCTGAAATAGCACTTTCATGGTTTTAGCGCTTTGGGTCCTTGATTTAGCGCTTTTAGCTGATAAAGTAGCACTTTTGGGATTTAGCACTTTGGAAGCCTGTTTTAGCGCTTCTGGTCAAAATAAAAGATTTTGACTTAGTGAACCTTGATTTCATCAATTCTGATCATGTCCATTCTTCTGATTGGTATGATGATAATCCAAATTCATGATATTGGATTTGGATGATGTAAATAAGACTATCTCTCATGATAGGCAAGAAGAAATCCTATTTCTTGATGATCCTCATGATAGGCGAGGAAGTGATTCAATATCTGATAAATCTCATGATAGGTGAGATCTAGATAATGGTTTGATGAACCTCATGATAGGTGAGGTTTGATTCAATATCTGATAAATCTCATGATAGGCGAGATCTAGATAATGTTTTAGTGAACCTCATGATAGGTGAGGTTGGATGTTCGCTTATGAATTTTGATCGAAAATTCATACCAAAACTTTTGATAGAGAATTGATAGTAGAATGATATTTGATTCTTAACATAGTTCATTGATTGTAGATTTTTCATTATGATGATAGGAGGATCTGGGTACTCTCTAGATGTGAGAGAGGTTTCCTCAAACTACAGGTTTGATACCTCATCTAACACCAGATGAGCTTCAGGTGATAGGCCATTCTGGCCTTACAAGCTTACTTGATATGCCCTAGATTAGGGTTAATCAAGGTTTGTTGACTGCGTTGGCTAAGATGTGGCATAGTGACCACAACACCTTTCATTTACCCAAGGCGAGATGATAGTCACACCAGAGGATGTGTGGCGTATTTTGTGCATTTCGTTCATGGGGGAGATCATCATTTATGATTCTCATGGGACCAGCAGCAGAGATGCTCTTTGTAGAGTTTTTTAGGATCAGGACATAGAGGGTCTGAGCGTTCGATGGTGGAGGATCGCGGATTCCCATGCGATACTACCAACAGTGCTAGCTAGATTCATTGGAGGTTTCCTTTGTCCTGATCATAGGTCAAAGGGATTCCTCGTTGGCTGGGGATAGACTCTTGAGAGCATGATGGTACATGGTACCAGATATGTGTGGGGGATGTGCATGCTAGCGCATCTTTATCAGGATCTACACTCGGTTGTGTACCTAGGTGCACATAGTTTATTAGCAGAGATGACCTTGCTATAGGTGTGGGCTTGGGAGCATTTTGCTACTTGTCAACCATTTCCAGTTGCAAACAGACCAGCCGGTAGACCATATGTTTTTAGATATAGTGGTCGGTTCACACAGGCCCGGATGGGAAAGTTAGAGCATTGGAGATGGGTGTTTGATGACACTGAGACAGTTATCTGGCATCCATACCTTGTCTGCGAGGAGTGGGATGAGGATGCTGTAGTATTAGGATTTCTTTGTGATTCTATGTACCTCATTGGTTAGACTCCATTCGTACTAGAGAGATTCTTGCTTCATCGGGTATACAGATAGTATGGCATTGTTCAGTGCATGCCATAGGGAGTAGCCCATTATGTACGGCGATGGATGGATATTCCTGATTGGGGTCCCACACTATCCTATGATGTTATTGTAGAGGGATATAGGACATTACAGCCATCTCCTTGGGACATGTGGAGAGACATCTTAGAGGCAGCCATGACAGAGGATTACGCAACATTTTTGGCTTTGGTCCCCCATCCTCGCATTACTATCCCCGATGAGCCGACACCTTTACCCATAGAGGAGGATGTGGGAGAGGGTTCTACAGATAGTAGGGGTGGAGATGATTCTTCATCCAACAGTAGCTCAGAGAGCAGTGGGAGCTCTAACAGTAGCAGTGACAATAGTGACAGCGGCGGTGGAGGAGGCAGAGTGGCAGGGCCAGGCATCAACAGTGCTCATTCTTCTAGTAGGCCTCGTAAGAGGCAGGCAGTGATAGTGCCAGTAGTCAAGCAGCAGAGATAGATAGTTGGGCTCTAGGCATAGGTTCAGACTTTGTAGGGGTAGATGGTACAAGCTTGGGGTATGCTTGTGTAGACTCAGACCCAGATGCAGGCAGAGGCATAGGCTCACGCACAAGCCTTAGCACAGTTAGCTGCCATGCAGACACAGGTTGATACCCTAACAGCGGAGCGAGACAGTGCTCAATAGATTGCTGAGAGGGCATAGGAGACAGCTGAGACTCTCCAGAGATTGGATGATGGCACCTCCATAGGTGATTATATGAGAGAGGTTCTACAGGTTGGCCAAGGGGCCGAGTTCTACAAAGGCTGGTATCATGATGCAGTGCCTTCCGAGCACCAAGTTAGTTATGCCCCATCGAGATCTGGGAGAACTCACACACGGACAGTCAGTGAGGGGGTGACACAACCTCCACGTAGAGATTCCAGAGATCCGGGTCCTTCTGGGGGTGGTGGTGGTACAGGTCCTGTTAGGCCTACTCGCTCTGGCAGTAGCAGGTCGTAGATGCCATTGTGATTGTCTATGATGTATTTTATGATGTATCTCATTGTATGATGATGTATTTTGTAGACCAAACTTCATTGTATACTTGACATTTGTGATATATATATGAGATACAGTTGATGTGATATGACGATGGCTTTATGATTTCTACATGATGGATGCTTTCATTATATGATTTTGTGATGATTTAATTCTAAATGTGATGATGTATATGAATGATTATTTCTTTTAATGCAATGATGCAATGATAAATGCATGTGTAGAATATATGATATATGGATATATGATGTGATCAAAATGTGATAATATGTATGGATGGATGGATAAATGCTTTTTATTTTATGGAATGATCTTATGATGGATGATCTTTGATGGGTGTAATGATGTGATTTTATTTATTAAATGTATGGATACATGATTGTATCAATAACATAATAATAATGGTGATATAATGATGTTTTATGATGTAGATGATAAAAGATGTAATGAAAGTGATGATGTAACTGCATGATGTATTTGATAAATGTATGTCTATTTATGATGCAAAAATGTATATGGATGATGAAATGATGAAAATTGAGATGATGATTTGTAACTATATAGTAAATGATGATGATTTTGGATTTTATGTCAAGTATACTCAGTTTTATTTGTAGATTAGATAATCATTGATTGGAGTCCTTTATGCAACAAATACTCTGTAGATAATGAATGATGATGAATGCAATCTAATTTAATCATGCAATGATATGCAAAACATATGTCATTCTAATAGTCTTTTTGTGCTTGGTATCATCATAGAGCTTTATTGAATGTTGAAAGTGAATACAAGCGTCGATGGTTGTGTTAATCCAATGACGACCTGAGTACTACTTTCATGATTTTTGATATTGCAATCGAACACAAGCATCGAGGTATAATTGAACCATGATGACTTGAGAATTCATTGCGTAAACAAGCAATAATTAATCATTTCAATGTGTGAATTTTGAATGTCATTGGTGATACATTTGCATAGCACATTTCTCGACAATTTACACATTTATATGATTAACGTAGAGATAGCAGACAATAAAAAATCATTCTTTTTCCTTGTTCCTCTAGTTCAATACATCATTGAGTTACTCCAAAGAAATGATAATCAAAAAGTACAATTTATCCATTGCTTACTTAGAGTGTTCCATTCATTATTCAGATTTTAGATCACCCATCCTGATTTTGACATGTTTTTGGATTTTTGAGATTTTTGACTAAAGACCTAACCTAGTAACCTATCTTAGGGGTCTCAGGGGCTGATTTAAGATTAGCCTTGCCTACATTACACACGCAGAGACCACATAGTTCGAATGACATAGACCTATGTTTTTGGATGTTGCTTTTTTAGACTTACCTTTTTGACATGTTTTTGGATTTTCGATATGATATGGATGGTTGATGCCTTCTGACGATGATTGATATTGCACTTTGATCTTTGTTTCTAGTTTTCTTGCCATATTGTTGTGTTGTACTTTGGTGAAATCGATACATTTGTATTGCCCCTAATGATATCCAAATGTTTCTCCCAAGCTATGGAGTGATATGTTGACCATGTGACATGATTTTGATAATGGATGTAATGATGGCCAGATGAATGATATGATATGAATTGATACTGACTTTTAGATGAATGATCTTGACATATTCATAATAGATGGGAAAGTTGATCTTAGAATCACATACGATGCCCGTTTCTAGGTTTTCACCATATGCTTTGATTACACCCTTTGTGTTTTTGTATTTTTCTGTTTTTCTTTCTTTTTTGTATTTTCTATTATTACTTTTTTTTGTATTTTTGTGTTTGCCAAGATACCTGTTTGTCAGGTTTTCACCAAGGAAACAATTTTCAAAAGTTTGCCCTGTGCACTAGGAGGTTCAAGCATAGAGTTTTCTGAGATGAATACTGTTGATAGGTTCATCAAATAGATCTCCTTCTGATGTTGATAACTAATATGCTCCTAATCCATACACTAATATGATGACAAAGGGACCAAGCCAGTTAGGCTCAAATTTTCCTTTCTTCTCCCTATCCTGTTGATTCCTAGGGTTCTCCTTTAGTACCAAGTCACCAACCTGAAAGACCCACGGTTTTACCCTATGATTGTAACTCCTTGACATCCTCTGTTGATAAGTTGTTAGATGATTAACAACTTGTTGATGACGCTTGTCTAGCAATTCTAGTTCCTGCAATCTAGATACCCTATAGTCTTCATCTGAAATGATACCTCTGAGTGATACACGAAGGGATGGAATTTTAACTTCAATGGGAAATATGGCTTCTGATCCATATACCAAAGCAAATGGTGTAGCTCCCATTGGTGTTCTAATGCTTGTTCTATAGGCCCATAGTGCAGGATTGAGTTGAACATGCCAATCACATCCAACATCGTTAACCATCTTTTTGAGAATTTTGAGTATGGTTTTGTTTGAGGCCTCTACTTAGCCGTTCCCTTGAGGATAGTATAGTGTTGAAAAATGATGTTGGATGTGGAATTTATCACATAGCTCTTGGACATCTTGATTCTTGAAAGGTCATCCATTATCAGTGATAATGGATTGAGGGATTCCATACCGACATATTATGTAGTTCAAGATGAAAGAGGAAATTTGCTTCCGAGTGATGGTAGTAAGAGGTACTGCCTCTATCCATTTCATGAAATACTCTGTAGCTGTAATAATGAGCTTGTGTCCATTAGATGAAGATGGATTTATTTTTCCTACCAGATCCAGGCCCCATTGACAAAAAGGCCATGTTGATGTGAAGGGATGCAGTTCTTGTGCTGGTGCATGAACTAGATTGCTGTGAACCTGACATTTCTGACATTTCTCGACAAATTGATATGATTCTTTCTCCATGCATGGCCAATAATATCCCAAACGAAGGAGTTTCTTAGCTAGAGTTATTCCACTCGAGTGAGTACCACAAATACCCTTGTGAACTTCTTGTAGGGCCATTTCAGATTCATTGCATTCTAGACATTGGAGTAAGGTACCATCAAGACCTCGATGATAAAGGACATCCGTTATTAAAGTATGTCTAGTGGATTGACTGATAAAGTTTCGTTTTTGGTTCCTTGAAAGATCGGGAGGAAGAATATCATCTTTCAGGTAAGCATAATTTTTTTTGTATATGGAGGTTTCAATGGTTTCTAGATGGCATATGGTAACAGATTCTGATTGATAATGGGAAGGACATGATACTTGTTCTACCATAAACTCATAACAAACATGCTTCTCAGGCAATTGTAGTAATGAAGCAATTGTAGCCATAGCGTCTGCAGCTTTGTTCTCTGCCCTTGGAATCTGATCAAACTTGATATTGACAAAGGACTCTTTCAGATTATCTATTTGCTATTTGTAGAGCATCAATTTTTCATCCTTTTTCTGATACTCATCATTGACTTGATAAATAACCTATTGAGAGTCCCCATATACCTGTAAATCTATGATTTTCCATTGAATTGCTATCTTGACCCCAATAATCAATGCTTCATATTTCGCCACATTGTTTGTACATTGAAACATGAGTCTATATGACTTCAGAATTGTGTGTCCTTGGGGAGAAATGAACAAGATCCCTGCTCCTGATCCTCATTGTGTATACGATCCATCAAAATATAGTACCCATTGTTGGGGCATTGCTGTCATAATATCTGCATTTGTAAATTCCATTGTCATTGGGCGATCATCTAGTAGAGGAGCTCAGCTAGCTGTTCAGTGATTACTTGTCCCTTAATTGCCTTTATCTCGATATATTGAATGTTGAATTCACTTAGGAACATAACCCATTTTGCCAGTGTACCTGTTAAGGCAGCTTTACTTAGTAGATACTTCAAAGGGTCAATCTTTGCAATTAATTTGATTGTATGAGTCAACATGTAGTGTGTTAGTTGTTGAGTAGAAAACACCATTACTAAGCAGGACTTTTCTATGAATGTATAGTTTATTTCATAACCATTTAAAGTTCTACTGATTTAGTAGATGGCGTGCTCTTTCCCTTCATAGTCCTCTTGTGCTAATAGTGCCCCCAAAGAGATATTTGTCGTGGCAATGTACAAAATGAGAGGCCTTCCTTCTATTAGTGGCATTAGAATGGGTGGTGACATCAGATATTGCTTGATTTGATTGAATGTTGTTTCACACCCTTCATCCCACCTGAAAACTATATTTTTATGCAATAGATGGTTAAAAGGATGACTTTTGTCTGCCAGTTGGGAGATGAATCTTCTGATTGATTGAAGTCATCCTTCTAGTGATCTGAGCTGACTGATATTCTTAGGAGGCTGCATTTCCATAATTGCTTTGAATTTTTTTGGATCCACCTCAATGCCCTTTTCCGAAACAATGTATCCTAGTAGTTTTGCTGATGTAACCCCGAAGACACACTTCTTAGGGTTTAACCTGACATTGAATTTCTCCATCAGTGTGAAGATTTTGTCTAGGATATGCAGATGTCCTTCCCTTGTAGTAGATTTTTCTAAGATGTCATCCACATTATCCTCCATGAAAGTGTGCATCATATCATGGAAGATTGTTGTCATTGCTCTTTGATAAGTGGCTCCTGCATTTTTTAGACCAAATGGCATGACGTTCTAGCAGAAGGTTCCCCATGGACATATAAAAGCCATCTTTTCCTAATCTTCTAGTGTTATTCTTATTTGATTGTACCTAGAGAAGTCATCCATGATTGATAACATGGCATGACCTGCCGTCAAGTCCACAATGATGTCTATGTTTGGAAGTGGAAAATCATCCTTCGGGCATGCTTTATTGAGGTCCCTGAAATCTGTGCAGATTTTGATGTTGTTGTTTGGCTTCAAAATAGGTACTATGTTTGATATCCACTCAGCATAGTCTATAGACCTTATGAATTTAGCATCCAATAATTTCTTTAATTTTGTCTTTACCATCAATGCAATGTGAGGATGCATTTTTCGTAATTTTTGCTTAACATGGTTGATTTCTGTTGGTAAAGACAAATGATGCATAAGTAGATTTGGATCTAAGCCTAGCATATCAGAATATGACCAAGTGAAGTTGATGCTTCTTGCTTTAAAGAAATTGATAAAGTCTGGTCTTTCTTGATCAGTCATTGATTCTGCTAGATGTAAAACTTTTGTCTTCTCTTCTATGCCAATGTCCACTGATTGTGTAGGTTCAACCAGAACTGATGATCACTCATGATAGTGTTCTGGGAGAGTGTCAAATCTTCCATCCTTCAGTGCCTCAAAAAGGTTTTCACCATTGGATTTATTCTTTATTTTTACTTTTTCCAGATCTAATGCTGCCATAGAATGGTTTTCACCATTAGATCTATTTTCCCTATTGTCAATTTTGCAACTGGAAGATTTGACACCCTCCTATTGAGTCGTGTTGTTATGAGTATCATAGATAAAATTTGTATCAGGTTCAATATGACATAGGAAATGCATGATGGCATCATCATTCGCAAACTTCGTTACAATTAAAGGTTCGATAGGTTCCCAATCAATAAGTTATGTATGGATTAATGGCATGGTATCATCGGATTGATTTAGGTCAATGGAAGTAAGGGTGAGGACAGAAATATCGTCATAATTGTTATTTGGGATATCGAGATCCATGATGGTACCCTCTTTGAAATCATCTAGTTCACTCAAATTATGTTCGTCCTCACTAGAGTCATCGATTTTAGTGATCCCGCGATGAATGGTCTAGACCCAGAGCCTTGGCCCTCCTCACATGTAGGTGTATATTTTTGAATCACATCAACTGGAATATCAAGGAAAAGTAGATCACAAGGTAATGCCCACTCATATCCATAGTTGTCTTTGTTAGCTCCTGCTTCTCTTCTTCAGAATATCCTAGTCCTAGTTTTTCTTTTGTGTGGAAAGTGAGAGGTGTGATAGGTTCTAAGATTCCCTCTTTTCTTAATCCCACAGGCCCTTTTCCTTCATAACCCATCTTTTCAAGAATAGCCTTTCCTTTTCCATACTTTTTTGTGTTGATGCTAACATTTTTGATATCGATCTCTGATGTTGATGTTTCTTCATCCTTTTAAAGCCAATCTAGGATTGCTTTATTATCTATTTCTTCTGCTATGGTTCTGGATTTTACAAATGTTTCTTGAAGAACTGTGCTAGGTAAAGATGTTGGAGGTTTGATCATTGATGGTTGACCATATTTCCTAGGAGATGGCATTAACTATGATAAGTTAAGTGATTGCTCCATTGAGTACTATCCCATTCCTTTATCTATCAACTGAACTTGCTTTTGAAATTTGTCTGATAAGAAAGTTTGTGTATCCGGATTGTTTGTTTCAACATGACTTGTTTCCTTTTCTTTACCTTTCTTTTGTACCCACTTGGTAGTGATGCTTGGACTTTATTTGTTCTTGGATGATGATGAACTTGAAGCTTCCCTGTTGTGAGGGACAAGGGTGTCTTGAGATATTCTTAATGTGTCACAATGTTGTGGATGATTATAATTAGCAGCTATATTCATCTCTTGTCTGTTTACTAGAAACTTCAGGCATTGATGGTATGTAGAAGGTATAGCCTACATTTCATGAATCCAGGGTCATCCTAGGAGTATGTTGTATGTCAACTCTCTTTCTAATACTTGACATGCTATATGCTTCATCATGGGTCCCACTTGAATGGGCATTACAATTAAACCTTTGGACGATCTTTCCTCCTCATCATACGCTTTGATGGTCATTTTCCATCGAGCATCAATAGCATCTTTGGAATATCCTAGTGCACGGACTAATTTGAGGGTGCAAATGTTCAGACCAGCTCCCCCATCTATTAGAACTCTTTTAACATGATGATTATGGATACATACTTCGATATGTAATGTTGTGTTATGCGGATGGTTTAATGAGACATCATCCTATTGAGAGAATGACAAATAATGTGGGGTAGTCAGATGTCCCACCATAGCTTGGAATTGACAAACATCCAGATTATTTGGTACAATTGTGGCAATTAATGCTTGTTCAAGAACTTCTTTTTGTGATGGTGACAACTTAAGGAGTTCCAGTATCGATATTTGTGCAGGGATGTTTTGCAATTGATCGATAATATTATAATGATATTGAGGTGTAACCGCACATTGAGATCCCACTCCTTTTAATACTACCTTGGCTTGCCCTCTAGTTATGACATTTGTCAGTTGATGTTCTTGATTCTCTCGAGGGGGGTTTTTCATTTGATTGATAACATCATAATTCGATGGAGGTGGAGTTGCATGTGTGGATCCAATTCCCTTTAACATTACCTTGGATTGTCCCCTAGATAGCACATTGGAGGGTTGATGTTCTTGATTTTCTCTGATTTTTAAGACATTTATTTGATTATCAGAGTTTTACACGTTTGGGAGTAAATCCAAAGAGGTAATGTTGTTGATTTCATTTTCATCAATGTTATCACTAACTGTATGATCATGTTTGACTTCAGATAGACACTGGATTGTTGGGTCATAGACATGATTGGCGTTCTTTTCTTTGTTGTTTGAGGATGATGCACCTTTGTCATAATTTGGCAAAGGATCTTTGAAGGCTGAATGATCATTGTTATTTTGAGGTCCTTCCACATATACTTTGTTGATGTCCACCAAATCTTGTACTGCATGTTTCAACTCCATACAGTCATTTGTCTTGTGACCCTTGTTATTATGATAGTTGCAATAATCAGCGTCATTCCACCATGATGGTTTGACTTTTGGATCCCATAATCTAGCTTCTCATACAGTGAGAAGACCTTTGGTAACTAGTTATTTCATTTTTGATTCCATTGTTTGACCCAAAGGTGTGAACCTTCGCCAATTTGATGGTTTTTGATAGGACTGTGGTTTTATGATTTCATTGCTTTGTATTGTATTTGACTTGACATTTTGTTCGCTGTTCTGATTCTTTGATGTGGACGTAGTCAAATTGAAAACCGGTTTGACGTTTTGGGGATCATTTGTTGTCTCATTTGTATTTCAGTTCTTTTTCCAAAATTTTGGCTTTTCACCGCTTGAGTATTGATTTGAGGAGTTACTTGTGTTGTTTGTTTTGTCATTAAAATGCTTGATAACTCCTCTCTTGACTAATGCCTCTTTGATATTAAGACCATTCTCTATCACTTTCTCAAATGTTGGAGGACATTGTAGTTCCAATCTATAACTCATTTCTTCTGTCAAGTTTTCAATGAATAATTCCATCTTTTCCTCTTCAGGAATGGATCGAGGATATCTAGCAAAAAAGCATCGCCATCTTTAGAGAAAAGACAAGAATGATTCTCCCTTGTTTTGTTTTAGATTGTAAAGATCTTTGATAGTAACATCGTGTTGGATGTTGAATGAGCACTAAGAGATAAATCTATTGACGAGTTCCTCAAAAGTTTTGATACTTGGTTTTAACTTTGAAAACCATTCCATGCATGATCCTCCCAAACTCCTTGGGAATAATCTCATTAAATAAGTTTCCTCTTGGGAAAACTCAAGACTCATTGTTTTAAATTCTCTCATATGATCAATTGGATCTATTCTTCCATTATACTTATTGTATTTTGGAATCTCACAATGTCTAGGAAAAGGTATGAAGTCGACCGTTGCGTCGAAAGGATAAGGACAAATGTCTTGTATCGCATATCACTTGGTAGTCCCTTTCGTCATATCTTGTATTTGTTGTTGTAACATTTGCATCTGTGATGTTAAAGTAGCAACTGGATCTATTGTTTACATAGGTTGTAGTATCTCAGTCTCATGTGTTTCCGGTGTTTCCTTCAAATGGTTTACATCAAAATATTTTGGAAGTTTTGCCCATGATTTGGCTAACATTAAAAGATATTTTTCCATGTCTTGTTCTAGAATTTTGTCCATAAATATGTGAAATTTGGGATCTTGTTGAGCCGCTTGGATATCTTCCAGAGTTATTTCGTTCTTATCATTGCAGTTCAGATTGTTCCAAGGATTTTCTTCTGCCATTTCTTGTGAGTTTAAAATTTCTTGCTCTAAGAGTCTCTATTTTTGGTACCTAGTTAAGATTGGCATACAAATTTTTTCCCTTTCTTCTGAAATGTTGATCTTATGTGCGAGATAGTGTCAATTGAACCTTTTTAAACAAAGTCGAATAATATGACTGATCTTATTGATGAGACAATTTTTAAAAAGTTAATTACTATACTTCATTTCATGATGAAGGATGATAGTATCTTGATAATGGAACTTCAGTGTAGTAATTGATTGTGTATTTGATTTTTGACACTTGTGATTTGCAAGATCTTGTTCCAGTTGATAAGTTTGGAAATTTGTATGAACCTTTCTGACTTTGGTTCCTAGACAGTGATTTTGATAAGAAGAAATTTGATTCTGATGAAAAATGTGGATAAAATGACAGATTGGTGGACTAGTAAAAATTTTGAACTCTCTATTTTAAAAGTGCTAAAATAGAGACCAGAAGCGCTATTTCCTAAAAGCGTTGGAACAGAGTCCAAAAGCGTTGAAATAGGTGACCGAATCGCTATTCTGACAAAAACGCTGAAATAGTGCTCGAAAGCGCTGGAGAAAATGATGGAAGCGCTACTTCCCAAAAGCGCTGAAACAGAACCTAAAAGCACTTTAAAAAGTGACAGAAGCACTATTTTCCCATAAGCGCTAAAATAATGACTGTAAGTGCTAAAATAGAGCCCGAAAGCGTTGTTTCATGAAAGCGCTAGA
Source organism: Sequoiadendron giganteum (assembly GCA_007115665.2). Lineage (NCBI taxonomy): Eukaryota > Viridiplantae > Streptophyta > Pinopsida > Cupressales > Cupressaceae > Sequoiadendron > Sequoiadendron giganteum. Next base: position 262,535,964 of record CM021102.1, read on the forward strand.
ATAGTGACCCAAAGCACTGAAACAGGTTTTCCAGAATGCTAAAAATGGGACCTTTTAAGACTTTCTACTACAAAATTTGATTTGGTCTTGTGCCATACTGTATTAGAGATTGCGGAAGATAAGAACGATGAATCTGTTGACTATGGTTGTGGAATTGTGTGAGAGCTCTTCTCTGGAAGAAGGCTCGTGAGTAGATTGGCTCTACTGCATAATCTAATGTGTGACCCCTAGCAAAATCGTGATATCGGTGGATGAAAGTTCTATGTTGCGAAAGGAGTTTCTGATTTTGATATAGAAAACATTGTTTCCTCAATTTGTTTCTATAACCAAGAGGTCTTTGGGGTTTCGTGATTTTGATTTTTCTTTTGAGAAACATGGTGGACTTCCACTTTCGCAACATGGATTTTTTGATTTTTTTTGACTTGATTTTTTCAGGATGATCTTTAAATCTGATTTAAATGAATTTGTGAAAACACGACAAACAATTTTGAATAAATGTTTTAAAACTGAAAAGATTGTGTATGTTCAAAAATCACAAATGATCTTTATTGATTTTGATGGGTTGTTTTAACATTTGTACACAAATCAAACAAACTCACACTTAAGGACAAGTAGGTCATCATTATACTCACAGCCCCGATCTTGAATTACATTGACTCACATAGCACTGTCACCCCCTAGAGGGCACCCGTGTTTTTGTTGTTGCCAGGCGTGTACTCAAAGTGACGGAAGTAGATACCAAATCCCTTGAGCAAGTAGTCCTTGGTAATTATATGGTGAGTGTCTTGGGGGCAGATTCTTCCCTCCCCTTGCATCGTGAGTATGACAATGTATGGATACTGACTCGGTGAGCAACTACTCTATGGTTCGTAGATAGGGTTTCATTCGATGTGGAAAATAGATAAACTCCCTCAGGAGACTTCCCAATCTTTAGAACAAAGATTTTGGGTATGGTTATCTTGCCTACTATCATCAAGTTGAACTTTCATCAACAAATTGCATTTTTATTATAGTGGGTTGGAAAACCTGGCTTTGGTTGTTCCCACTTAAGATGAATATTAGAAGAATTTAAATGCGATGTGAAGGTGAACTATATAAATAAATATTTCTATTTATTCAAACAGTAGAGGAAATTAGGATAATTAATCAAATAATTCGTATTTAATTAATTAGAGTTCTCCAAACCAATTTTAGGTGTATACACTCTTTACTTTTTTGATTTTCTCAAAAAAAAAAATTGGTGTTACAAAGACGCCTATTTGCCAGGTTTTCATTCAGGTAACCATTTTTTTTGTTTTTTTCATTTTTTTTGTATTTTTCTAGATTAAGACACGGATTCTCAGAGACTAAGCATAGAACCTCTTTAGATGCAGAATGTTGATAGGGGACAAAAGCGGCTCTTCTTCAAGAGTAGAGAGGTTGTACGCTCCTGATCCAAAGGCTTTCATGACAATATAGGGCCCCAACTAGTTAGGTTCAAACTTACCTGGTTTCTCTCTTTTAGCTTGCTTCTTAGGATTCTCCATTAATACCAAGTCACCAATGTCAAAATGTCTATTGAGAACCTTCCTATTGTAGCTATGATGAAGATGATTTTGATATGCTTGCAAATGATCTAATGCTTCTGTCTTCGTTCTTCCAGCAATTCTAGCTCTTGTAACCTAGAGACATGGTACTCTTCATCGTTGATATGACCCTTCAAGGATACCCGTAGAGAAGGTATTTCAACCTCGATAGGTAAGATAGATTCGGACCTGAATATGAGGGAAAATGGAGTGGCACCGGTGGGAGTATGAATGCTTGTGCGATAAGCCCATAAGGTAGGATTAAGCTGTAGGTGCTAGTCATGACCAGCGTCATTGATAGTCTTGTTAAGGATTATATCAATAGTCTTACTAGATGCCTCAGCTTGGCCATTACCTTGTGGGTAATACGAGGTGGAGAAATGGTGTTTGATGTGGAATTCTTCACATAAATGGCATACTTCTTTGTTCTTGAATGGGTGGCCATTGTTTGTGATTATGGATTGTGGTACACCATACCGACAAATGATATAGTTTAGGATAAACTTAGATATTTGTGTGTTGGTTATGTATGTCATGGGAATAGCTTCAATCCATTTGGGTGAAGTATTCGGTGGTAGTGATGATGAATTTGTGGCCATTAGATGATGGAGGGTGTATCTTACCTATGAGGTCGAGTCCCCATTGGGCAAAGGGCCATGGTGATGTAATCAAATGAAGCTCCTATGCTAGCACTCTTATCAAGTCTCCATGTATTTGACATTGTCTACACTTCTTTACAAAGACGTATGAGTCTTTCTCCATTGTAGGCCAATCGTAACCTAGTCTCATAATATTGTGGGCTAGAGTAGGACCACTTGAATGAGATCCGTATATACCCTCATGTACCGCTCACAAAGCTATTTGTGCTTCTTCAGCATCGAGACATCTCATAAGGGCATTATCTAAGGTGTGTCTATATAGGGTTTCTCCGATGATGGTGTACTTAGCTGACTTTCAGATGAAGGTTTGACATTGGTTATTGGACAAGTCTTGAGGTAAGGTTTGGTTAGTGAGGTAATCAAATATGTCTTTATACCAAGGAGACGTAGGAACAACAATGGTACACACTATCATAGTATCGAGGACATCATAAGCGGGGACCAACAGTTGTTCAACCAGAAACTCGAACTTAGGCACATTACTCAGAATATCCAACAAGGAACCCATGGTTGCCATAGCATCTGCAACTCCATTCTGGATACATGGTATTTGTTGAAAAGTTATGTCATTGAAATACTGTTTGAAACTATCATCCATTCACTTGTAAGGTGCAAGCTTTTCATCCTTAGTCTCGTAGTCATCATTTACTTGTCGGATTACCAGTTGAGAGTCACCAAAAACATGTAGGCTCTTAATTTTCCATTGAGCTACCATTTTTAACCCTATCACTAGAGCTTCATATTCTGCTATATTGTTGGTACAAGGGAAAGCAATCCTGAATGTTTTGGGAATGGTGTCACCTTGAGGTGTAACAAATAAGATACCAGCTCCTGAACCACGATTTGTATGTGACCCATCAAAGTATAGTTTCCATTCGGTTTTAATGTCAATGTTGAAGAGAAATTCATTTGGAAAATCTACCACTAATGGATGGTCTGCCTTCATAGGTGCATCAGCTAGATGATCTGAAATCACCTATCCTTTTATAGCCTTCCTTTCGACATACTGAATTTCATACTCACTAAGTATCATAACCCATTTAGCCAATCGGCCTATTAAAGTTGCCTTACTTAGGAGGTATTTAAGTGGAACAATCTTTGCAATTAACATTGTTTGTCGATTGAGCATATAGTGCCAAAGTTTTTGAGTAGAAAAAACTACCGCAAGACATGCACGTTCTATGTTGCTATAATTCAATTCATATCCCACTAAGGTATGACTGATATAATAGACTGCTCTCTCATGACCTTGATCATTGTGTTGTGTGAGAAGAGCCCCTAATGCCGATTGAGTTGCTGAGATGTAAAGTATCAATGGTTTTCCCTTTGTAGGTGGCATTAAGACTGGTGGAGTAAGAAAATAGTCCTTGATTTGTTGGAAGGCCTCTTGAAATTTAGGTTTCCACACAAATGGTACTCCTTGCTTGAGTAGATGCTGAAATGGATGTATTTTATCTGCCAGTTGTACTATGAAACACCTAATTGACTGTAATCTCCCTTGTAGGGTTATGAGTTGACCAATGCTGACTAGAGGAGGCATTTCTAGGATAGCTCTTACCTTCTCTAGATCTACTTCAATGCCTCTGTGAGAGATGATATACCCTAACAGTTTCCCTAATTTCACCCCAAAGACACACTTCTTCAGATTTAGCCTGACATTGTAATTCTCTAGCCTTAGGAATATCTTGTCTAGGACTTTCAAATGATCTTCCCTTGTTTCTGATTTTTCTATAATTTCATCTACATAATCTTCCATGAAAGTATGTACAAACTCATGGAAAATCATAGTCATTGCCCGTTGGTAGGTAGCTCCTACATTGTTAAGTCCAAACAGCATAACATTCCAATAGTATGTGCCCCATGGACAAGTGAAATTTGTTTTGTGTTGGTCTTTAGCTGCTATCTTAATCTGGTTATACCCAGAGAAACCATCCATAAGGGATAGCATCTCGTATCCTACGGTAAGATCAACTATCATGTCGATATTCAAAAAAGGGAAGACATCCTTAGGACATGCCTTATTGGTGTCTCTAAAGTCAGTGCAAATGTGAATGCCCCCAGTTGGCTTTGTCACTGGTACAATTTTTGATATCCAATCTGCATAGTCTATTGTCCTTATGAATCCTACATCCAAGAGTTTCTTAAGTTCTACCTTGACTAATAGAGCAATTTGCAAATGCATTTTCCTCAACTTCTGTTTGACTGGCTTAATACCTAGTTGTAGTGGTAAATGATGCAATATTAGGTCTGGATCCAGCCCAGGCATGTCAGCATATGACCATGAAAAGTTTATTTGTCTCTTTGTGAAGAAGTCCTTAAACTCATGTTTTTCTATCTCTGTCAAGGAAGCTGCAAAATATACCTTCTGAGGATTCTCTTTTGTACCTATGTTGACTTCAACAGATTCTTCTACTAGCATCGGTGACTTTTCCTATGCAACGGGGAGGATATTTAAACCTCTATCCTTGGGTGCCTCTGAGAGGTTTTCCCCCTTGGATACATCCTTTATTTTGACTTTTTCTGTGTCCAAAGGTGCCTTTCAGTTTTCACCTAGGGACTTGTCATTTTTCTTTTTATTGTTTTTTTTCTTTTCATTCTCATTTTTGCGACTAGAGGTGTAAATAGACTCCCCAAAATATGCTTTATCATCCAAGTCTATGGTAAAACCTACTTTATGATCCCCTCTTGGTATGCCTTCTCTAAGTCCCATGAACTCAGCAATCGCTTCATCATTCTTGAATGTATCTATGATAGGTGTACCTTGTTGATCCCAGTCAATAAGTTCAGGATATATAAGGGGCATGTCATCATCAGAGTTTTTAAAGGTATTTGCTAACAAGGTGAATATAGAATGGTTGACATGGTCACAAAAGTTTTGGACTAACTCCTTCTTATTCTTCTTCCTAGGTGGAGGTATACTCTGATGTGGGACTATAGTAAGGGCAGAATTGTCAGAAGATGGCTTGTCAGGTGCCCAAGATGCATGATCAAGGGTTTCCCAATAATAGTTCTCTTGCCATTCCTTTTTGGACAAGTGCTTCTTAGGACGAGGACTAGATAGTTTTGGTACAGGTTTCCCGTTTAGGTCCAACTCTCCAAATAGGGCATCAATGTTCATGGTACTAGTGGATGAAAAGGGACTCCCATTCACCATCGCTTGAGTAAGGGGATTCATCATAGACTAGAGGTTTGTTTTAAACTGGGGGTTTGTCATAAACTGGGGGAAGTGGTTCATGAGATGTATCGATGTCTATGCAAGCACTCACTTCCTCTTGAAAAGATGACGAAGTACCAGGAAACCCAATTCTAAGTGGTTGACACCCTAGCCCTAAGTATTTCGGTTGGGGGTAGATAGTAATCGGTTCCATCCTTCCATTTTGATATAGTCCTAACCCACTATGCCCATCATAGCCTTCATTTTGCATTATCTTCAATCCTTTTCCATACTGGTCCTTGGCTATTTGAATAGATGAGGAGGGGTATTCATGTTCTTCTTGATACAACCAGGAATCACCTTGATCCACAATTTCTTCACTTAACTCTCCCCATTTTGTCAATGTCATTGTAGGGAGAACATGAAATGTGACCACTGACTATCCTCTATCTACCATGGCTAGGCCATATACCTTAGGTGGAATCAGTTCACTAACATAGTATGATGCCTTTATGTTATATTCGCCACAACCCTTGTCTTGGATCTCGAGTTTAGGAGTGGATGATGGTGGTTTGAATGAAATGGACTTAGTGAGACGCAATGGGTCAACATATTGGGATAAAGTGGATGATGAAGCTTATTGGTTAACTGGCACTTGTCATTGTGGAATTTCCCTTAGGCTTGTACAATACTAAAAAGGATTTGGATCACCATCAATGGTGATTTATGTGCCATTATACGGGAACTTGAGACATTGGTGATATGTTGAAGGTACAACTTTCATTTCATGTATCCAAGGTCTACCTAATAACAAGTTGTACGGGAGGGTGAGATCCTAGACTTGGAAGCTGGTGTTCATGATTGTTGGGCCAATACGGATTGGGAGTGTGACAACTCCTTTGGACAATCTTTCCTCATCATCGTAAGCCTTGATGACTATACTCTTAAAGGTATCTACACAGCCTCTTGAGAATCCTAATGCCCTAACCAACTTTAGGGTACACAAGTTCAAATCTTCTCCTCCATCTACCAAGACTCATCAGACTTTGTTTAGATGGACAAGGACTTCAAGATTTAAGGGGTCATTATGATCTGACTTCTCAGTTGAGTAATCCTGTTGGGAAAATGTGGCATGATGTGAGTTGGTCAGATATCCCACCATCTCTTTGAAACGATTGACATCCAAGTCTATAGGAACAATTGTGTTCTGTAGAGCTTTGTCAAGGATGGCTCGATGCCCAGGTGATAAGGTCAACAATTCCAAGATAGATATTTGTGCGGGGGTTTTACTCAATTGATCAAGAAGGTTGTATTTGAACTTGGAAGCTTGTGTAGATGGCTCAAAAGAAGGACTGGGAATAATAATCTTAGTTCTGCATGTGTTCACATTACATTACGGATGCTTCTTAATGGTGAAGGTATTGACATTCTCATTTGTGGCTCAGAGGTGGTTTATGATTGTTCCTTTACCATAGTCATACTTGGTATTGTTATAGTTGGCTGATGGATTATTCTAGGGTCCCAAATTGGAGGCTTTTCCTTTTGTGTGGTCATGTAATAGGTCCGTGAAGACCTTATGATCACTTTTTTTGGTGTTTTTCTGCCCACCAACCTCTATGGTTCCATTTTCAACAAAGTCTTGTATTATATTCTTGAGTTGGCGACATTGTTGGAGGTTGTGCCCTTTCATACGATGATAGTCACAAAAAGAGTTATCGTCCCACCATAAAGGTTTGAACTATCCAAGATCATATTCTCTTGGTTCCAAAGGTTTGATGAGATTATGTTTAATCAATTCTTTGAAGATAGTCTTGATTGGTTGTCCTAAAGGTGTAAATTCACGTGTAGGAAATCTCCTTTGTTGTGGTCTTTGTTGTTGTGAATTTTGGACATAGTTAGCTTGTTGATCTGGACTATTCATCATGTCTTGATTGGAATGATAACCTCTAAGTGTGATTACTGGTCTTGTATGTATATGTTTAGCATCAACAATGCTGCCATTTGTAACATTCTTGTTTCTAGACCAGAATTTGTTTCTATCATTTGGCATGTTTTGATGTTGGACAACCGGATTTCTACCTGGTGCTTTCATTTCTCCTTTCTCTATAAGGACTTTCTCAAGGATGATTCCCTTTTGTACCAAGTCTGAGAATGAAGTACAATAGTGTACTCTTAGATCACTTTGCAATTTGGGGTTGATGCTCTCTAGGAATATTGTGACCTTTTGTTTTTCGGGTATTTCAACTGGACATCTACTAGCTAGACTTCGCCATCTCTAGAAGAAAGTGGTGAAATTTTCGCCATCTTCTTGTGTCGTGTGGCACAAGGTTGCAATTGTTACCTCATTGTCTATGTTAAAGGTCAAATGTTCGATAAAATTCTTAGCTAATTCGCCCCAAGATCGTATACCATATGGTAATTTAGAGAACCATTCCAATCCTATCCCGACAAGGGTTTGTGGAAATAGTCTCATCAAGTATGTGGGATCATATGCTATGTCCATGCATGCTATTGAGAAGTCTCTAATGTGTTCTAAAGGATTCTTTCTCCCATTATACTTAGGAAAAAATGGTATAATGTATCCATGGGGGAAAGGTGTGATGTAAAGCACTTTGTCAAAGGGACATGGACATAGGTCTTGCACTGAGATAGTTCCTTTTCCTGACATAGACATGTTGTCCATCTATTGTTGAAGAGTTTGCATCTTGTTTTGAAGGACATCGACTTGTGTCAAGGACATGGTTTTTGTGATATTGGGATCAATGTAAGTATTTTGATACGCCATGTTCTGTGATGGGTTGTGATTAGGCGAGGGAATATATCTTGTCAAAATATTTTGATTCGGTATAGGGATATTCCCTGTCTGAATGGTTTGAGTAGGTATGGGAATGCTTCCTGTCTGAATTGTTTGATTTGGAATAGGAATGCTTCCTGTCTAAATGATTTGGTTTGGTATAGGTATATTTCCACCAACTTTGGTTCTCTTACTAGTCGTGTTGGTACCAAAGGGGTTGGAGGAAGTTGCCCCCGCAGTGAATTGTAAACCTTGTGTTATGTTGAAAGGGGTTGTGTTTACAATTGACGATGTTTGAGTTGGTATACCTATTGGTATCACTGCGGTTATTTGGGGAATAGAGATTGTTGACATTGCAGTTTGGGATGGCTGAGTTGATTGTGTTTGCAAGGTACGAATATCAAATCCTATGGGTAGTTTGGCACCTTTTGCTAGCAACTTTGCTAGATAGCGTTGAGGATCATTTAGCAAACATTCATCCATGAAGGATGCAAATTCAAGATCTTGTACTGCTACGTCTATGTCTTCTATGTAAATCTGTCCATGTGTGTCTCTAGTGACATGTTTTTCAAGTAAAGGCTTGTGTGGGCGTTTGCTTCCTGACGGTTGGTTTTCGAATGGATTTATGAATTCATTGGGGTCTGTCATTGCTCTGTGTTTCTTTTGGGACCTTGTTTCGACCATGAAAAAGTTGCTCAAAATGGGTAATGCAGACTATGTCTAAAAACTGATATGACCTATGTCTATGTTTTTGGATTTTTCTGACGATAAATGATGTAGCTAAAATGGTTTCTAAAAGGACATATACTAAGATGACATATGATAGGATAGACGATATGCAAGATGAGAGTAGACTATGATGATAAATGAGTCTAAGATAGTATAACCTACCACCTATGGAATAAATGCATGCAAAGACCTATTTTTGACCAAAGAACTTGATTGTATGACAAGGATAGTTGACAAGGTAAATTTTTCAAACTAGACTATTGAGCTGAAAAGATCCACTAGATGGGACTAAAGTGACAAGGTTCAATGATTTTGACAAACCGTAACATGAACATTTCCAATGACGAGGAATGTTATCTATTCTGTGATACGCAATTTCCTAGGAAGTATCTATACGCATGCAACTTTGGATGACTATGACTAAGACGTTTACTATAACTAAGATGTATATGACACCTAATGATGCAAGGTTTTGAGAAAAATTTACCAGTTTCGAATCTAAGGTTGATCTTAAGAATCCAAAGAAAATAGTGACAATGATGTTTTGGACTCAACTTGCAGTTTTTGATGTTTTTTGTTGATAGGAAAATGCGGTTCACCTAATAGTTGCGGTTCAGATTTTGATAGATGCGGCTTTTAACAGTGCATGCAGTGTTTCTAACAGTTGCGGTTTTTCCTATGACATATGTGATTCACCTATACACATGTGGCTTGAAAACTGACAAATGCAGTTTTCATGCACACATGCGACTCGAAAACTGACAAATGCGGTTTGCATGCACACATGTGACTCAGAATGTGATAGTTGTGACTTGTGATATGCAGACTATGAAAAGTGAAAAATTTGACATCTAGATGCAACTTTTCCCCTAACAGATGTGACTCAATAATACATATGCGGCAATTAAATTGGCAAATGCGACTCAATTTTTCTGACAGTTGAAATTTTCTCGAAAGTTGTTGACTGACTTTGTTTGTTTGATCAAGTTTTTGATGAATACAATAGAGAACAAATATAGCAATCAATGTATTTTTAGTTTTTGTGATGAAAGGACTATTAATACTCAAAAAACATTTACAACCTAGGCTTTTAGGACAATACTTGTTGAGTTCTTACTTGGATTTCTCCAGCTACGCATATTTATGGCGAATGACTAATAGCTTGACCCCATTGGCTCCCCTCCATGAAACTCACTTATACGAGGCGATCAAGCTACTATATCCATGAAACTTCCATGACATGCATTTCATTTCCACACATAAACCGTAAGAATGTAAGACGACTTCACAGGGCCCACCCTGCTGTGCCAACAAGTAGGTAGGATTTTGGTAACTCTACAACAAGGTGTTTAATAAGGGCATTCCATTCGTGGGACACTATCCAACATCGGAGAGTCCATTTTTGTCCATCTCGTCAGAATAGTGTGTGTGATTTGTGGGATTTCCCCAAGAATCCTCTTTTATATACCGGCTAGAAGTTACTTGGCTTTAGCGTGCTACCATTTTGAGTCGTCTTGGGTTGAGTACTTTTTCCCACCAAGACATGCCCAAGTTCTAGAGTCAATAACCATTTCTCTTACACCCAAGATCGCATGACTACGCAAGGGGAGAGGATACTTCGATTACTGAATCGTAAGGGTGACAAAAACGTGCAAAGCAAGAGACAAAGAAGACAATGGTTCTTTTTAATCCAAACGGAAATTTTCTATCTAACAATCAAAAAATTCATTTTAATTCCACACAACGATTATCTATCTACCAAACAAAAGCTTGCTTAAAAATATAAATTAACACAAAGGCATTAGGTCTTGCATGCAAATTCGTCAGTAGTTCACTGTTCTTCGGCTTTCGTAGAATTGAGGAATAACTATAGGTCATGAATTTTTCATGTGGAACAAGTAAAAATCCCATAAAATATATCAAATTAGTGGCTTAGATCTTGCATGGAAACCATCCATGATAGGAACTCAACCATCACATTAATGGAAATATGGTATCTTCATTTTCTATCATTGAAATTTCATGTAAAATTGCGACCTTAAGATGTAGTGGGTCGTCCCACAATAATGGGTTACACTTTTTGGCCAAACTTGACATTGAAATCAACGTTTTGAACAAAATCTTCACTTTCTGACACCTATAGTACCTAAATTGTTAGGAATTTGAAGATGATGTAAACTAGTGATTTGTGAGATTTTATCTGTAGGATTTAAATATATATTAAAAAAATAAATTAAATTAAATTATAATTTTTTTGTCTCCTTTGATAACTAGTTTTTAATAGTAAACACATTTTTAAAAAGTGATGTGTACTTTGTTTCACATAACTTTTTTCTACACAGGATAAAATTTTGATTCTTTTGAATTTAGGATGGTAACATCGATATCTAGTGCTTGCATTTCATTTCATACCATTTTTTGAATATTTTTCTCTTAATTAAGTTTTGAAGTCAAAACAATTACAATTTAGACATAGGTGCACTTAGTCCCACATAACTTTTTTTAATATGTATTGAAATCCATTTTTTTTGCTGGAGTGAGGACATCAATACTTAGTGCTACTAATTTACTATTTTTCACAATGGTTTTTCACCGAACTTGATGTTCGGTGAAAAACCTATGTTTAGTAAAACTAAAAAAAAATAAAATAAAAACAAAATATATCAAATTTATAGTTTTTAGAAAGCTCATTTTGAGGACTATCATTCTCTAGCTTGGTTTATCTAGTTGACTCCATATTCACCTCCAAGTCAAACTTAAAAAGTAAAACAGTGCATTAAATTTGTAATTGAAGGGGAAAGGTGAAAAAAGAGTGTTAATTTGAACCCCCCTTCAAATGAAGGGGGATTTGAATGAACACCCCTTATATGGCACCAATAAAACACAATTTAAAATGTTTTGGCTAAGGTTTATATAAATCACATAATGTTTGATTTCATTCACATATGCTTAAGTTCCTTCGACCGAAGGATGGTGATTAATTTGAAGGTGAGGTTCATTCAAAGGAACTCAAAATCATTTATGTTTGAATGAAGCCCCTTCATTTGAAGGGTTATCTTTATTCAAAGACTTTTATTTTTTTTTATGGGTGTTTTTCATTTTTGTTCGTGCAAAAAATTGTAACCCACTATTGTGGGTTCACCCTTCAAGTAGTGTCAAATTTTCTCATTAATGATGTTTTAGATCATATACAAAGGTAGGTGGGAGTGAACAATGTAAAATTTGGTAGTTTTAAGGTTTTGGGCATGTTAGATATCATGGATACTTCATAACTCATACTCAAAGACTATTAAGGATACCTTTACATTACTAACTCTAAGAGGACACATGAAGGGAAATATTTTGAGTTAGGGATTAGGGATACCAAGGATTTCCTACCCTAGAGTATTCATGTAAAGACATGTACAAATTCGTGACCTTGAAAAAGTGACATACTGTAAGATGTTATGGATTGATGGTTTAGGTTCATAATTAAAAATATGGGAAAATATCAAGAGTCAAGGATCATGGATATTTCATAGCCTATGCCACAAGGTAAGTAGATAAAATGGTGACCAAAATTATGAATCCAAAACTTAACATAGTGCAAAGGATCAAAATTTAATGATTGGGATACTCCATACCTCATACACAAAAGAAAAAAATTAAAGGTATGCCCACATATTTGACTTGAGATTTTGGAAGTCAAATATTGAAGAAAAATTATTCTTGAATTTTATTTTTTTAACTTTGACAAATACCAAGGAAAAAGTAGGGGTTAGGGGAAAAGATGCATAGATGGAAAAATCTAAAACTTTAATTTTTTCCCACACTTAGAAAAATGACTATAAACATCTTGGACATAATTTCTTGGGAAATTTATAAATTCCAACAAATTTTATAAATATGGGGTGAAGGAGAACAATACTTAGGTATATTTTGATAAAAGAAGATTCACTTGAAGATATTTTACATTGGTTATTATGACATGGGAAAATTGAGGCATATGCATAATGGGGGCTAATATTCAAGCGTGTTTAGACATTCTTAGATTGGTGACCACTAGTCAAAACCACCCAAAAATAATAATAAAAATAAATACAATAACTGCGATGGTGGAAAAAAATTATACAACTCCAAGAAACCAAAATGTCAATGTTGTTAATTTTCCTCTATAAAATAACTATGGAAAGATAAGTAAAATAAAAAATAGAATCATACAAAAGCAATTGATATTATCCTTATTAGAAACCTCAAATGTATGAACCTAAAATTTATTTTACTTGTCATAATAAAAAGGGGCATGAGACTAAATTATGAAAATAATACTAATTATTCATCATATATCTCTAAAAACATCAAAGGTTTTTATTCATGGACATATTCCTTTTTCCTCTAGAAAACCTAAATTACAATAATCAAAGACATATTGCCTCTCAAAATTCAAACTTTAAAATCTATCAAGATCTTTTTGTAGTTCATCAATAAGAGAGTGGTTCTAATCAACCAAAAATAAATGATACAACCCCTTTCCAAGAATCAAATAACATAGAAAAACTAGGCATCAAAGATGAAGTGAAAATGCTTGGCCTAATTGAATTAGTCCAAAATATTTTTTTAGGAAGAGCCTATGGTTCCATAAATTAATAACATAAGAAATAATTTTAGTAATGAATATAATACTAGTTTTGATTAAGCCAAATCACTTAATTGAGGACCTCAAGAATAAATCTATAAATATATATTTCATTTAGCTTTCAAAGAAATCTCCTTCACATCAAACAAATTTCTTAAAATAAATAGGGCTAAAAAATATAAACCACATAACCCCACCTCTAGAGGAACAAATCAATCAATTATATCTCAACATGAACTCACCTAATGTAGGATTGCATGATCCTAGGATTTTATTTGACCTCAAATAGGTGCCTAATTGGATATATAAGGTGATACTAATTTATACTTGTAAGTATGGATCCATGATACATGTATTAAATGAAAGTTTTTTTGTTGATGATGATTTAGTGAATATAGTTTATTATTTTTCCTTAGAAAATGGGATATGGACACACCAAATATTGCAAGATGTAGTGGTACCTTGTGGGGTTATAAAAATATTAAGGCAAAAATATTGGAAGGATTACACTGACAATTTATTTGAGGCCCAAGATGGTGTCCATAATCTTTTATGTAATCAATAAGGAAACATGGTATAATCTACCATTGGGAAGGTCCTAGATCGACAAAGTAAGGGAAATTCCTTCCATATTGTTCCAAGAAATTTATTTCCTACAACTAGGAAATATTAATAATCCTAAGTGATATCTAGAACCTATTGGTATGGTAAAATTTGATGCAGCCAAAATAAACCTAGAATGCTAATAAATCATAAAATAAATGCTAATAAGATCAATATACTTGAGCCATCCATTCAAAGAATCTGAATATGTGAGGTCCACCTCTATGATACATTTATTGCTTAGACTGTTTCAAGTTTTAATATTATTGACTATGTTTGGTGATACCATTTAGGACGTGATATTTTAGACAATTGATTTTTTATGATGGTTTGATTATGAAGTTTAAACATTTGAATTCTTATGATGATTTGATTATGGTTATGCTACATGCTTAGTTAGCTTATTGTGATGGTTGACCTAATTTTATGCTAGTTATTGTGGTTGTTGAATTTGGTTTTGAAATGATGAACAAATGAAATATGTGATATGAATGAACCACATTGCAATTTTAAATTAAGGTAAAAGGAATTGGGGATGATATGTGATTAGTGATTTTTCCAGTTATGATATGAGATATATATATGCTATGTGAAATTCTGAAACTTGAGTATATGAAATGGTGATTCAATTATTTTGATATATGATTTATTTGAATGGAAACTTATATATATGAAATGATGATTCAATTTTTTTGAAATATGATTTATTGGATGGATTAACGAGTGCATCGAGTGTGTAGGTATACTTTCCATTGCCAATGGAAATTGGAGGTAACCTTTGGGAACCCTAAGTAATTAACTAGTGAAACCGAGCTATAGTCTGTATGGAGGGACTATAATTCTATTATGTAATATATTTTATTTGTAATGTTGTTTGTGAATGTTTTCAAGTGATTTGTATTGCCATTTCAATCCATCTAGATGGTGAGTTGTCCACCCGAATGGAAAAACTCGGATTTGAACTTTAGGTCACTTTTTGGAGGTTGAAAAGTTATGTTTTTAAAGTGTCTTTATGGGTTTAAGGTCCCTAGGTCAAGTACCTATGGGTTAAGTACCTTTTAAGCTTAAAATTTTAAGTCAATTCCATAATTGGACACTCTTTTTGAGGCTTTAAAGAGGTTTGACGAAAATAAGGTTTTGAGAAATGGGATGGGGACTAGTCCCTTTCCATTCCCACTTCTCTATGTTGTCTTGGAAGTCTCCCGAGTTCTCACACATGTGAGAGAACACAAGGGTGAATGTTCTTGGAAGATTAAATGGATGAGTGACAAGTGTCACTTCTCCATTCAAAGGAATTCAAACTTGAATTCCTATAAGGCAAACCAAGAACAAGGGTTTTGGGGGGGTTCTCTTTTGCATTTTTTGTTTTTTGGAGTTGTAATTTTGCTTGGGAGCTCTTGGATTTGGCTTGAGAGATTGGAGAGCAAGCTTGGAGGAAATGTTTTGCTCACTCTCATCACTTCCTTCAAAATCTTGGATTACAGGTAGGATCACCACACCCCTTTGCTTCTTGTGTTTTTAAAAAATTTGTAAGCTATGTACATGCATTTGTGTGTTTTGAAATGTTTTTATTAAAAAAAAAGAATTTGTGTATATTGTTGGGGGAAAGAGTTGTAATGGGATAGGCTCACCCAAATTTTGGTAGAGCATCCCAAGTTGGGGATGGTTGGAGTAGGAACCTCCATGGGGACATGTTATTCCTCCTTAGAAAGGAGAGGTAAAAAAAAGAAAGGTATAAGTACCCACATGTTTTGTGAAATGTGAAATAAGGGTTGGTAATGAAGGGTTGGAACTTGTGATGGTTATCCATGGTGTTTAATTTTGAGTCCCCAAAATGGAGTGTGTAGTCCACCCTCCATTCCTCATTTTGGGTTCATAATGAACTCTTTGTTATGTGAAATTTCCCTTGGGTGGTGTGTATATTTTTTGTGTATTTTGTGTGTTAAATGTATTTGGCTTGCATGAATGTACCTGGTTCCCAAGGCACCTCCTAGCTCGGGGGTGGTTGGTTTTCCAACCTAAGGCTGGGAGGTGAGCACCCCATTGGTCTATAAATGTTTTATGTTTTATGTAGTTTTGCAAGCTAGAAAAGTGGCAGACTGGGGCTTGTGTTGCTTGGAAGGCTACTATTATAGTTGAAAATTTCAAGGAAATCTATCCTTTAGCATGTTTTTGTTATGAAAAAGCAAATGATAAATTTTGTAACTATGATTGTTTTAAGCAAGATGATAGAAAATTGTAACTATATGTTGTAAGGGGAAAAAGTATTTTTATTATTTTAGTACAAATTTGTGCTTATTCTATTGCAATAAAGTGGATGTAAGGAATTATTTGTGCTTATTTTGTTGCAATAAAGTTGTTGTAAGGAATGAATGAAGTGTTTGTCTTAAAGGAGGAAAAGAAAAATGTATGTTCATGCACTACTTCAAAAAAAGACTATTACAGTGAGAAGAAAAAGACAATAAATTATATGTATATTCATTTAGCAAAACTTCTTTTATATGTTCCTCAGTTTCTGAATTTAAATGTGATGATATAAATTGTATGTGTTGTTGATGAAGAGGATCTTGTTATACTTGCTTGTAAAGTTATGTTTATATTATGCTAAAAAGAGTATGCAGTTATGTTTCATAAATCTATGAACTTACTCATCCTTTATTTATTTTATTCTATTATATCCAAAGCTTTATATGAAATGTTTGACTGTGTAATGCACTTCGCAATCACTATCATATTATGTAGCATTCTATCTTTAAAAAAAAGAAGAAAAAAATAAACTTGCTAAATTTCCTTTTATATTAATAAGTAAATAACATTATATCATTGTGGAAAGAATATGTCAAGCTTAAAATTATGTAAAAATAGGAGCTAACAAAAGGAGCCTATGATGCAATATGCCCTCTGAGGAAAAGACGGTTTTATTTTGCTCACTAGGATAGTTTTCTTATTAGATATGAGGATGCCTGTGTATAGATACTAAATATATGTAATACCAAATCTATAACTTTAAAATACATAAACCTACGATGGAGTACAGTCATTTGTGTGCAAATAGATAGATAAACTTTAAGTATTTGGACCTACCTGGGTTACCTATCAAACCAAAATGAGGATGATCATTCATTGATTTGAGGTTACAAATATATGTTAATAATGCTCATTTAGGGAATAGTCGTATTTTACCTATAAATAAAAAGGGGTTGCATATTTTAGAAATATACACCATTGAGAAATCTGAGAAAAAAAAACATATCAAAGATACCTATTTGCAATAATAATGTGCTAACCGCATAGATGGAGGCAAAAGGTTCTAGTAGCAGAATAAATACACAAAAGCATAATATAATTCAGCTTGTAGCCACCGCCAGAGCCTGTTGTCTATAGCATCCTGTGCAATCCTGCAGCCGTGTAAAAATAATTAAATTTCCTCGTAAAAAGAGATTGCTTTGCCTTTTAATGTTTGACTGCAAATATTATATTATTATATAATATAATAAATGAATATATTATATTATTTAAATTTTTATTTATTTATATTATATATTAATATAATATAAATATATTATATATAATAATCTAAAATAATATATAATCTAATAAAATATATGTACATAAATTTTATTATTATTTATATATTTATAATTAAATTAAGAATATATATATTACTCTCTAATATATATATATATATATATATATTAATTAATATAATTTTATCATTATTGTTTATATATCTATAATTACATTAAGAATAAATTTTATTGAAACTAAATTAAAAAACTAATAATTAGTAAATAAATTTAAATAGATTATATATATATATATATATATTAAAATGTAAACTAAAATTGCTTGGAAAATTCATTTAAATTTAGTTTATTATTTTCAACATCAACTTTATAGTTAAACTTAAATATTTAAAATTAAATTGAAAAAATATTAGATTTTAAATTTTTAGTTTTAAAAGTTGAAAATTTTCCATTAAAACTTTATAGTAAAATTTTAATAAATTTTATTGAAACTAGATTAAAAACTTAATGATTAGTAAATAAATTTAAATAGATTATATATATATATATATATATATATATAGTAAAGTGTAAACTAAAATTGTTTGGAAAATTTATTAAAATTTAGTTTATTATTTTCAATATCAACTTTATAGTTAAAATTTTCCCTCATATCTTTCTTTTACCTAGTATTCTATGAGAGAAAATTTTGGGTTACAATTTTAATTAGACTAACTATATATTTATAATTAGATTAAGAATATATCTATATATAAATGAATATATTATCTATTATCTATATTTCTTTAATATAATTTAATACAACGTATATAGATATTAATAAATTAAATTATATTATTACTCTATATATAATATATATTATACAATGAGGGTGACCTTTGGTGAAATGGTGGGGCTTCTTGCCTATAGAGCCAATAACCAAGGTTCAAACCTTGTAGGGTCACTCTCTACCACATCAACAATGGAGTTTGCTTACCCTGGTATTAAGGGGAGGCTCCTTGGTGAACTGGTGGGGCTTCTTGCCTGTAGTGCCAACAACCAGGGCCCAAACCTTAATATCTTTTAATAATGGAACTAACAACCAAGGTTCAAACCTCGCGGGGTCGCTCTCTACCACGTCAACAATGGAGTTTTCTTACCCTAGTGCTAAGGGGAAGCTCCTTGGTGAATTGGTGGGGATTCTTGCCTATATTGCCAACAACCAAGGCCCAAACCTTAATATCTTTTGAAGGATAATAAATAATTAGCAATCCCATGGTGTACTTTGCTCTGAATATTTTCGTAGCTTCCGCGACCTCCATTCAGAATCTCCAAGGGCACTCCAGTGTGACAGACCATGGCATGGTGGGTTTAGATGTGCGTCATTAGCTTCCTCATTCCCTAAGGAAAATCCAGAGGTGTCTCAATATTCATGTGGATATTTGCAGGAGGGAAGAGGAAGCTGTCTCTATTTTCCTTCTTCCCCATTGGTGGCTCTCCATGCTCGGGTGGGGGAAATTCACGTCTTGATGATGGCGGAAAGAGACTCGATGATTATCTTCCTCATTCCGCAATGGTTGGCTTTCAAAATCAAGGTGTTGTTGGGGGTAACTCAAACAAAAAATTTGTGGATGCCCTTGCCAGGCACCCCATTTCTCCACAAAGTTTTTGTCATGGGACAACAGGTAACTTTGGCTTGTAGGATTCTAGTTTGTCTCCCACAACACACTCTTCTAATCCTCAAATTTCTTACGGTGGTGCTTTAGTGAGTCCTCCCTTTTCTGTTCAGCTTTCATCCTCTCCAGAGATCTATCTAGATGACTTCGCCTATGACAAAGAGGATTTTTTGGTGGATCATGCCCTAATATGTCAATTCACAAAGGTGTGGCCTAAACTTTGTGATCTCCATTCATGAATTGATGCAAATTGGAAGGACTAGCTGGAGGATGAAATTAGTATTTATCCATGTGCAAAGGGGTTTTTTTAATCTTAGAGTTTGAATCAATGGAAGATAAAGAAATGGTGCTCAAAATTGGTCTGTGGTTTTTCAATGGTAATTTTTTATGCATGAAACCTTGGTTCCCCTCTTTTGACCCACACATAGATACTTTTTCAACAACATTCTTGTGGGTGCGTTTTCCCTACCTCCCCTTACAATTCTGGGAAATTGGTTGCCTGAAAGCAATCGATAATGGCCTAGGGAAATATCACTACCTCTCAAAAGAAAAAATCAACTATAAAATTCAACCTTTGCTCACTTATGTGTTGAGATGGATGTCTCAAAAGGTCTTCGAACAAAAATATTTCTCAAAGTTGGAAAGAGACGATGGTGCTAGCCAATAGATTATGAAAAGATTTCATTCAGATGTAGAATCTATTTTGCCACAGACCATGGTATCGCTCAGTGCAAAAGAAGATGGGTGGGGGTGCAAGCCAAGGGTGCCCCTTTTTACAAACCCTCATGGTGGGAGGGGGCTGAATCTCGCCACTACACCATTTCTCCTCCTACGAAGCTTACAACTCCTACTACTCCCTCTATTTAGTGTTTGGTTCCTACTCGGTCCTCCGATGAGATCACTGAGATGGGTAACATTCTTGAGAACGTTTCAGATTCAAAATCAAATGTGGAATGCAATGTGGTTTCTCCTCCATCCTTGGAGGTTTCCAACTCTCTATCATCCTCTCTAGTGGTCATTTCACAAGGTAAATGTTCAGATGCAAGCATAGCAAATGCCTCCTTAGTTCCTCCAATGACTTCACAACTAGTTGGCAATGCATGTGTTGGAGTTCTCCCTATATCTCCAGCAACCATATGTAATGATGAAAAGAACATGATAGGGTGTACGACATCGGTCTCTGCCTCTGAAATAGAACAAGACTGGACTGAAGTCAAGCGGAAGAAATCTCTTCCCTCAATCCAAATGGCATTAAGATCTTCATAGAAAACGCTTCACTGATTATTATGTAAGCAGTAGGTTTGGAGTGCCCATTGTGGATAGTCTTGTGTTGCACCCCTTATGGCAAGGGCTTGCATCTTCTCTATTTTTTTATTTGTGTTTTATGGACGTTGTTCCCATGACAGAACTTACCTATAAAAATATATATATATATATATATATATATTATACAATAAATGAATCTATTAGATTACTATATATTATATATAATATATATTAATAATATAATATACTATAAAAATTTAAGTTAATTTAAATTTATTTAAATTAATCATTAAATTTCTAATTTAGTTTTAATAAAATTTATTAAATATTTACTAATTTTAATGGAAAAATATTTCAAACTTCTAAAACTAAAAATTTAAAATCTAATTATTTTCCAATTTAATTTTAAATACTTAAATTTAACTATAAAGTTGATGTTGAAAATAAAAAACTAAATTTTAATGAATGTTCAAAACAATTTTAATTTATCGGGGTGTGTCTTCTTACCACCCACCCATTTTTTGTGAATATGTATTCTTATCTTTAAATTAATATAGATATCTACCTATTCATAAAAAAAACAATTTTAGTTTACACTTTACTATATATAATCTAATTATATGGTAAAGTGTAAATTTAAATTTATTTACTACTCATTAAATTTTTAATAATTTAGTTTTAGTAAAATTTATTAAAAAATGGAAAAAATGTTTTAAACTTTTGAAACTAAAAATTTAAAATGTAATATTTTTCAATTTAATTTTAAATATTTAAATGTTGAAAATAATAAACTAAATTTTAATGAATTTTCAAAAAAAAATTACTTACACTTTACTATATATAATCTAATTATCTAGTAAAGTGTTTATATATATATATATATATATATATATATATATATATATTATAGAATATTATATATACATATGCTATTATTTAAAAATAATAAATTAAATTTTAATGATTTAAAAAAAGAAAATAGTTTACGCTTTACTATATATAATCTAATTATATAGTAAAGTGTTAATATATATATATATATATATATATATATTCTTAATCTAGATATAAATATATAAATAATAATAAAATTTATGTATATATATTTTATTTTATTATATATATTTTTAGATTAATATATAAAATATATTTATATTATTACTATATATTATATTATATTAAATTAATATATAATATAAATAAATAAATAAATATAAATAATATGATATATTCATTTATTATATTATATAATAATATAATATTTGCAGCCAAATATTAAAAAGTAAAGTAATCTCTTTTTATGAAGGAATTTAATTATTTTTACACGACTGCAAGATTGTACGGATCAGATGCTACAAACAACAGGCTTTGACGGTGGCTATAGAATGTCCTCTTAGAACGAGCATGGCATGGCAAGCCATCAGATGCCCATGCTTTTTTGTAGGTTGGGTAGCCATTGCCCCCCTTCCTCCCACGTAAGTGATGTCTCTTTTGTCTATTATTTACATCACCTTATATCCCATGTTTAGTTTCTCTTAAAAATAAAAGAAGGGAATGTATTCCCACACCTTTAGGAAAGATTCTTTTAAATTAAATAAGAAAATAAGGAGGGATTTTAAACACCTAGTATTAGGGGTTTTTTTGAAAAGAAAAGAAAATTATATTATTTCTTCCTCGGAAAATTAATAATATGTAAATGTAAAGAAATTTTAAATGTATTTATTTGTAATTAATTTTAACTTTTTAATTTATTTTCAGAGTAAGTATATATATATATATAATAATAATTAAATAAATAATAATTTAATAAAGGATAATAATAAATAAATTAAAAATGGGAATTTAATAGTTAATATGTCGATTATAAATATTTAAATTTTGTAGTGAAATGTTTTATATGGCTTTCAACAATATCGATGGTTAAATAGGGTAGGGAAATCAAGTAAATAATGTTTCGTTAATTGATCCTTAGGGTTTCTAGTAAATCAAATTGATAATAATTATATGCTTACCCATGTGAGAACCCATACCATGGAGGTCTAACAAGGACATTAACTATTATGCAAAAGTGAGCATCAACTTTTGGATTGGTAGTTAAGAGTCTTGTAAACCCTATGTTTGGAGTCAAGCCAAAATCATTTGCATTTCCTTATCCCTCTCAAGTGATGTGTCGGATACCATGTTGCACAAGCAACACCACCCAATGTGCATTGCATGTACCATGCATTGGTATGGTTGTTAAATATTAGTATATCGTATTATTGTTCAAAAAAAACAAATTGTTAGTTGAGTTTTTACCCTAGTGTAAATTTTGGACAGTACAAAATACAAAGAATAAATTAGATACCAGATTAGGTATCCATGATTATGATGAAATCTAATGATATCATCAAAGATCAAAGAATTAGAACTTATAAAAAATGAAAAAATTCCAAGAAAGTCCAACTATCTCAACTAGAACCACTACTAAGATAATTAATATTATATAGATCATCAACCCTTTCGATCCTCAAATTTAACATATTTGTAGATGATAAAATTGAACTTTTAGACTTAGAACAGTATACACTACTAGCATAACCAAATGATACATATGTAAGTGAATTCTACACATCCTTGCCTCCCTTAAATGACTTATCATCATCTAAAATAGAAAATTGAATCATATACCCCCTTAATGCCTCCAAGTGATTCTTATAAAATCAACAAATAATCATGAGGTTCCTATATGGGCCTTCATAAGAAATGACACAACGAAGACACATTCAACCACCACTTTGGTGCATTCTAATGACCCATGGGAGCCACCCCATGTCAACAATTAGATTAGTAAAATATTTCATGGTAATGATGAGGTGGGTGTGGGAGAGTTTTAAGAAAACAGAGGTAACACACAATCATAAAGATGAATGAATTGACTATCTTAGAGTTATTCAAGAAGCATGTCAATTTTTTTATGGATCTAGGAATAGAACTAAATAAAAATACATGCATGATTTAAATCAGTCAAAGAGAGTTAGAGTGGGTTGTATTTGAAAGTTCAATCTATGTCACATTTTATGTCAATTTATTAGGATAATTAAATTTAAGTATTTCAAATGAAACTCAATTTTGATCAAACGTATATTTTAGTTGGATTTATCTTGGCTAAATTAGATATGAAACATATATTTTTCAACTATAAGTGTCCATTAAATATATATGTAACATAACTTTGAGGTTAGTTCAAAAAAATAAATTCATTTTTCAATAGCTTCTACTCTTGTAAATAACATTGAAAATATTTCTAGAAATATCCTTTTATGGATCTATAAGTTTTGTTTAAAAAAATAGATTAATTATTATTTTTTATATATTTTTATTTTTACTAAAAGTAGATCACCAACACCAAAATATAAGGTTGATTGTCTTATCAAGAAAAAAATACTAAAGTTTATTATTATTATTTTTAATATGATGCACTAGAGAAGAGATTTAATGTCAAGATGATATTCTTTTTTCTATTTTGGATAAATAGTCAAGACAAAAAGTGATGTCTAGTAAAAACAAGTTTATTTTTAGTACATGCAGATTTTAAGATTTATTTATTTATCAAAAAAGATAAAATTAATCCATTCACTAAATTTTCAAGCTATAAATATACAAAAAATATTAAGGAAAATTATTACTATATAAAGAGCAATGCCTCACTTAACCTCATTTTTCAACATTTTATCAACTAAATTATAGTGTTGATTTTTTAAAAACTACATTCAAATAATTTTTTAATTTTTAAAAATAAAATGAAATACACTAAAAAAATCTACATTTCATTAGTTTAGATCATTTTCAAATTAAAAACATAAATGACATTTTTTAGTGATTCAAATGAAAAAATCATATTAATACTAATCATTTCCTTTATAAAAATGTGACAAAACTTTAAAATTTCACCCCACATACTTTGTTTTAACCTTTTTAAAATTTAAAATAAATCCATGGGAAAGACAAAGTTCATATTTATATATAAGATGATTATAATTTATTAGAAAAAAATTTATTAACTGAAGGAGCCTCATATTGGACCAAATCTCATCAATAGGATTTTTTATGCTTTATCTCATCTTATAATCCACCATCCATCACAAGAAGAAAAAAGTAGAACTAAGGAATAACCCTTGTCTAGTCCGTTTAAGGTGGGAGGTTTTGTACTTAAAAAAGAAAGTCCAAAGAATAATATACATGAGAACAACCTATGATTTCGTGTAGATTAGAAAGGTTCATATATAGTTAACGAAGACATAGGAAATAATTCTTACCTCTTGTGCACAATGGAAGGTGAGGAATTCAGAAAAAACTTCAACACTTTCCATCTAAAAATATTATATGTAAAAATATGCATCATATTTTATTTCACTCCACCTTTCCACCTAGTCATAGCTTGCTATTTTCTATATTTTTTCTTCTAGTAGTAATTATAGGTTGCATAGTATAGTTTAACTTTACAAAGTCACATGAACCAAATACTTATCATCATTATCTCCTTACTTTTGGAAAAAATTCAAATAAAGTTAAAATAATATTTTTAAATTGATCTTAGTCTTAGTTATCATCTATTTAAGTCTAAACACGACAATTTTTAAAATCTACAATACGCAATAGAAGCTAATAGGTAGGTCTTCCCATCTCTCCTTGGTAGGGGGAAGCCTTAGGAGTTAGTTACAATTTTGGTTGCACTTATTCTCCTTCCATACTTAGCCTTCAATATTCATCTCCCTTCTTACTAATAGTGTGGGGTTAGGTTTAGGGGGTCCAAAATCTAATTTCATAAATATAAAATAGCATGTATTCCTATTATAATTGTTAGTGATGTGTTGTTGCATCTTAATATTTGTATGCATTAGATTATGAGAAATAAAGATCATAATCTTCAAAATTTATAGTGGATCCTAAACAAAATGGAGCTATAAAGTTAGAATTTAAAGAAGACAAACATGCAAAGAGCACACATGCACACACTAGATAACAAAAGGAGTCTATATTAATTACTAGGGCCATTTGTGTTGACAAAATAATCCTTTACACTAGGTTTAACTTGTTGATCATCTCTTTTGGTCTAATTCTAGAAGATACCAATGAAATTTGTTGCTTTTATATATTAAAATGGTTGAACACCTAGAATAATGAGAGGGGGTTGAATTAGTATTCTTTGAAACCACTTAAACATGTATTTAAAAAAAATCATCTAAATTGTAGAAATAAAAAGAAGAAATTAAAACATGAATCACATCACACAACACAAGAACACTAGATATATGTGGAAAATCCAAGAAGGGAAAAACTATGGTGAGGATTAGCTCACAATATATTATAACTAGTTACAAGATATTATAGAAAGGCTCACTATCAGGTTGACTCACTGTTTAAAGGACTCAGTGTCCAGAGAATAAGAGAGAAAGAAGAAAGGGTGGCTCACTGCTAAGATTTGAACTGATACAATGCATCTACAACATGTTGGGGACAATTCCATTGAAGCTCAATACACTGACTTAACACACTTCATGTTCTTTAAAACTTACACCCACTCTACTCTTCTTTGCATGGCATTCACATCATCAGTACACACCATATTTACAACACCGAAATGAACTTGCATTTATATGCATTACATTCACAAACACCTAGAACATCAATTAGGCCAGTCTAATTAGATGAAACATGTAATACATCAACTTTTCGGCTCAAGATCCAACCAAATATGCCTCAAAACTTTCAACACATCAAAATAGGTTGGTAGGGACCTATAATTATTCCCTTAAGTTAGATCAAAAACTTCCTTTAACTTTTCACAACTCCAAACTCTTTAGGCTGGCACTAGATAATAAAGACTGGTGACATGAACCATATGTTCATCCATAACACAATGTGTGAACCACCAAAACACTTACCACTTGGACCACACACTCTTCTGACACCTATAAGCATTCCCACAAAACCAAATAACCAAATATTCTTCGATAGTGGACTACAGAGAATTCCAATCATGTATTATGTACCGGTAGCACTATCATTGGCAAACTTGATACTCCATCAATCATAAATTTTATAATAGAGGACATCAAGACATGAAATTTTGGATTTAAGATCCTCCAACATATACCAAAATTTCCTTAGAATCACATAACTTGATTCTTCATGGCAGATCAATGCGGACCTCAAAACTGGTTCACTGTATACTGAAAACTATACTTTGTGACCTAACCAAATATCAACACACTTGTTCCATACCAGACCAAAACTCTTACACTTGTATATTGGATTTTCATCATCACAATCACTCATGCTCATGAAACATCTATACATCAATCAAAACATCAATCACAACATCATATATTCTCATGCTCATGTTGCCAATAGTCTCATCAATGACAAGCAAAATTTCAACAATCTCCCCCTTTGTCATTGATGGCAACATGCCCAAAAATATTCTCCAGAATACTCTCTAACCACTATTTTCTCAACTACTCTCCCCATTAACTATTCTTTGCTTTTGATATCAATGACAAAGGGTTCACTGTACAAGCATACATACTTACTCCCCTTAACTGATATATATACAAATATGAGAGTAACTCAACAAAATTATTCAAAAATCAAGGCAACTCCCCCTAACAATGCTATCCATCAAAGATAATCAAAATTTTCACTTCTATACTATCCACTATCTTCCACCTATATACAGTTAAATCTGAAATTGCATAAAAAGAGTAGAAATACAAACAACTAGAGGAAGATACTTGAAATTTTGCAAGGTGTGCCTCACACTCCTTTCTTTACTCCCAGTCCTTCTTAGCAAAGACAAGAAGACTACACTAGCTTTCAATCTGCATAAGGAGATCTTATCCTTCATCTAGGGTACTGCCCATACTAGACTCTAATTCTATGCCAAATTTTCTAAGCTTGCTACCACACCAGTCAAGGCCATAAGCCTTACACTTACCAAGTCCCTAAGCTATTTGTAATCCATAATGATTTTCTCTTCCTATTCTTACAGTTGAAAGAATTGTTCATGCAGATATTCAATAGCATCCTTGTTGTATTGTCTACATCACTTGTTGGATCATAGACATCAGACACTTAGGAAACTTGTGACTCTATTGAGTCCATTTGGTCCTTAATGCTCTTTGTATAATTAGGCCATTTCAAAGAAAATTGAAATAATTGTTTTTCTTCACCCAAACACTTCTACACATTTTTCCAAGTTCTCATGCAATTTGCTATATGTCGCACTGCACTTGTCCGATACCTTAGTCAATTTCCTGTCATTCATCTTCTTTGTCACCTCTTTCTCCAACCTTTCTTCTAAACTAGATGAGTAATCCTTAAATGAATCTAATACCAACCTCAAATTTTCAACACTCGATAGAGACTCGTCAATTGTAGCACCGAGAATTCCTTCTTGCAATACCTTGATTACTTCTTCAATTAACTCAGTGCTCTTCTGGTGATTGGAAAGAATTTTCTTCCTTGCAGAAGCATGAAACACATTACCAATTTGAAGATTTTTTAGAGGAGATATTTTTCCCATGTCCAATTGACCCTGCATTAAAGGAAGTTGTAGTAGTTGTGTAGATAGAACCTTGAGTGAATCATCAGAGGATTCACCAAAAACCTTTATGGTTTCCTCTTCCTTTTTCTCATTGGACTTTTCCTTATCACCAATGCACTCTCCATAATCATTCTTATCCTTTCCTGCACTGTCAGATTCTTTCTCAATTACCTTCTCTTCAACTGGTTTCATATCATCTTTTTTCTTTTCACCAATGCTAGAGTCTTCCTTTGCGTTCTTCTCTTTTTTCACTCTATCTTCTAGGAGAGGCAATTTTTTAGTGTTTTATACGTCTGAATTCTCTAGGTCATCTTCCTTATCTTCCTTTCTCTATTCACCACTTGTCTTGTCATCTAGAGGGGCCTGGTTTTCTCTTTTTTCACTTCCTCCTTATGCATTTCATCATCCTATTATGTTCTAACAACATTTTCCTCTACCAAAGGAGTATCATTTGCAACATTTTCTTTCACATTGTCTTCTTTGGGTACATGATCATGTTCTAAAGCATGCTCATGTTGTGCATCTTCTAGTTCATTCACTTCCAAGATAAAGACATCATGTCTCAATTTTTCTTTGTAGTCCAGAGACATTCCTAGCTTGTTTGCTAGATTGAAAAACTTTTCCACTATCTAATTTATTAATCTTTCAATATTCTCTTTTTCCTTGCTCATCAAGGTACTAACCCTCTACTTAGTCCTGAATTCTTTATTGTACAATTGAGCTAATTTAACTCTATCCTCTTTTGTGAGAGGAGCACTGATCTTCTCCAAAGCAGATGCTCTCATTCTAGCATCTTTATCAAATGCTTCATGTCTTCTTGTATACAATGCACCTTTCAAATCCTTAGGTAATTGATTCTCTATATCCTTCATGTTAAAATAAAAAGCAACACTATACCTAACAATAGCTTCTTTAATGGTGGATTTTTCCACATCATCTATTGTGGGATATAATGCATCAGTCTCCTCTAGATTCCCATATTCTGAAATACAACTCACCAAGGCCTCAAGCTTCATAGGGCTCTGTTTCCGGATTGGAGGGGTCTTTTTCTTTGCTTTCCCTTTGGATGATTTACCTTATTTTTCACACTTCTTCTCCCTCATGTGAATCATGAAATCTTTCTTCTCCTTCTCCACTTTTTCCTTACTATATATATCCACAATATCAAATTTTTCTTTCTTCACACAGTTTGTATCTACTTGAGAGAAACTAGTTTTTCTCTTCCAAACCAATTGTTGTCCTTCTTATTCTTCCTATTTATCATCTACATTTACACTCATATACTACTCTCCTCTTTCCTTCTCTTTTCTTCTCTTCTTCGATGCATTTTGTTGTTTTATAGGGGCATTGGAAGATTATTTTCTTTTTAAATCAACTACAAGTTTAGTCTCGGAGGATTTAGCAACAACCAAAGAGGGGGTAGAGGTCTTGGAAGACCTTGTGATTTGGGTTCCAATCAGAGTGGTGGATATGTTCTTGGCTTCTTCTTTAATAACCTTTGGAAAACCTACCATCTCTACAACTTGTGCCTTCATCTTCTCCACATTACTCTTGATCTCCTTTGATTTGTGCTCTATATGCACAACACTATATTTCTCCTCATATGTCTTTGTATATCTATATTTTGGGATCTCTTGGCATGCTCAACATGTGATCAACAAGATCGGTGATCACATTCTCTTCTACCTCATATCCCATTTCAGGATCCCATTCTCTCCTTGGTTTGATAGCTTCCATCATACAACAATCTTTTCTCACCATGAAAATAATATCATTCTTATACTCTTCAACCACACTCTTAGGTATTCTTTCTCTTTCTTGCATCCAAGATTGGAATGTTTTGAAGAATCTCCCTAGGGCTTCATATTTTGATGCTTAATACAAATACCTCAACATATATTCTTTGATCTATCTTTCCACCAACACATTGTCCAACCATACTACATTCCTTGCACCAGAAAACTCTCTAAAAAAGTAAAATAACAAGCATATAATCAAGGTTCCATACTTGAAGGGTTATCAAGAACCCTTAGTCTTCTACAAGTTTTCTAAAAATAGTAGCCTTAATAGTTCACATAGGTCATACTGCATTCATTTCTTCACCATCTCATATGCTATGTTGACTATAGTAGCAAAAAATAAATTCTCTATTTGTGAAGAAAATTTTATATCCAATCATCATAGAGGCATACTTAAAATTTGAATCATTAATGTCCTTCACTATCAGGGATCTCTTGTCATATTTTGCATCGGTTAACTTCATCACCACTTCATTTTTCACTGATTTGAGTGTCAAAACTAGTCCTTTAGAACATAACATTGTCATATCCCTAATTACTTATTTGTTGATCATGTGTGGCAAGTCTAACTAGATAAATCTATCATGAATTATGCTCAATCTGTATCTCACCCATTCATCCACAACAAAAGATAGGGAAGTAATTCCAAACATCAATTTTCTTCTTTGTAAGACTTCCATGCTTGGGTTTCAACACAAAATCATCATTGTTAATTTCATTAACCCACACTTCTCCTAACTTCACATGATTGTATTCTTCCAAATTTTCATGAATATACATCCTTACATCCTCGGTATGCATAAACTCAAAAGGAACGTGTGAAAATGCACCTTTCAGATCTGTCACTTTTGATTTATTGAGATTCTTCTTAAATTTGGGATGAGGTCAGTCCAAAACCTTAAGTACTTGTGGGGTATACATTTTGAAACAATTTGAAATGATTTTGAAACTAGGGAAAAGTAGAAATTTGTAAATACCTTTTAGATATCTGTTAGCTAGGGTTTTCATGCACAAATTCTAAATCACTTCAAGTCGCCTCTTCTCCGCTCTTCAATCTTCAAACACTCAAATGAAAATGATATTTTGAGAAGTGAAATCACTTATAAACACTTTTGGATGACTTAAAATTCATTAATTGCATTGATTTCAAGTTAGGTCAAAAGTTGATGAACACTAGCTATAATGACATAATCACCTTTAAATTATCCATAAATCTTCATAACAAAAGATTTTTCATCAATGATTTCACCAGTGGGTCAAGCATGTAAACCTACATATTATTTCAATGTGTTGAAGGCATCGACACCATATATTTGGTGGGGGCTTAATGATTGTCTATTAAACTCCACCTGAGGCAAATCTCTTCATTTAGTTTCTAGAGGAAACTTCTACACCCAAAGCTAGTACAAACTCAGTCTTAATCTCGTTCTCTTCTTTATTTTTCTAGTTCTTTTTCATCTCTGTCTTCATCTCTATAGGATCAACCTTATTTATTGGATCATTCTTCTTTACTGGATCAACCTTCACATTATTGCTTCTACAAAATTTGACTATAAGTCTGTTTACTGTATTTGTGACATATGACAACATTTTGAACAAGCTTACTTCCACTAACTCTATATCTACATATATTAGCCTTATGCCCAAATTCATTGCATGCATAATAATATCCATTGAAATATTGAAACGTCATGCCATTATTGTAATCATTCAAATGTTATCTAATTTATACATTCACTAGCCTTATGAAAAAATCTTTTACATGTAAAGCACTGACCAGGAAATGATTGAACATTCTAATTTATTTTTCTTCTATAGTCTACAACCTTATGTCCAAACTTATTGTAGGAATAACATTAACCTTTAAAAGATGAGTACCTTTGTGCATTTGGTTATTTGATAGGTGGTCTTTTGAATTCTTTCCTCTGATTATGAACTCGCTTTCTATTGCTCTTCTTGTCCTCAATATTATTTTTTTCATTGTTATTTTCAATACTTGGTGTTTGATCTACCTTTGAAATTTCTCCTTTTTCAAACCCTAATCCTCCTTTTTATTTAGAATTATTTTTATTTGTAATTATTTCATCGAGTATTATAGAGCTCTTCTTAAATTTGTCTTCTCGATTCTTTTCTTTTTCTAGATCTGATCTCAAAGTCACAACTTCTTCAAGTCTTGAACATTCTATAGATTTTATTTTCAATTTTTCATGTAGGAATTCTTCAACCCTTTTTCCTTCTTGAACTTGCACTTTCAGACTAGTGATTATCTCATTTGATTTCTTCAACTACTCATTAACTTCCTTGTCTTTCTTTGAACTTCTTGATTTGCTCCCTCAACTTTCTGATGCATTCATCTGCTTCCTTCATATTTTCTTTCAGATCTCTATTCTCACTTTCAATTCTTTCTAGATCTTTAAGGGCTAATTAAGTTCTCCATTCATATCAACCATACAATATTCTTCAGTGAATCCTACCATAGGAATTTCTTTTAGAGGAGTAGGATATCTCCTAGTAGCCATTTGTTCAACCTCCAAGATCTTCCTCAAGGAGTTATGCTTCTTACAAGGAACCAAGCTCTGATATGGATTTTTGAACACCTAAAATAAGAAGAGGTGGGGGTGAATCAATATTCTCTAAAACCACTTAAACATGTATTCAAAACAATTCATCCAATTTTTAGAAATGAAAAGAAGAAATTATAATATGTATCACATCACACAACATAAGAACACTAGATTTACATGGAAAACCTAAGAAGGGAAAAACCATAATGAGGATTAGTTCACAATATATTATAAGCTATTAAAAAATATTATAGAAAGGCTCACTTCTAGGTGAACTCACTATCTAGAGAATAAGAGAGAAATAATAAAGGGTGGTTCACTACCAAGATTTTAATTGATACAATGCATCTACAACATGCAAGAGATAGTTCCACTAAAGATCAATACACTAACTTAACACACTTCATATTCCTCAACACTTACACCCACTCTACTCTTCTTCACATCACATTCACATACTCTACTTATGAATTTGGACCATCAATACACACCATCTTTACAACATTGAAATGAACTTAAATTTATATGCATTACATTCAAAAACACCTACAACATCAATTAGATCAGCCTAATTAAATGAAACACGTAATACATCAACCCGTCAGCTTAAGATACAACCAAACATATCTCAAAACTTTCAACACATTAAAATAGGTTGGAAGGGACATAATTATTCCCTTAAGTCCAATAAAAAAGTTCCTTTAACTTTTCACAACTCCAAACTCTTTAGGTTGGAAGTGGATAGTAAAAAATGGTGATGTTCATCCGCACCACAACATGAAAACCACCAAAAACACTTCCGACTTGGACCACACACTCTTCTAACACCTGTAAGCATTCCCAAAAAACTGCATAACCAAATTTTCTTCCATGGTGGAATGTGGAGCATTCCAATCATGTACTCTATATTGGTAGAACTATCATTAGAAAAATACATACTCTATCAATCATAACTTTTACACCAGAGGACATCAAGACATGGAAATTTGGATTTAAGATCCTCCAACATATACCAAAATTTCCTTAGAACTACATAACCTGATTCATCATGGTAGAGAAATGTAGACCTCAAAACTAGTTTAATGTACATTGAAAATTGTACTTTGTGACTATTGGAATTTTTATACTACAACCAACACATGTTTCCTAGAAGCCCCTATGAACTCACCACATTCAATAATAAAAGACTAGGAATAGTATGGCCAACTTAATGAGAATAGCAATACAGTTGATTCTCCTACACTTCGGACTCTGTAAAATCCAGGAGGGTATTCCCTAACGTGTCCTCTTGACATATAGCATTTAAATAATTCACTTGCACATGAGTAAGGAACAGATAGATCCCCAATTATTGTTAATGGATGAAATCCTTCAAGAAATTGGCTATTCCTCAAAAAGGCTCAGGTCCAATTAACAGAGAATCATGAACTCAACTTAAAGTAACTTGATAGGAAATGATTAAGTAAAATATCCTAAGGCCATAACACAAAACATGCGATAATAAAACGTAATCAGAATTCCAATGCCATATCCCAATGCACGAAGTCAAAAGAGAAAATTGAACTATAGGGTAAATTTCATTTTGAACACTTATGATCTATTATGAATTGCATTACAATCCATATATCTATATCCGAGTTTATTACTTCTTTATGAATCCTATTTGTTATATTGCATGAACTTACTAATTAACTGAAGCATTTAACTGATCCTTTGAACCAAAGCTATAGTTAAACATAATTCACAGTAAAGAACAAATGAAGATCAATGAAAATCATCTTGGATCAATATTTCATTAATAATCCATGTAAAATAACATAATAGGAGAGAAAATAAACTCCAAATATTCATGAGTTTGATAAAAACATGCTCAAAAACCCCATGATTAACAAATTTCTCCCATCTGACTCAAAACTTTAGAACTTGGACTTACAATTCATACTCTGTGTATCACTAGACTCTTATTTCTCATATTTTGGATATTTCCATAGACCTCTCTCTCGGCCCAAAATTACCTTTTATAAAAAAAGGGAGCCAATAAGCTTTAGGCCAGAGAGTACACATATCCATTTTTTATTGGACCGCTAATTCTTAATTCAGTTACAATTCTATTATGTGAGTGGAGAGCATAAGACAAGAATCATCATTAGTTGATATAGAGGAAGGAAAACATCGCTCCAAAGGACGCTCCCATTACATTGAAGGCATGCTTAACCATTATAGTACTAACTCCACCTCAGCACCCTGTGCTTGAAGTCAAAAGGAGAATGCAATTTTAAAAAATATAATATCTAAGGCTAGACCTATATTATACATGACCAAGTTGCAATTCTCGACTATAACATTCATAATTCCAGTTCATCAGTGAACACCCTTTTCCACAATTCAAACTCCTCCTCAGAAAGCCATTGGAAAGCCACAACCTAATCAACCTTGTTTCAATAGGGAGCATACTTCACCATTATTGATGTGGCCTTTTTATCAAAGTTCTCTAGGAAACTAATAACAAAAGACAACTTTTCCAATGTATTCTCTAGCATGCGGATATCAACATTTTTGCATATCTCATGTGTTTGAGACATCATTATATTGTTCATCTAATCCTTCCAAACCTGCAAGGGTTTGAATTCATCCTGACTGTGCAAAATATGTGGCAATGGGGTCAAGTCATTTCCATCATATACATATTTTAACAATTTAATCTTGGATTCCATAGGGGTGGAAAATCCCTGAAACTTCTTCTCAACAATTCATTTGACCAATTGATATGTTGCTATAACAGTAGGATATTTATCACCATGTTGTTTTTCCCCTACTGCCATGAATTTCAACTTCTCCATTCTAGGGTTCCATTTGCCCAGCAATGGAATGGCCAATTCCTTATCCCTTGGAAACATTTTTAATGCTTGCAACATTAGGACATAATTTGCATGAACACTGTTTAGCTTCCTCTGGACCCTTCTATTTAAATATTTCAAAATAGTATCCACTATCACTAAATTGCTTCTCCCTACTGCATCCCGGATTTTCTTTACCATCTCCTTATATTCTTCAACCTGATGAATCAGTTTCTCCCTATAAAGTCTTCCTCCAGGGCTAGTAGCCCTCTCAATTGTGATAGGCACTTATCCCATATTATATGGAACAATAGCCAAAGATTGTGCTTGTGCAGGAGGTTGAGACTGCTCTACTGGTGGGTCAGAAATAGTGTGGCTAGAACTGACTTGCTTTTGAAACCTCATGGTATCCATTTGTTGCTTCATTAAAGCCAATTCAGTTTCTAACTCTGCTACCTTTTGTTGAATCTTATTATATTCAATAATAATGTCATTATATTGGCCTCTCAGAGTATCTCGGTCCTTCGTCAAATCTTCAATAGTTGCTCTGGTGAATTTGGCAACATTCACAACCATATCAATAACTTCCAATGTTGGGGTGTTAGCAACTCTCCTCACAACCAAGTGACCACTGAAGTCAGACAGTTCTGCAACAATTAGCTTTTTAGAGCTAGTGGATAAGGACAAGATTGCCAAAGCATCCCATTCCTCACTAAAGGCTGATCCTTTGAGTGCCAATGTAGCCTCCTCTTCAATAGCAATAAGTGGCTTATTAGCCCTTCTTATTGTTTCAAACACCATAGCATCAATGATATCCCATTTAGGAAGTAGCAATACTCCACTTTTTTGAACCAATGCCCGGCCCTGCTCTAGTGTTATTTCTTTGAATTTGTCTCTCATTTTCCCCCTGACCTTAGCTTGAATTACCTTCTCTGGGAACTCTGGATGCAGACTTCTCTCATGTGCCACCTTCTCAACATATAATGCAGTATGTTCTCTCCACACAAAATCTTTAAAAGCACCAGTTTGAATAAAAGAGTCATCCATCATGAACTCTCTGCAGGCTTCTATTCTCAAATCATCATTTCTTGTTATTCCTTTGATTTCATCTAACCTTAAAGTAACTGCACCTGAACTTGTTGCACTGTCAATTGGGTCCAATGGCATCTCAGGATGCATTTCATCCAGAGTCACAATAATTTCATCATCCTCATCATCATCACAATCAACCATCTTTACTCTTTCAACCTTTTGCCTCTTTGGTGATGGTGGGCAAGCCTGTTCTGAAAAACTTGGAGGAGAATCCAAATCAACAACATTTGGTACTGAATTCCCTAAAGAAGATGGTGCAATATTTTAGTGGCATCTTCAACCCTACTTCCCCTTCTTCTAGAAAAAAACTTTATCTTCTTTTGGGGTTGATAATTAGGCATCTCCTCCAATCCTACTTCAGGGTACTCCTCTATGGTTTGTGATTTTCCCCTTTCATCTTTTAAAACCCCAATCAAACTCTCAAAATTATCAATGGCATACATCGCCCTGCTTAATTCATCTTTGGCATTAGGTATGGGATTGAAACCAGGTATTCTCTCTTGCTTCTTCTTTATCATTTTAGAATAGGCAATGCACATTGCCTTTCTCTCCTCTTGTAATTCCAAATCAAAAATATTCCTAATGATGTCCTCAGGAAATAAAAATTATGGACAAAGGCCTCTATTCAATGTTTTTCCTTCATTTGAGAGATAAAACCTTCAGGATCACTATTCTTGGGGTGCACGATCCTTAGCCTATAAGGCCCAAGTAATGTATGCAACTTATTCCATCCTCCCTTTGCCATAAAAAAATAAAAAAATGATGTATATTCAGGGAAGAAAGAACCTTTCTTCTATTTAGCTGGCAAGTTTAGTTCTTGAGTGCCTCCCAATTGCCTCACGATTTCTAAGAATCCAATTCTAACGGGCACGTCCCTTGGCAGAACCCTTAGAATGACATTGGTGCCAAAAACCCTGAAAACTGTTGTGTTATGATAGGGGATAATGTCTCCCCAATTGTGCATTATGTTCAATCTAGGCCTTCTCTCCATCGGCCTCAAGAAGTCATGAATTTCTTTTGGAATCTTTAGGGGGTCATGAACCAGAGCCTTCCTTAATTTTGATCTGAAGACATTATGGAAAGTTACATAATCAAACTTATGATCATGCATGTCAAGAATCCTAGTCCAATATTGAATAGACATTTCAATATTTCCTCCCCTCTTCTTTAACTCCATACCTTTTTCAAACATAGCCTAGCCCCTATACAGAAATATGTGAATTAATAGGGAAAGCCACCTGAATCAAACCAAAGTATTCCCCTCCTTTAAAGCCACCAGACTAATGTGCAATTTATCCGCTAGGTAAGTAGAAAAATCATACACCACATTGAAACCCGCGTGCTGGAGATTTACTACCATATACATAATATCAGTAGGCAAGGTTGTATTTAAACCGACTCCAAGTACTTGACATAAAGCATAAATAGTCTTCTTGAAATAAGTGGAGAAATAGTCCACAGGAAAAGGTTCAGGATCATTTTTGCCAATTACTACCTTCTTCTGATTTTTTCCTCTTCTCGAGACAACCAAATGAGGTGTCAAAAAGGATGTTCTGAACAAACCCCTAGTATTTCTATACTCTTTTCTGAAAACCTCAAGGTCGACAAGAACCATATCTTGACTCCATTCATGCAATTTGAAAATCTTTGCAATTTCTTCTCTGGTTATCTTAATCATCATCACAACATCATAAGTTCTAACAACTCGGGTCATAGGGTCATACCTTGCAACAATATCCTTCAAAAGATCTACATCCAAGTAGACATTAGGCACCACAAACTCACCCAGGTCTAACCTCCAAGGGTTACATAAAGGAACCGACAAATTTTTGTTCCCAAACCAATTGGAGAACAACTGCTACCCAGTGTATGGTAAATCGGCATCTCGAATTGCACATTTCTTTTCTGTCAATCCTTCCAAGAGTTGAGGCCCATAGAACAAAACCTTTCCCTCCTACTTCTTGTTAGTAGAGGGCTTTAAAAAATCAATAATATCTTGGGATAAAGACCTGGTAATGGTTTTAGAACCAGAACTTTGGGCCTTGGGTGCCATTTATACTATACAAATGATAATTCAAGCTAGGGTTTGCTTATTTTTCAGATGGAAAGCAATTACAATTTTCTTCCTTTAGCCTTAAATAGAAAAATACCTCACAATTCTAGAGTCTTCAACAATTAATTAGATGAGCTCTAAAAGCAAATCTATTCAAACAATTCTTCAAGAACAGAACAAGAAACAATCATGAATTTTTTAGAAAGCAACCATGAAATCTTCTAAAATTATAAGAAATGGTGTACGTGCTACTTATGGTTTCGTTCGTAGAACATCCAAGGTAGTGAAATTGAGAAATTGCAACAACGGCTTGCTTTACTCAATATCAGGAAATTCTTGCTCAATGTAGAGACATAGCACGAAAATAGTAATTCATAAATTTTAGCATTTAATTATGCAGGCCTAGTCAAACTCGGCCATTACTATTCACTCATGTCAGATAAAATGACTATAGTACAACACCAGTTTATTTTAAATATGAGTCATTGATCAAAAGAAATGTTGGCTAGGAGAACAGCTCAAATTAAGTCAAAATAGTTTGAAAATGCCACGTCCACCCTCCAGTCACCAAACGGACAAGATATTCACTTACCAGGCACCACATCAGCATGGAACGGGCCCCACCTTTGTTACTAGCACACAACATCAGAGTCCACGCATCACCAAATCGCACACCTCACAACATTATTGAAACTATAGTTTTAATTGCGCGAGGTCAGCGAGGTACGACCACGATGCGTTGGTAATCAAACAGCTATCAACATCAGCCTCCATCATCAGTCAATGAGCAAAATTGGTCCCCAACATCAAATGTGATAGATGGAAGCATCTCGCATGCCTCGCACCATATTTGTGACGTTAGCAGAAACCTTGCGAGGTCTGCGAGAAATGGTCAAGATTAAAATCACTTCATCCAACGGCCGCACAATCTGCACATGCGAAAAGGTTATTCATAAAGAAAGGGACCGACTAGGTGGACGGGGAAATGATCCTCAAGGTCAAAAATATTATTTAGAGGTTTAATATAAAATAATTCAATAGCCTGACACTATGAAAATATAATACACTCATGATGCAAAAGACCAAAAGGACAAGTAAATGGGGCTGGTAAAGTCATGACCAAAAAGGGATAAAAGACCACTTAAGTGACCGACCATTGTCAATAACAATTCAACGATCGAAAAGAAAACCCATGACCCAACCACTTAGAGCCGAGGACAAAACATACCTACAAGGGGAAAAACTAAAAGCTCCACCAGTGACTTAGCCAAACATCAACAAATTTGTTCTACATCGGACCAAAACTATTGCACCTATATACTATATTTCCATCATCACAATCACTCATGCTCATAAAACAATTGTACATCAATGTTTACATGAATGATAACATCATATATGCTCATTCTCATGTTTCCAATAGTATCATCAATGAAAAGAAAACTTCCAACAAAAATATAGTCTAAGTTGTTAGTACTTAGAAAATGACTATTATTTATACTTTTATGCAACTTAATTTAAAAAATATTTTATCACTTTCCTATTCCCACTTGATTCCCTAAAATATATCTTGTAGGTTTAGTAATTTGTCTTATGTTGAGTTAACTCACAATCTCCCTAACTCAAAATAATCATAAAGAGAAACCAAATTGTTAGTACCATATACATATCATATAATTATATGTCATAGTAAGATGCATTTCTGAAATAAAACATGTGAAATCACTATATCATATCAATTAAAATATATGTATGTATCCATACATATTGCATATTTCATATACATCAAAGCAATTGAAAATGATCCAAAACACACGTATAAGATGACATCTATTATAATATGTACATACGTACTATAAAAATAAGATTCTAATCTAACTATATACATAAATTATAATGAAGTCTCAGGGACCATAAACTATATAGAGATCAAATACCAATTCTCAAGAATCAGAGCTATATCAAGTACATGAGAATATAGCTACATTGAGTATGTAGAATCTAGCAAGGGAAAATTACAAGTGAAGTGCATTAACTATAAAATCAACCCATGTAAGAGGGTAAATAAAGTGGAAAAAAATCCTAAGGACATAAGGAGTGAAAAAAATACTCAATGGTGGCTTTGAGGAATAGAACCTCTAGTACTCTTTCTTTATTGCCTCCTCCTACTATTTCTTGTATTTGATTGTAAAGGTTTCCTCTTTTATCCTTGAGAAGGTATTGGTGTGATAAATCAAGTATGGGAATGGCTCACTATCCTAGATCATGCTTAATCATGTGATCATCAATAAATACCAAAGCATCCATCTCTCAAATCAAGGAAATCTTAGTCTCTAGTTCAAAAAATTTATTCCTCTATAATATGCTAACCAACCAACTTTACTATCTCTTTACTAACATGGTAGGTAGAATAAATAAAGTTGTATGTCAAACAACTAGTGATGGCATCCCCATATCCAATAGAAATTTCTCTCTATATTATCCCATAGAAAAGACTAGTACATCTAAGGAATTACTCGTTAAATTATTTTTTCATTCCTCAATAGTGCTTGTACAATTAAAGGAAAGAGAATAAAGAAAAGACTCATTTTGGTGTTAAATTGATAATCAAGTTGAATATTCACCAATAAAAGTGAAGAAATGAAGGATGTACTAACAAGGATATTTTGGATAACCTATAGAATCAAAGGCCTTCATCTAATCCTCTTTTATTTGAGTGGTATAAGTGGCCTTACTCCTAGTGCCTCATTATTGTTGAATGAACAAGACAACTAAGGGGGGGTTGAATCAATTGTATCTTATCAAAACACCAAAACCTTCATCAAGATTCAGATCCACAAGCATTCATTAAACCCTTAATTTTTTATGGACTTTTAACATGAAAAGTAGATAAAAAAAACTTAAAAAACTCAACACCAAACAAAAGAGAACATTGGATTTATGTGAAAAACCTAAGAAGTGAAAAACCATGTTGAGGATTATATCACAATATAAGTAATAGAAAAAATGATTACAAGGGCTCACTGCTAGAATAGGAAACACTATCTGTATACACCTAAAATTGGTCTGGAGAATTCTGATTAATTAAATACAAATTATTTGATTCATTATCCTAATTTCCTCTACTGTTTGAATAAATAGAAATATTTATTTATATAGTTCAAATTTAATATTCATCTTAATTAAATAAAAAAAATTAAATACTTTGTTCGATTTAATTATCACATCCCTATTTCAATCTATCACATCGATTCTAAATTAATTAAATAAAGATCAAAACACTTTATTGATTAATTACCATATTCTTTTGTTTAATTTAATAAACAACTATCCTATAGTTCATTTTATTAAATTATTTATCTCCCTTTTCCTAATTTAAATAAATCAAAAATATTTGAATTAGAGCATAAGGAATATTCCAATCTACATTTCCTCAAAAATGAATTAGATTTCCTATGTCTAATCCATATCTAAAATATGTCAAAATTAATTGATTGAAACTGCACAAGAAGTTTTGGAGACAAATTGGAGACAAATTTGGAATTTGATCTCTCAATCCTCCTCCATGAATCTTTCCTCTTCTCTTGCCTCGTGTTTTCATGGGTAGAGACAATCTCCATCTTTCTCTCAATCTCCTCCATCTCTCACCATTCAATTCTCCAGATTGAATCCAAGCCTCTCAAAGCTTTCCCTATGCATTTCTACAGCCAAGAAATCTATAAATAAAGCCTCATTGAACCAAGAAAAGGATCTAGATAATCTAACTTTTGCACTCTTACTCTGCAGGAATTCAAGCATCAAGCATCAAGCAATCAAGTTTTCAACCATGGCTGCCTCCTGTAGCTGCAATTATCTGTTTCACATCAATATCATGCTAGTTTAATTGTTTTATCATTTAATATTGCATTATCATCATCTCGTTCTTTGAATTGTCATTTTAACAGTCTTATTTGCTTAAACAATCTGAGAGCAATCGGGATTTAATAAATCTTTGGAGATAGAGAGCAATATGATGCTTTTGATAGATAATTCCTTTGAATTGATTCATTTAACTTGTCTATAATATTGTATTAAGAAGTGTCTTTTGTGCTTATTCACTTATTCACGCTTACAATTTGGCACCCATCGTGGGGCATTAACCCCAATTTTATCAAAATTATCAAATTTTTTGGAAAGTGTCATGCAAGTTCTCGGTGTGTTTTTCTTGTAGCGCTTCCATTAAAATTTTTAGCGCTTCTGGTCACTATTTTAGCACATTCAACTTTAGCGCTTCAGGTCACTATTTTAGCGCATCGGGTAATTTAGCGCTTCCATGGAAAACTTCAGTGCTTCGGTACCCTATTTCGGCGCTTTCGGGTTTTAGCGCATCAGGTAACTATTTTAGCGCTTCGGCACAATATTCCAGCACTTTTGTAAAATCAATCTGGATCCGACGCATTTGTAGCCAAATTTTAATTTTTTTCACAGTTGGACTAAAACATATCAATCTAGGATAATCACTTCAAAGTTTTCTAAAATTGATCAATCTAGGATAGCCACTTCAAAGTTTCTAAAATTGATCAATCCTAGGATAGTCACTTTCTTGTTTTTCTTAAAGAAAATCTATCAATCCTAGGATAGTCACCGCATTTTTACAGTACAAGTTAAAAAGAACAACATGATTTCTATGGAGCAACACCTTCACATAGATTAGAAAATTTATTTTTGGGCTTTTAAAATAGAACAAACTTATATGTTGTGCTTGTGGTGATTAGGCTTATGCTCTCCCCTTAACTGGGTGACCAAAGTGCTAGATTCACTTTTATTTCATGTCATTTACGCTTTATTAAATCCTTTAGCAGGCTTGCCATAGTGTGAAAAAGTAATCACCCTATGGGAATGACCTAAGTGGGAACAACCAAAGCCAGGTTTTCCAACCCACTATAATAAAAATGCAAGTTGTTGATGAAAGTCCGACTTGATGCTAGTGAGCAAGTTAACCATCCGCAAAATCTTTGTTCTAAAGATTGAGAGGTCTCTTGAGGGAGTTTATCTATTTTCCACACTGAATGGAACCCTATCTACGAACCATAGAGTAGTTTCTTGCCGAGTCAGTATCCATACATTGTCATACTCATGGTGCAAGGGGAGGGAAGAATCTGCCCCCAAGACACTCACCATATAATTACCAAGGACCGCTTTCTCAAGGGATTCGGTATCCAATTCTGTCACTTTGAGTACGTGCCTAGCAATGACAAAAACACGGGCGCCCTCTAGGGGGTGACACTGCTGTGTGAGTCAACATAATTCAAGATGTGGGCTATGAGTATAATGATGACCTACTTGTCCTTAAGTGTGAGTCTATTTGATTTGTGTACAATTGTTAAAACAACCCGTCATAATCAATAAAGATCATTCATGATTTTTGAACATACATGATCTTTTTAGTTTTAAAACACCTATTCAAAATTGCTTGTCATGTTTTCACAAATTCATTTAAATTAGATTAAAGATCATCCTAAAAATGTCAAGTCAAAACAAATCAAAAAATCCATGCTGCGAAAGTGGAAGTCCACCATGTTTCTCAAAAGAAAGATCAAAGTCATAAAACCTCAGAAACCTCTCAGCTATAGAAACAAATTGAGAAAACAACATTTTCTATATCAAAATTGGAAACTCCTTTTACAACATAGAACATTCATCCACAGATATCACAATTTTGCTAGGGGTCACACATTCGATTACGCAGTAGAGCCACTCTACTCACGAGCCTTCTTTTAGAGGAGATCTCTCACACAATTCCACAACCGTAGTCAATAGATTCATCCTTCTTACCTTCCACAATCTCTGATACAGTATGCCACAAGACCAGATCAAATTTTGCAGTAGAAAGTCTTAAAAAGTCTTGTTTTTAGCATTCTGGAAAACCTATTTCAGCACTTCGGGTCACTATTCTAGTGCTTTCATGAAATAGCGCTTTCAGGCACTATTTTAGCGCTTATAGTCATTACTCTAGCACTTCTATCAAAATAGAACTTCTATCATTTTATCCAGTGCTTTCGGGCACTGTTTCAGCACTTCTGTCAAAATAGCGCTTCGGTCACCTATTTCAGCGCTTCAGGTAAATAGTGCTTCTGGCCTCTGTTTTAGCGCTTTCAAAATAGAGAGTTCAAAATTTTTTACCAGTCCATCAGTCTATCATTTTATCCACATTTTTCATTAGAATCAAAT
Source organism: Sequoiadendron giganteum (assembly GCA_007115665.2). Lineage (NCBI taxonomy): Eukaryota > Viridiplantae > Streptophyta > Pinopsida > Cupressales > Cupressaceae > Sequoiadendron > Sequoiadendron giganteum. The sequence goes on from CM021102.1 coordinate 262,580,674, forward strand.
TTCTTTTTATCAGAATCACTGTCTAGAGACCAAAATCAGAAAGGTTATACAAATTTCCAAACTTATCAACTAAAACAAGATCTTGCAAATCACAAGTGTCAAAATCAAATACACAATCAATTACTACACTAAAGTTTCATTATCAGGATACTATCATCCTTCATCACGAAACCAAGTATAGTAATTAACTTTTTAAATGTTGTCTCATCAATAAGATCAGTCATCTTATTCAAAGTTGTTTAAAAAAGTTAAATTGACACTATCCCGCACATAAGATCAACATTTCAGAAGAAAGGGCAAAAATTTGTATGCCAATCTTCAATAAATACCAAAAACAGAGACTCTTAGAGCAAGAAATTTTAAAATCCCAAGCAATGGCAGAGAAAAATCCTTGGAACAATCTGAACTGAAATGATAAGAACGAAATAACTTCAGAGGATATCCAAGCAGCTCAACAAGATCCCAAGTTTCATATATTTATGGAAAAAATTCTAGAACAAGACATGGAAAAATATCTTTTAATGTTAGTCGAATCAGGGGCTAAACTTCCAAAAGATTTTGATGTAAACCATTTGAAGGAAACATCTAAAATGAATGAGACTGAGATACTACAACCTACACAAATAATAGATCCGGTTGCTACTTTAACATCACTGATGCAAATGTTACAGCAACAAATACAAGATATGACGAAAGGGACTACAAAGAGATATGCAATACAGGACATTTGTCCTTATCCTTTCAGCACAATAGTCGTCTTGATACCTTTTACAAGACATTGTGAGATCCCAAAACACGATAAGTATAAGGGATGAACAGATCCAATAGCTCATATAAGAGAATTTAAAACAATGAGTCTTGAGTTTTCCCAAGAGGAAACTTATTTAATGAGATTATTCCCAAGGAGTTTGGGAGGATCATGCATGGAGTGGTTTTCGAAGTTAAAACCAGGTATCAGAACTTTTGAGGAACTAGTCAATAGATTTATATCTCAATACTCATTCAACATCCAACATGATGTTACTATAAAATATCTTTACAATCTAAAACAAAACAAAGGAGAAACGTTCTTGTCTTTTCTCCAAAGATGGTGACTCTTGTTCACTAGATATCCTAGATCCATTCCTGAAGAAGAGAAGATGGAATTGTTCATTGAAAACTTGACGGAAGAAATGAGTTATAGATTGGAACTACAATGTCCTCCAACATTTGAGAAAGTGATAGAAAATGGTCTTAAAATCGAAGAGGTGTTAGTCAAGAGAGGAGTTACCAAGCATTTCAATGATAAAACAAACAACACAAGTAACTTCTCAAATCAATACTCAAGTGGTGAGAAGCCAAAATTTTGGCAAAAGAATCGAAACACAAATGAGAAAACAAATGATCCCCAAAACATCAAACCGGTTTTCAACTTGACCACATCCACATCGAAGAATCAAAACAATGAGAAAAATGTCAAGTCAAATACCATACAAAGCAAAGAAATCATAAAACCACAGTCGTATCAAAAATCGTCAAACAAACGAAGGTTCACATCTTTGGGTCAAACAATGGAATCAGCAATGAAAGAATTAGTTACTAGAGACCTTCTCATTGCATGGGAAGCTAGGTTCTAGGATCCAAAATTCAAACCATCATGGTGGAATGACGCTGATTATTGCAACTTTCATAATAATAAGGGTCACAAAACAAATGACTGTATGGAGTTGAAACACGTAGTGCAAGACTTGGTGGACAGCAACAAAGTGTATGTGGAGGAACCTCAAAATAATAATGATCATTTAGCATTCAAGGATCCTTTTCCAAATTATGACAAAGGAGCATCATCCTCTTCAAACAACAAAGGAAAGAACGTCAATCATATCTATGACAAAACAATCCTTTGTCTATCTGAAGTAAAAAATGATCATACAATTAGTGATAACATTGATGAAAACAAAACCAACATTACCTCTTTGGATTTACTCCCAAGTGTGCAAAACTCTAATAATCAAATAAATGTCTTAAAAATTAGAGAAAATCAAGAACATCAACCAACCAATGTGCTAACTAGGGGACAATCCAAGGTAATGTTAAAGGGAATTGGCTCCACACATGCAGTTCCACCTCCATCGCATTATAATGTTATCGATCACATGCAAAACATCCCTCGAGAGAATCAAGAACGTCAACTGAAATACGTCATGACTAGGGGGCAAGCTAAGGTAGTATTAAAAGGAGTGGGATCTCAACATACGGTTATGCCTCAATCTCATTATAATATTGTCTATCAATTGCAAAACATCCCCGCACAAATATCGATACTGGAACTCCTTAAATTGTCACCATCACATAAGGAAGTTCTCGAACAAGCATTAGTTGCCACAACCGTACCAAAGAATCTAGATGTTTTTTAATTCCAAGATATGGTGGGACATCTGACTACCCTACATTGTCTATCATTCTCTGAACAGGATGATGTCTCATTAAACCATCCGCATAATACAACATTGCATATCAAAGTATTTATCCATAATCATCGTGTTAAGAGAGTTCTAATAGATGGGGGAGCTGGTCTAAACATTTGCACCCTCAAGTTAGTCCGTGCACTAGGATATTCCGATGATGCTACTGATGCTCGAAGGAAAATGATCATCAAAGCATATGATGAGGAAGAAAGATCGTCCAAAGGTTTAATTGTATTACCCATTCAAGTGGGACCCATGATGAAGCATATAGCATGTCAAGTATTGGAAAGAGAGTTGACATAAAACATACTCTTAGGACGACACTGGATTCATGAAATGCAAGTCGTACCTTCTACATACCATCAATTCCTAAAGTTTCCAGTAAATGGACAAGAGGTGACTATAGCTACTAATTATAATCATCCACAACATTGTGACACATTGAGAATATCTCAAGACACCTTTGTCCCTCACAATAGGGAAGCTTCAAGTTCAAATTCATCAAAAGAAGAACAACGTCTAAGTATCACTACCAAGTGGGTGGAAAATAAAGGTAAAAAAAAGAAACAAGTCATGTTGAAACAAACAATCTAGATCCACAAACTTCTCTATTAGAGAAATTTCAAAAGCAAGTTCAGTTGACAAATAAAGGAATGGGATAGTACTCAATGGAGCAATCGCTTAACTTATCATAGTTAATGCCATCTCCTAGGACATATGGTCAACCATCAATGATCAAACCTCCAACATCTTTACCTAGCACAGTTCTTCAAGAAACATTTGTAAAATCTGGAACCATAGCAGACGAAATAGACAACAAAGCAATCCTGGATTGGCTATACAAAGATGAAGAACCATCAGCATTAGAGAGCGGTATCAAAAATGTTAACATCAACACAGACAAGTATGAAAAAGGAAAGGCCATTCTTAAAAACATGGGTTATGAAGGACAAGGACCTGTGGGATTAAGAAAGGAGGGAATCATAGAACCTATCACACCTCTCACTCTCCACACAAAAGAGAAGCTAGGACTAGGATATTCTGAAGAAGAGAAGCAAGAGCTAACAAAGACGGCTATAGAAAATATCCTCCACTTTAGAGATGGTTCTGAAATAGACTCAAATGAATATGAGTGGGCATTAGCTTGTGATCTACTTTTCGTTGATATTCCAGTTGATGTGATTCAAAAATATGCACCTACACATGAGGAGGGCCAAGGCTCTGGGTCTAGACCATTCGTCGCGGGATCACTAAATATCGATGAATTTAGTGAGGACGAACAAAATTTGAGTAAACTAGATGATTTCAAAGAGGGTACCATCATGGATCTTGATATCCCAAATGACAATTATGACGATATTACTATCCTCACCCTTACTTCCATTGACCTAAATGAATCCAATGATATCATGCCATTAATCCATCCAGAACTTATTGATTGGGAACCTATCAAACCTTTGACTGTACCAAAATTTACAAATGATGATGACATCATGCATTTCCTATGTCATACTGAACCTGATACAAATTTTATCTATAATACTCATAACAACACGAATCAGCAGGAAGGTGTCAAATCTTCCAGTTGAAAGATTGAAAATAGGGAAAATAGATCTAATGGTGAAAACCATTCTATGGCAGTATTAGATCTAGAAAAAGTAAAAATAAAGAACGCACCCAACGGTGAAAACCTATCTGAGGCACTAAAGGATGGAATATTTGACACTCTCCCAAAACATTATCATGAGTGATCATCAGTTCTAGTCGAACCTACACAATCAGTGGACATTGGCATGAAAGAGAAGGCAAAAGTTCTACATCTAGCAGAATCAATGATTGATCAAGAGAGATCAGAATTTATCAAATTCTTTAAAATAAGAAGCATCAACTTCACTTGGTCATATTCTGATATGCTAGGCTTAGATCCAAATCTACTTATGCATCATTTGTCTTTGCCAACAAGAATCAAGCCTGTTAAGCAAAAATTGCAAAAAATGCATCCTCACATCACATTGATGGTAAAGACAGAATTAAAGAAATTATTGGATGCTAAATTCATAAGGTCTATAGACTATCCTGAGTGGATATCAAACATAGTACCTATTTCAAAGCCAGACAATAGCATCAGAATCTGCATAGATTTCAGGGACCTCAATAAAGCATGCCCGAAGGATGATTTTCCATTGCCAAATATAGACATCATTATGGACTTGATGGCAGGGCATGCCATGTTATCAATCATGGACAACTTCTTTGGGTACAATTAAATAATAATAGCTCTAGAAGATCAGGAAAATATGACTTTTACATGTCCATGGGGAACCTTCTGCTAGAATGTCATGCCATTTGGTCTAAAGAATGTAGGAGCCACTTATCAAAGAGCAATGATGACAATCTTCCATGATATGATGCACACTTTCATGGAGGATTATGTGAATGACATCTGCATATCATAGACAAAATCTTCACGTGGATGGAGAAATTCAATGTCAGGTTAAACCCCAAGAAGTGTGTCTTCGGGGTCACATTAGCAAAGCTACTAGGATACATTGTTTCGAAAAAAGGCATTGAGGTGGATCCAGCAAAAGTCAAAGCAATTATGGAGATGCCACCTCCTAAGAATATCATCCAGCTCAGATCACTACAAGGACAGCTTCAATCAATTAGAAGATTCATCTCCCAACTGGCAGATAAAAGTCATTTTTTTAATCATCTATTGCATAAGAATATAGTTTTCAAGTAGGATGAGAGGTGTGAAGCAACATTCGATCAAATCAAGCAATATCTAATGTCACCACCCATTCTCATACCACCAAAAAAAGGAAGGCCTCTCATTTTGTACATTGCCACGACAAATATCTCTTTGGGGGCACTATTAGCGCAAGAGGACTATGAAGGAATAGAGCACGCCATCTACTACATTAGTAGAACTTTAAATGGATATGAAATAAACTATACATTCATAGAAAAGTCTTGCTTAGCATTAGTGTATACTCAACAGTTGAGACACTACATGCTGACTCATACAATCAAGTTAATTGCAAAGATCGACCCTTTGAAGTATCTACTAAGTAAAGTTACATTAACAGGTAGGCTAGCGAAATGGGTTATGCTCCTAAGTGAATTCGACATTCAATATGTCGAGAGAAAGGCAATCAAGGGACAAGCAATCACTGAATAGCTAGCTGAAGCTCCTCTACTAGATGATCGCCCAATGACAATGGAATTTCTAGATGCAGACATTATGACAACAATGCCCCAACAATGGATACTATATTTTGATGGATCATATACACAACGAGGATCAGGAGCAGGGATCTTGTTCATCTCTCCCCAAGGATACATAATTCTGAAATCATATAGACTCATGTTTCAATGTACAAATAATGTGGCAGAATATGAAGCATTGATTATTGGGGTCAAGATAGCAATTCAATGGAAAATCATGGATTTACAGGTATATGGGTACTCTCTACTGGTTATTTATCAAGTAAATGATGACTATCAAACAAAAGATGAAAAATTGATGCCCTACAAGTAGCAAATAGATAATCTGAAACAATCCTTTATCAGTATCAAGTTTGATCAAATTCCAAGGGCAGAGAACAAAGTTGCAGATACTATGGCTACAATTGCTTCATTACTACAATTGCCTGAGAAGCGTATTTGTTATGAGTTTATGGTAGAACAAGTATCATGTCCTTCACATTATAAATCAGAATACACTACCATACACCATCTAGAAACCACTGAAACCTCCATATCCGAAAAAACCTATGCTTACTGGAAAGATGATATTCTTCCTCCCGATCTTTCTAGGAACCAAAAATGAAACTTTATCCGCCAATCTGCCTGACATACTTTAATAACATATGTCCTTTATTATTGAGGTCTTGATGGTACCCTACTCTGATGTTTATAACGCAATGAATCTGAAATGGCACTACGAGAAGTTCATGAGGGTATTTGTGGTACTCACTCGAGTGGAATAACTCTAGCTAAGAAACTCCTTTGTTTGGGATATTATTGGCCATGCATGGAGAAAGAATCATATCAGTTTGTCAAGAAATGTCAAAAATGTTAGGTTCACAACAATCTGGTTCATGCACCAGCACAAGAACTGCATCCCTTCACATCAACATGGCCTTTTTGTCAATGGGGCCTAGATCTGGTAGGAAAAATAAATCCATCTTCATCTAATGGACACAAGTTCATTATTACATCTATAGAGTATTTCACAAAATGGATAGAGGCAGTACCTCTTACTACCATCACTGGGAAGTAGATTTCCTCTTTCATCTTGAACTACATCATCTATCGCTATGGAATCCCTCAATCTATAATCACAGATAATAGACGACCTTTCAAGAATCAAGATGTCCAAGAGCTATGTGATAAGTTCCACATCCAACATCGATTTTTAACACTGTACTATCCTCAAGGGAACGGCCAAGCAGAGGCCTCAAACAAAACCATACTCAAAATTCTCAAAAAGATGGTTAACGATGTTGGACGTGATTGGCATGTTCAACTCAACCCTGCAATATGGGCCTATAGAACAAGCATTAGAACACCAACAAGAGCTACACCATTTTATTTGGTATATGGATCAAAAGCCATATTGCCCATTGAAGTTGAAATTCCATCCCTTCATGTATCACTCAGAGGTATCATTTCAGATGAAGACTATAGGGTATCTAGACTGTAGGAACTGGAATTGTTGGATGAGCATCGTCAACAAGCTGTTAATCATCTAACAACTTATCAACAGAGGATGTCAAGAAGTTACAATCACAGGGTAAAACCGAGGGTCTTCCAGGTTGGTGACTTGGTACTAAAGGAAAATCCTAGGAATCATCAGGATAGAGAAAAGAAAGGAAAATTTGAGCCTACATGGCTTGTTCCCTTTGTCGTCATATCAGTGTATGGATTAGGAGCATATCAGCTATCGACGTTAGAAGGGGATTTGTTCGATGAACCTATCAACAGTATTCATCTCTGAAAATTTTATGCTTGAAACTCCTAGTGGACGGGTTAAACTTCTGAAAATTGTTTCCTTGATGAAAACCTGGCAAACAGGCATCTTGGCAACACAAAAATACAAAAAAAAAAAGAAAATACAAAAAAGGAAGAAAAATAGAAAAATGAGAAAAATAGAAAAATACAAAGGGTGTAATCAAAGCATATGGTGAAAACCTGAAAATAGGCGTCATATGTGATTCTAAGATCAGCCTTCCCATCTATTATGAACATATCAGGATCATTCGTCTGAAAGTCAGTATCAATTCATATCATATCATTCGTCTGGCCATCATTACATCCATTATGAAAATCATGTCACATGGTCAACATATCACTCCATAGCTTAGGGGAAACATCTGGATATCACTAGGGGCAACATATAACATTGATTTTAGGAATCTGGGAGAACAATAGTATGACAAGAAAGAAAATACAATGTAAAAATACAACATCAATCATCAGTCAGAAAGGTATCAAACATCGGTATCATATCGAAAATCCAAAAACATGTCAAAAATATTATCAAAAATCCAAAAAAATAGGTCTGTGTTAGTCGAACTATGTGGTCTCTATGTGTGTAACATAGGCAAGGCTTATCTTTTATCAACCCCTGAGACCCCTAGGTTAGGTCTTTTGTCAGAAATCTTGAAAATCCAAAAACATGTCAAAATCATGATGGATGATCTAAAATCTGAATAATGAATGAAACACTCTAAGAAAAAAATGGATAAAATTGTACTTATGATTATCATTACTTTGGAGTTACTCAATGATGTATTGAACTAGAGGAACAAGGAAAAAGAATGATGATGTTTTTATTATCTATTGTCTGTACGTTAACCATATCAATGTATGAATTGTCAGAGGATGTGCTATGCAAATGTAACACCGATGACATTCGAATTCACACATTGAAATGATTAATTGCTACTTGTTTACACAATGAATGCTCAGGTCATCACGGTTAAATTATACCTATATGCTTGTGTTCGATTGCAATATCAAAAATCATGAAAGAAGTACTCAGGTCATCATTGGTCTAACACATTCCATTGACGCTTGTATTCACTTTCAACATTCAATAAAGCTCTATGATGACAAAAAGCACAAAGTATTGTTAAAATGACAATTGTTTTGCATATAGTTACATGTTAAAAATTAGATTGCATTCATCATCATTCATTATCTGCAGACTATTTATTGCATAAAGGATTCCAATCAATGATTATCTAATCTACAAATAAGACTGAGTATACTTGACATAAAATCCAAATATCATCAAAAACATGTAAGATTCATCATCACATCATTTAGTATCATCATTTCATCATTCATACATACATCAAATAAACTATGAATTAATTTGTACCATAAGTACATCCTGTTTCATTTTACCATAACACCATTCATTACATTATCATCTACCAACATCATATGCATACATTATTTACCATCCATACATTTACCATACATTTACCATCCATCATAAGATCATCATATACATCATCACATTTAGAAATTCATACATCACATCATATATCCATATATCATATATTCTACACATGCATTTATCATTACATCATTGCATTAAAATAAAAAATCATTCATATACATCATCACATTTAGAATTAAATCATCACAAAATCATATAATAAAAGCATCCATCACATAGAAATCATAAAGCCATCATCATATCACATCAACTGCATCTCATATATATATCACAAATGGCAAGTATACAATGAAGTCTGGTCTACAAAATACATAATCAACAATGAGCTACAATCATAATATACATCATAGAGGATCATAATGGCATCTATGACCTACTACTGCCAGAGTGAGCGGGCCCAATAGGACCTGTACCACCACCACCCCTAGAAGGACCTAGATCTCTGAGATCTCTATGTGGAGGCTATGTCACCCCCTCACTGACTATCCGCATATGTGTCCACCCAGATCTCGATCGAGCATAACCGACTCGATGCTCGGCAGGCACTGCATCATGATATCGGCCTCTGTAGAAATCTACCTCTCGGCCAACCCACATAACCTCTCTCATATAATATCCTATGGAGGTGCCATCGGCCAATCTTTGGAGACTCTCTGCTATCTCTTGTGCCCTCTTGGCAATCTGCCAAGCACTATCTCACTCAGCTGTCAAGGTATCAACCTGCGTCTACATGGTGGCTAACTATCCCTGTACCTATGCTAAGGCCTATGCATGAGCCTAAGACTGTGCCTACATCTGATTCTTGGTCTACATAAGCATATCCCCATACCAACTGGCCCTGCAAAGTCTAGACCTGTGCCTGGAGCCCAGCTATCTGTCTCTGCTGCCCTACTATTGGCACTGCATAGCTTACTGTATCCTCTGCATGTCCCAAGGAGATGGTTGTACTTGTATCCCTCTACAATAACTCATCTGCCATGTCCCAAGGAGATGGTTGTAATGTCTTGTATCCCTCTACAATAACATCATATGATAGTGTGGGACCCCAATCAAGAATATCCATCCATCACCATGCATAATGGGCTACTCCCTGTGGCATGCACTGAACAATGCCATACTATCTGTATACTTGACGAAGCAAGAATCTCTCTAATACAAATGGTGTCCGACCGATGAGATACATAGAATCACAAAGAAATCCCAACATTATATCATCCTCATCCCATTGCTCACAGTCGAGGTATGGACACCAGATAACTATCTCGGTGTCATCAAACACCCATCTCCAGTGCTCTAACTTTCCCATCCGGGCCTGTGTGAACTGACCTCTGTATTTGAAAACATACGGTTTGCTGACTGGTCTATCTGCAACTAGAAATGGCCAACAAATAGAAAAATGCTCCTAGGCCCACACCTGTAACAAGGTCATCCCTGTGGATAAACTACGTGCACCTAGGTACACAACCGAGTGTAGATCATGATAAAGATGTGCTAGCATGCACATCCCCCACACATATCTGGTACCATGTACCATCATGCTCTCAAGAGTCCTATCCCAGCCAACGAGAAATCCCTTTTACCTATGATCAGGGCAAAGGAAACCTCCAATGAATCCAGCTAGCACTGCTGGTAGTGTCGCATAGGAATTCGTGATCCTCCGCCATCAAATGCTTAGACCCTTTATGTCCTGATCCTGAAAAACTCTGTAGAGAGCATTTCTACTGCTGGTCCCATGGGAATCATAAGTGACAATCTCCCCATGAATGAAATGCGCAAAATACATCACACATCCTTTGGTGTGACTATCATCTCACTAGTGGGTAGGTGAAAGGTGTTGTGGTTACTATTCCACCTCTTAGTTAATGTAGTCAACAGACCTCGATTAATCCTAATCTGGGGCATATCAAGCAAGCTTGTAAGGCCACAATGGCCTATCACCTAAAGCTCATCTGGTGTCAGATGAGGTATCAAGTCTGTCATCTATGGAAACCTCTCTTGCATCTAGAGGGTACCCATATCCTCCTATCATCATAATGAAAAATCTACAATCAGTGAACTATGTCAAGAAATCAAAAGTCATTCTACTATCAAGTCTCTTTCAAAAGCTTTGGTATAAATTTTCGATCAAAATTCATGGGTGATCATCAACAAACCTCACCTATCATGAGGTTCATAAAACATTATCTAGATCTTTCCTATCATGAGATTTATCAGATATTAAATCATTTCCTCACTTATCATGAGGATCATCAAGAATAGGATTTCTTCTCACCTATCATGAGAGTTAGTCTTATTTAAATCATCAAATCCAACATCAATAATGTGGAGTATCAATCATACCAATCAGAAGAATGGACATGATTAGAATTGACACAATCAAATTTAAAATTTCAAAATATTTAATTCTGACATGGATGCGCTAAAACAGGCTTCCAAAGCGCTAAAACTTAGAAGCGCTACCTTGTCATTTAAAAGCGCTAAATCTCAAAAAGTGCTATTTCAACACACCAAAGCACTAAATCAAGCACCTGAAGCGCAAAAAGTCCTAAAGCGCTACTTTTTCACATTGAAGCGCTACAACAGTCTATCAAAGCACTGCTTTACCAGAAGTGCTAGAATAGACCATGAAAGCACTAATCCACTGAATCAAAGCGCTAATTCTTGACTCCTAAGTGCTAAATCACTGAAAGTGCTACATTACCAACTAGAAGCACTAGAGTTTTATACACAAGCACTAAACTACCTACTGGAAGTGCTACACTAGAGTGTAAGCGCTACAACGTGGCTTGAAAGCGCTAAAATTGACCTAGACATGCCTAACAGCTAAAAAACATAAAAAATAGAAATGCACGACTTATGAGGAGGTCAAGGGGTACATACTGGAGGTCCATACGTGGGCGACTGTTGATGATGTTGAACATGCTCAAATCGATGAGTGTGGTAGGGAATAGGCATCTTGCTCTAGCTGGCAAAAAGTTTTTATCACTTGGAATTTTTGAACTCAAAAAGCACAAATGACCTTTTAGCACTATTTATAATTTTTGAAAGGTATTTTTGGTGGATTTTATTACATTTTGATTAATTTTATCCATGAAATTCATTAAAACTCATCGGAGGGCTCTATTTCTTCATCATTTGTCGGGAGATAAATTATTTCATCATCAAAATATCATCAAATCATCAGAAAATCATCAAATTTTTGAAAAATTCTAAAAATCAACACATCATTAATTTATCTCCTGAAGGGGCATATTATCATCCATCATCTGAAAATCAATGTCTGGGGCATGTCTGGGGCATACAGAATTATTTTCAATCCTGGCAGTAGCAGCAAAATATTTCTTCGAAGCAACGCGTAAACACATCACTTCAAAGAGGGGTAATATGTATACACCTAAAATTGATCTGGAGAATTATGATTAATTAAATACAAATTATTTGATTAATTATCCTAATTTCCTCTACTATTTGAACAAATAGAAATATTTATTTATATAGTTCACATTTAATATTCATCTTAATTAAATAAACAAAATTAAATACTTTGTTCGATTTAATTATCAAATTTGTATTTCAATCTATCACATCGATTATAAATTAATTAAATAAAGATCAAAACACTTTATTGATTAATTACCATATTCTTCTGTTTAATTTAATAAACAACTATCCTATAGTTCGTTTTATTAAATTATTTATCTCCCTTTTCCTAATTTAAATAAATAAAAAATATTTGAATTAGAGCATAAGGAATATTCCAATCTACATTTCCTCAAAAATGAATTAGATTTCCTATGTCTAATCCATGTCTAAAATATGTCAAAATTAATTGATTGAAACTTCACGGAAAGTTTTGGAGACAAATTGGAGACAAATTTGGAATTTGATCTCTCAATCCTCCTCCATGAATCTTTCCTCTTCTCTTGCCTGGTGTTTTCATGGGTAGATACAATCTCCATATTTCTCTTAATCTCCTCTATCTCTCACCATTCAATTCTCCAGATTGAATCCAAGCCTCTCAAAGCTTTCCCTATGCATTTCTACAACTAGGAAATATATAAATAAAGCCTCATTGAACCAAGAAAAGGATCTAGATAATCTAACTTTTGCACTCTTACTCTGCAAGAATTCAAGCATCAAGCATCAAGCAATCAAGTTTTCAACCATGGCTGCCTCCTGTAGCTGCAATTATCTATTTCACATCAATATCATGCTAGTTTAATTGTTTTATCATTTAATATTGCATTATCATCATCTCGTTCTTTTAATTGTCATTTTAACAGTCTTATTTGCTTAAACAATCTGAGAGTAATCGGGATTTAATAAATCTTTGGAGATAGAGAGCATTATGACGCTTTTGATAGATAATTCCTTTGAATTGATTCATTTAACTTGTCTATTGATATAATGTCATATTAAGAAGTGTCTTTTGTGCTTATTCACTTATTCACGCTTAAACTATCCAAAAAGGCTCACAACCAAGGCTCAATATCAGAGTACAAAAATAATATAGAGAATAAATGTTACAAAGAGAACATGATCTCAATGCAACAAAGATTCCACCATAATAGCTCCAACACCTTCGCAACCTATTTGAATGATTGTAGACACCTGCTCACTGCATCTGGTAATCTAACACTTGAAATTTCACATTCTCAGCTCAATTTTGCAACACTCGCATCATACACTTTGTACATTCATCTATCTTTCATTTTTATTAACCTTCTTGATCAATTCAACTCATACTTATATTTTCCTCAACCTTGAAACCCTTTCCAAGGTCAAAAATACACCTCAAATGTGCAAATTTAAATTAGGTCAGCACCAAAAAACTTCCATGGTAGAAAGAAGTGAATGCAAACCATATCAAAACTTAATCAATACCCAAATCAACAACACCACTTAACCAAACGCTACCACAAACAATATTTATCCTTCACATGTAGTGTAAACACTAGGTCAAATTTTACATATGCAAACACCATAAATCAATTAAGTACATGCTTCATCAAACTCAAATATGACTTGTGAACCACAATCCATGCTTGAATACAATCTATAATATTCCTCCAACACCATAAAATCCATCAAACATCTTCGCAATAACTTCCACTTGAAGAATGTACAAGGTTTGTACACTCAGACAACTCTGCCATACATTGTTACTTGAAAATTTATCTTATGAAACACCAAACCTCAAATCCTCTTGATTGAGGTAAACTACCAACATCATCAACACACCTTCATAATTGCAAGACCCGAAGCATAACTATGGAGAAATGTAGAGCCAAAACATTTCTCCCAGACACCTTTGCAACACTCAATCACACACTGGTGAACATAACTTCTACTATACAACGATCCAACATGCCATCTATTGAATATAATATCTTTGAACATCTCTCACCAACATATCTAAACCACACAAACATAAAATTAACATAAAAGAAATGTGGAGCACATCTCAGAGCACATTCTGAACCATTGAACACACCTTCATCACACTATTTTCTCTTTTCTTCAAATTTTCTCAAAAGTACCTAGAAACCAAGCACCAGAGACATCATCTCAACTTATCTCAGCATCTCACATCATCTCTAGACTCTTCATTATAAATATAGATCCATGTAATCACAACACTTTCTCAATATCTCAATTATACATGCACACCCAAACAATTCAATTAACACCTCTTCCATCAACTAGTTGACACCAATGACAATACATGTGGTTGACATCAATGAAAATGCCATATTCTTTAGAATTCTCCAAAATTGCGGAAATCTCCCCATTTTCATTGATGACAACACAAAATGTTAAAAAAACATCAAAGGAAAGATACACACTCTCCCTTTGACAACAATAATTAGACAACATACACAATCTCCCTTTGACAATAATGATTAGACAACATACACATTTTCCCCCTTTATGGATAGGAATTTAGGCATTTTCACATGATTATCTCTCCCCCTTTGACATCAATGACAAATTAAATAATGTTTTGCATTATTCTCCCCATTTGACATTATACACAACTAACTGCAATAATCTACAACTTGAATTCACTCTTACTACCTTTAAAACTAGTTTATCTTCTCAACAACAGTGCTCCCCCTCACTGTAACAACCAATTGTTCTACATCAACCTTTTTTTTTCTTTGAGTACTCTCCCTTAGGAGCACACACCAATCTACAATAACACTACCTACTCCTCTTTAGAGGTAGCCATCAACATGAGTCAATAATAAGGGATAGATCATGAGATTCATTGGACTGATCCATCTCCTTGTGCATCTAGTTCAAAGAAGAAGGGGCAATAATCCCCAAATTCTCCTAGAGATACTTAAAAGTATCCTTAGGAAGGGAATTAGTGAATATGTCAACAATTTGATCCTTTGTAGACACATATTCAAGATTCAGTTCATTCTCCATAACCTTCTCTCTTAGAAAGTGATATCTAATTGAAATGTGTTTTTTCCTTGAATGCATCACTGGGTTCTTTGAAATGTTTATTGCACTTGTATTGTCAAAAAGATAGAAATAGGCTCATGATACACTACTTTGATATCTTTTTAATGTTTTCCTCATCCACAACACTTTTTTACAATAATATTTTGTTGCAATGTACTCAACCTCTATAGTAGATAAAAAAATTGAATCTTGTTTCTTACTTATCTATTACACCAATCTACACCTAAGAAAGAATGCACCAAAACTTATACTTTTTTTGTCGTACACACAACTAGCCCAATCCACATCTGTTTTAGCACTCAATGTGAAATTAGTATCTTTTGGATACCATAATCCATGATCCAGAGTGCCCTTTAGGTATCTGAATATCCTCTTTACTACCGCAACATGTGACTCTCTAGGATCTTCTTGAAATCTAGCCACAAGAAAAACTGCATGCATGATATATGGTCTACTACAACTTAGATATAGTAGTCCACCAATCATAGATATGTACTTTCTCTTATCAGTCTTAGGGGATTCATCATTCCTGCTAAATTTGCAACTAGTAACCATAGGGGTCCATACTAGTTTGGATTCTTCCATTTCAAACTTATTCAACATTTCCTTGACATACTTTGACTATGAAATGAATATGCCTTTATTTTTTTGATTGATTTGTAGCCCAAGGAAAAAAACAATCTCCTCAAACATAGACATCTCAAAATCCTTCTACATCTCTTCAAAAAACTTCTTACACATAGCTTCATTGCCTCCAAAAATTATGTCATCAACATACACAACTACAATCAAAATTAAATATTCATCAACCTTAAAGTAAAGGTTACTATCTATAGTACCTTTCTTGAATCTTTTATATATCAGATACTTATCCAACCTTGCATACCAAGCTATAGGGGCTTGCTTCAATTTGCACACCATATTAGGTTTATCTGATAGCTAAAATCCTTTTGGTTGTTCCATGTATACTTCTTCCAACTCTCTATTCAAGAAAGCATACTTTACATCCATCTTATAAACTTTAAAATCCTTATGTGCTACAAAATCCAAAAACATCCCGATTTCTTCCATTCTAGACACCAGAGCAAATGTCTCCTCAAAGTCTATTGCTTTAACTTGTGAATATAACTTACACACAAGCCTTGCCTTATTTCTATTGGGAGAATGAAGAAGACTAGTCTTTGTGTTGTCATTAATGTCACCATGTTGATTAAGGTGTCAGGTTGGTCTGATACTATGAATCAGTATAAAGAACATGTTTACATCCTCTGGTGTTTTGGTATGGCATTTTGGTCTGCATTTCCCCTCTGGTGATCATTGTTTTTTATGATTTTAGGAAAAGTTTTATGAATGCTGGAAGCATGCAAGTATACAATTTCATGTGCTCATATGATCATATGATGAGTTAGCATTGGTTTGGTGTTGCATTTTGTTATTAGGTCTATCCATGGTTGACCTAATAAATATTTAGTGAAATAATGGTTTAATTTGTGTTGTGGATATATGAGTGACCTATCTTTGGTCCAAGCCTACATAATATAGCATGCTACAACGTTGAATTACTTTTGGAGAAGTTTTGTATGAAGCCAAAAGTTATCTTTTTGGTAAATATATGTTGCATCTAATTAGGCTAACCTGATTGATGCCTATGGACAAAGTCATATATATATATACAAGATTATTTGGATATTGAGGTGAGAGAAGCATGAGTAGTATGTGAATGTAAAGAAGAGCGAATATTAGTCTGCTGGCATGCAAATTCTCTGGGCATCAAAGGAACTAAATCTTCACTTGTGAGGTGTAACTCCATTAGTTCATATTCTAGATGTAAGCCATTTTGTTACTATAATCATTTTGTAGGAAGTGAGCCTCCTTGTTTGGATAGTGAGTCCTACCTATAAGCAGTGAGATTTTGTACTTGGCAGTGAGCCTCTTTTGTATATGGTTTTGCAACTACTATATATTGTGAGCTAATCCTCACCGTGGTTTTCCCTCATTGGGTTTTCCACATAAAATTCTAGTGTTTATGTGTTGTGTGGTTTCATGTTCTGTTATTTCTCTTGCTTATCTTTTATGTTATATGCATTAGAGTAATTGATGATGTTTGTTCAATAAGTTTGAGAAGATATTGATTCACCCCCCCTCTTAGTATCTTGGATATTCAATAGTTTCTTACCACTTCCCCATTCTCATTTAGTTTGTTTCTAAACACTCACTTAGATCCAATTTTTTTTTGTTTGTTAGTCTTGGGACAAGTTCTCAAGTTTTATTATTCTCAATCTACATAAGTTCTTATTCCATATCTTTCATTGAATGTTCTTCTTTGCATGCCTCAATCACTATATTAGGTTCAACTTTAGAAACTAAATATAAATTTACCTCTTCTTCAACAACTTTCCTTCTTGTCAATACTCCTTTCCTTTTGTCTCCAATCATCTATTCTTTAGAATGATTTCACTTTACATACTTAGGATTTTTAGGGGTCTTTTCCAGAGATTCTTACTCTTCATCCTATGCTTCATGTTCCCTAGCTTTTTGTTCTTCTTCTTCTCTGGAAGCAGGTGTTTGGATAGAACCGTGGATCAAAGTTGGGGAAAATTATCCTTGGTTTGTTTCTAAATTTCAATCCAAGGATTGTAAGCTCATGAAATTTTTTG
Organism: Sequoiadendron giganteum; assembly: GCA_007115665.2. Classification (NCBI taxonomy): domain Eukaryota; kingdom Viridiplantae; phylum Streptophyta; class Pinopsida; order Cupressales; family Cupressaceae; genus Sequoiadendron; species Sequoiadendron giganteum. Next base: position 262,598,727 of record CM021102.1, read on the forward strand.
TGGCTATATACTGAAGGACTAAAAATAGTGAACTAAGTGGGAATGAATGAAGATAATTCACACAATAGTTATCTAATAAAAAATATGGTTTAATCTCCTTGTTTTTATTTTGTGACAAGAACTACGCTAGGAACTATGATAAGAAGTGATGCAGAGGAAGGACAGAGCTTAGAAAAACTTGACTAACTCAAGGCATTCCCTTAAAGACTTCATGGGCAGCAACAAATGGGACATCTTAGTAAACCTTGTCACACTTGAAAACCTAGTTTCTATGGTATTCATAGGAAGGAAAATATACCAATATAAATTAGGACAACACAACATCATGGGACAACACTATTACAATACCTTTCAAGACATTAGTTAGCTCCATGCACCATTTTATAATGACAAGATTCTAATAGTGCAACCCAACATGGGATGTTTTCAAATCCTTAATACAAATTGGAGGCCTCTTTAAAACATTCTAAAGGTGATTCCAATGGGTATTCAACATATATACTCAAAAACAAAACCTAACTTTCTTGGGAGCCAACACTTAATCAATGACTATAAACTAGTCCTCTTGGGATAATCATAATAAGACTTGACTAAGCCTTAAAGAGTGCTCTAAAACTCTTTTTACAGGTCTACAAGACCTTCTAAGACCCCTTCCCAAGAATAAAATGCACCAAAAACACTTTAGACTTAGAATTTTTCAACCTACAAATGTTGCCCCAATATTTTATACACAGTCCTCTTAGGACAGTCATAACCAAGCTTGTGTAAACCTTTCACAAGTGAAAAATATTGCAAGTATGAATGTGTTTCTTGGTGTTGTCATTGATGTCAACACAATTCAGGTTATTGCAAAGAAAGGAATCAAGTGTTGTAGGTGGTACATGTCTGGTTGAGATACTGTAGAGATGTTGAGAGTACATGGAGCTATCTTTATGGTGTTGCAGGTGTGCCGATATCAAGTTCTTTTGAGAAAATTAATAAATAGTGAAGATAGAGTTGTGTATGTGTTTTGAATATGCTCTGGTAATGTTCTCTACATTTATTTTTTGTTGATCCTACACCTTTGTAGACTTGTAGTGTTGTTAATGGGCTTCATTGGATAATATATCCTGAGTTATAGCTTCTGGCTTGATGGAGAGTGAAAGTTGTGTTTACCGGTGTGTGAACTAGCTTGGTAAGACTCTTTGTCTATGGACTGGGAGAAGTGTTTCTACTCTGCAGTCCCTTGGTGGTTTGTCTCAGATTTTTCAGATTTGGAAGAAGGTTGATATTTATGTTATCTATGTTTTGGAAAACATGCTCATGGTTTGGTGCTCCGAATGGCTTGTTCTAGAGCTACTATGTGTGTTTGCACAATCTAGTTGAACTGTTGAAGAGTGTTTTATGTATGAAGATTGTTGCAATGGTTGTGGATTTATCTGAAGGTTTCTAAGAGGCATTCCAATTTCTAGTGAAGCATGTTATGTGATCCACATGTAATCATCTTGTTGTGGATGTGTGTACTTCAAAGTTCATTGGTGTTTTCATGAGGTTTGGCTGACCTGGTGTCTACACATTACATGGAGGATGCACATCAATTAAGGAAGCATGTGATTGATCAAATATTTTTCTTTGGTCTTGATTAAGTATGTATTGTGTCCACTCTCATTCTTATCCACCGTGGGAATGTTGAGTCACCGACCTAATTTGAGTTTGTAAAATGAAGAATGTGTAGCCGACCTTGGAGAAAGTTTCCAAGGTTGAAGATGGTATAAATGCAAGTCAAGATGTTATGAATTGGATGTGAACAAGTTTGTGAAACAAATATGAAGAGAAGAGTGTGTGAAAGTGAAAATCAAGGCAATAGTACTTCAATGTGGTACATTCTTGAAAGAAGTGAGATGATGGTGTCTGCAATTCTCTGATCAAGGTTGTGAATGTGTGGAACCTATTGTGGTGGATTTTCTTTTATCTTTCTTTGTCGGTAGGTAGTGAGCCTCCTTCTAGACAGTGAGTCCTATCTGTAGGTAGTGAATGTTTGCATTGATAAAGTGATTCCTTTTAGGGCAGTGAGCCCTCTAGTAGTGAGCCATTGTATCTAGTTTTGCATTACTATTATATTGTGAGTTAATCCTCACCTTGGTTTTTCCCTCATTGGGTTTTCCCCATAAATTTGGTGTCTTTGCTATTTGCTTTATGTTATTTGCATTTCATGTTTATACTTAATAATAGATTAAAGTGAATGTGGAATTTATTAAGGTGAGAAGTGAAAGTAATTTGATACAAATGATTCACCCTCCTCTCAGTTGCCTTGTTCATTTCAACAATTGGTATCAAAGCATTGGTTCCTCGAAGAAGAGCTTAACCACTTGAGGTCAATTAGATGGTGCACAAGTCACAAATCTCTATATTTGATGGAGCTGACTATAGTCATTGGAAAGTACAGATGAGAGGCTACCTAATCTCTCTTAGTTTCAATACTTAGAAAGTTGTTGAGACAAAATATGTTGAATTGACAAGTGGTCCTTCTTCTACAAATGAGATTTCTACCTATGAGGAGAATGAAAAAGGAAGGTATGATATTTTTAGTTCTTTATCTAATATTGGGTGGAAAAAGGTTATTTCTTTAGGCATTGCTTATGAAGTATGGTAGAAGTTGAAATATATCTATGAAGGAAATGATAGTCAAATTATCAAAGAAGCTAATAGCAAAGCGCATATATAAGAACTTGAAAATGGAAGAAGGTGAAGACATTGTAATCTACTTTCAGAGGGTTGAAATTGCAGCAAATGAAGTCAAAAATCAAGGTGGTACTATGGCAGATGAAGATGTAATAAAGAAGATCTTGATGACCCTACCAAAGAATTATAGTGACAAGGTCTCTACTATTGAAGAAATATATGATCCTAAGAAATTCACTAAGGAACAACTATTTGGCACATTGACTGCATTTGAGATGAGGAAGTTTGGAAGAGAGAAGGAGAAAACTAAAAAAAACTTAAAAGCAACTAAGATAGAAGATAATCCAAATAGTGATGTTGTAGAAGATTTGGAAGAAAACTTTACAAGGAAGTTGAAGAAAGGTACCGGTAAGTACAAAGGTATGTTACCTTTAAAATATTTCAGTTGTGGAAATATTGGTCACTATGCTTCAAGATGTCCAAATAGAGTTGTACACAAGAAGAATGAAGATAACAAAGACAAAAAGGACAAAAAGTTCAAGAAATTGTATTATGTTAGAGAATATGCTAGAATTTATGATGATGAGTTTGATTTTGAGGATGATAAAGATGAATTCTTGTTTCTAGCCTTGGAAAATAAATCCATGTCTACTAGCCATGGAAGATGTGCGAGGGAATTTGGTTTGGAAAACAAGAAGGATGAGATGGAAGGTACTCTGGTTACTGCCTTTCATGCTAGAGAAGATGAATATTATTAGGTAATTGACAGTGGATGTTCAAACCATATGACTAGAGACAAAATTAAGTTCACTAAACTTGAAAATTATGATGAAGGATTAGTCATGTTTGGAGATGATTCTAGTGCAAAGATTGTTGGAAAAGGAACAATTAGTCTTGATGGAAAATACAATATTGATGATGTCTATTATGTTAAGGGATTAAGGCATAATATTTTGAGTGTTGGAAAAATGTGTAGCAAAGGATTTAAGCTTGTGTTTCAAGATAACACATGTGAGATCAAAAAATGGTCCAAAACTATGGTAGCTGAAAGAACTTATGGAAACATCTATCATCTTAAGAATGGTGATGGTTAGTGCTTTGTTTCTCAAATTAATGAAAGTTGTCTATGGCACCAGAGGATGGGACATGTAAAATTTGACAATATGATTAGGATTAGTTCAAGAGAAGTTGTTAGGGATCTAACTAGAATCACAAAGCCTACCAATACTATTGGAAAAAGTTGTCAACTGGGAATACAAACAAGATGTAGTTTTAAAGGAAAGAAACATTCATCTACCAAAATGCTAGAATTATTCATACAGACCTATGTGGTCCCACAAGAATAGGAAGTCTTCATGGTGATAGGTATTTTATGCTTTTTATTGATGATTACTCTAGAATGACATGGGTTACTTTTTTTAGAGAGAAATCTCAAGATCTAGATAGATTCAAAGTGTTCAAGGCAAGGGTAGAGAATGAAGTGAGCTTGAGAATCAAAAGTTTAAGGTCTGATAGAGGTGGAGAATTCACTTCTGGTGAGTTTAATGCATTTTGTGAAAGGCATGGTATAAGGAGACATTTTTCTGCTCCTAGAACTCCTCAGCAGAATGGAGTTGTGGAAAGGAAGAACTCAAATGTTAAAGAGGTTGCAAGGACTATAATGAAAGAGGAAAATGTTCCTGATGTATATTGGAGAGAAGCAATCCACACTATTGTTTATATTCTTAATAGAGTTCAAATCACAGGTAATAACACAAAGACCCCTTATGAACTATGGATGGGTAAGACTCCTACTGCTAAGTACTTTAAGGTGTTTGGAAGTAGATGTTACATTAAAAGAGATGATGAGAATCTTGGAAAGTTTGATGCAAGATGTGATGAAGGTATTTTACTTGGATAATCAACTACCAACAAAGCATATAGATGCTTCAATAAAAGATTGAGGAAGATATGCACAAACCAGTTGAAATAAGTGAAGTTGAGCTAGATGATCCTATCTATAGTTAAGTGAAAGAAGATGAAAAGGAAGAGAAAGAAAAAAGTGAAGAAGAAGAGACTCTAGAACCCGCTCCTAAGACTCCTAAGTATGTACTGAAGAATCATCCGGAAGAACAGATAATTGCAAATAAAAGTGAAGGTGTAAAGACAAGAAGTAATTGGTAGCAGCAAAGGTAAATTTGTGTTTACTCTCTAAGATGGAACCTAAAATAGTGAGTGAAGTATGCAAAGATGAGAATTGGGTTAGAGAAATGAAAGAAGAATTGTAGCAGATAAAGAAGAATCAAACATGGGAATCGGTTCGTAGACCAATAAACAAGAATGTATTTGGTACAAAATGAGTGTTCAGGAATAAGATGAATGAAGATGGTGAAGTAGTAAGAAACAAGGTAGGACTTGTATGAAAAGGTTATTCACAGGTTGAAGGAATATAATTTGAGGAGACATTTTACCCGATGGCAAGAATGGAGGCCATTCAGATGTTTTTGGCTTTTTCTGCTCATAAAGATTTCAAGGTATACCAGATGGATGTTAAGTCTACATTCCTGAATGGATAATTGGAAGAAGAGGTGTACATGGAAAAACCAGAAGGATTTTAGTTATTAGATAAACCAGACATGGTCTGCAAGTTGAAAAAGGAACTATATGAACTTAAGCAGGCTCCTAGAGCATGGTATGCAAGGTTGGATAGATATTTGACACATCAAGGATTTAGAAAAGGCTCTGCAAACAAAAATCTCTATTTCAAAGTTGAAAGAAATGGAATGTTGATTGATGTGGTGTATGTTGATGATATTATCTTTAGAGGAAATTTAGGTATGTGCAAGAAATTTGCATAGGAGATGCAAAAAGAGTTTGAGATGTCTATGATTGGTGAGTTGAATTTATTTCTTGGACTCCAAGTGAATCAAACTGATAAGGGCATATTCATTTCACAATCTAAGTATGTTAAAGAATTGTTGAAGAAGTTTGGAATGGATGATTCCAAACCGGTCTTACCCCTATGGTGTTTGGACGTGAACTAAGTAAGGATGATGATTCTCCTAAAGTTGATCAGAGCATGTATAGATCTATGATTGGTGGACTATTATATCTTACTGCTACTAGACCAGATATCATTCATGTAGTATGTTTGGTTGCCAAATTTCTAGCAAAACCTAAAGAAACACATGTTACAGTTGTGAAGAGGATATTCAGATATCGAAAGGGCACTCCGGATTATGGTTTATGGTATCCTAAGGATACTAATTTCACCTTATGCAGATTGGGTTGGTTGTGTAGATGACTGGAATAGTACAAGTGGTGGTGCATTCTTTCTTGGAGGAAGATTGGTTTCATGGTTAAGCAAGAAATAGGATTTAGTTTCTTTATCCACTGTAGAAGCCAAGTATATTGCAGCAACATCTTGCTATACACAGGTGCTTTGGATGAAGCAAACATTGAAGGATATAGGTGTGATGTGTGATGAAACTATCCCTATATTTTGTGATAATACAAGTACAATAAATATTTCAAAGAATTCAATAATGCATTCTAGGACAAAGCATATATCTACCAGATATCATTTTTTGAGGGAGAAGGTTTTGGGAAATGAAGTCAAGCATGAATATTTGTATACTAAGGAACAACTTGTAGATATATTTACTAAGGCTCTTCCAAAAGATACTTTTGATTATCTTAGGGAGAAGTTAGGTGTTACTTCCCCTCCTTCTTTGAACTAGGTGCACATGGAGGTGTATCAGTCTAGTGGATCTACATATTGATCATTTGTCTGGACTGATGATTGAGGTCTACTCCTCAAGGGGAGTAGAGAGTGTCATTGTTGCAATATGAGATGTGGGTGCACTCCTAAGAGGGAGTGATTAGAGTTTTAGATGGCATAATTTTCATGCAAAAAAATTATTTTCCATTGATTTCAAAGGGGGGGAGAGAGTCATGTGAAAAATCATATGTATCAGAAAAAGCTAAAAGGGAGAGAGAAACTTGCAAGGAGAAGTGAGTGCAAAAATGTTGTGTAGGTTGTCTAATATGAAAAAGAAAGCGAAGAAAAAGAAAGAGAGTGTGGATGTTGTCTTTGATGGTTTTTCACATCATGTGTTGTCATCAATGACAAAGGGGGATATTTTTGCAAGTATGAATGTGTTTGTTGGGGTTGTCATTGATGTGAGCATAGTTCAGGTTGTTGCAGAGAAATGAATTAAGTGTTGTAGGTGGTACATGTATGGTTGAGATACTATAGAGATGTTAAGAGTACATGGAGCTATATTTATGGTGTTGTAGGTGTGCTAATATCAAGTGCTTTTGATAAAATTAATAAATAGTAAAGACAAAGTTGTGTGTGTGTTCTAAATGTGCTCTGATAATATGCTCTACGTTTCTTCTGTGTTGATACTATGCATGTGTAGATATGTAGTGTTGTTTATGGGCTTCATTAGATAATATATCCTGAGTTATAACTTCTGAGTTGATGGAGAATGAAAGTTGTGTTCACCGGTGTGTGAATTGGTTTGGCAGAACTGTTTATCTATGGACTGGGATAAATGTTTCTTCTTTGTAGTCCTCTAGTGGTTTATCTTAGACCTTGCAGATTTCAAAGAAGGTTGATATTGATGTTATTTGTGTTCTAGAAAATGCACTCATGGTTTGGTGCTCTTAAAGGCTTGTTCCAGAGCTACTATGTGTGAACACATAGCTCGGTTCAACTATTGAAGAGTGTTCCATGTGTGAAGATTATTGCAATGGTAGCAGATGTATTTGAAGGTTTCTAAGAGGTGTTACAATGTTTGGTGAAGCATGTTATTTGATCCATGTGTAATCATCTTGTTCTGGATGCACGTACTTCAAAGTTCATTGGTGTTTTCATTAGGTTTGTCTGACCTAGTGTCTACAAGTTACATGGAGGATAAGCATCGATTAAGGAAGTGTGTGATTGATCCAATATGTTGTTTGGGTCTTGATTAAGTATGTATTTGGTCCACTCTCATTCTTAGCCATCTTGGGAATGTTGAGTCACCAACCTAATTTGAATTTGTAAAATGAAGAATGTGAAGCTGACCTTGGAGAAAGTTTCTAAGCTTGAAGATGGTATAAATGCAAGTCAATATTTTGTGAATTGGATGTGAGCAAGTGTATAAAAAAAATGTGAAGAGAAGAGTGTGCAAAAGTGTGAATCAAGGCAACAATACTTCAATGTGTTAGATTCTTGAAAGTAGTGAGTTGATGGTGTCTAAAATTCTTTGATCAAGGATACCAATGTGTGGAACTTGTTGTGGTGGATTTTCTATTATCTTTCTTTTTTGGTAGGCAGTGAGCCTCCTTCTAGACAGTGAGTCCTATCTGTAGGTAGTGAGCCTTTGTATCCGGATAGTGAGTCTTTGTATCCGGTTTTTCATTACTATTATATTGTGAGTTAATCCTCACTGTGGCTTTTCCCTCATTGGGTTTTCCACATAAATCCGGTGTCTCTGGTATTTTCTTTTTGTTATTTGCATTTCATGTTTACACTTAATAACATATTAAAGTGAATGTGAAATTGATTAAGGTTAGAAGTAAAAGTAATTAGATACAACTAATTCACCTCCCCTCTTAGTTGTCTTGTGCATTTCAACACAAAAAATTATTGATTCAATTATAAGAGGCCTTTTAAGATATTACTAAACACTTATCAATGCCCAACCTAATGAAACAACGCAAATATTTTCTCAAACAAACACAATGTAGGTTTTTTTTACACTATTTTCATACATTCTCGAAGCGGACTGTCAAAGGAATATTTCTCCCATGTGCAATCGAAAACAAAAAAAATTGCATGGTTAGTCATCATGTCAAAAAGTATTTTTTCTCAATATTTCATTATTTTTGCATGGTGGAAACTCAAGATATTACATTTTTATTGCTGACTGGTTACCCTAGGAAGGGTTTCAGGCAGTTTTGGAAAAATTGCAATAACTTTCTCCTAACTCAATGAAAATCGATGCCACAAATTCTAAAATAAAGTAGATTCATATCTTGAAAACCTCCAATAGCTTTCAGACCATTACATGCACTGTACAAGCCATACCAAATAATGGAAAATGACTGAAATGTTGGAAAATCACAAAAAAAAAAAGTTTTAGTAAAAATGCCATAACTTTTAAAATATGCAACGAAACTTGCTACCACAAAAACCAAAATAAACTAGATTTGCATCTCTACACTATTCAATCACTTTCAAACCTATACATAGGTTGTACATCCCGTACAAGATGATAGAAAATGCTGCAACTCAAAAAATCATTGTAAAAGGTTGCTTGTATTCATCAAAACACCAAAAATCAACTCCTCCTTCTTGCATTCAACCATGCACACCTTATTCTTTCCTTTTTCATCAGTTACAAGTGTTTCCTAACCTTTTTTTAATATTTCCTTGAATTTTATGCCACTTTCCCAAAAGTTGCATGGCCATTTTAGGAACTTTGACAGTTTTGAGCAATTTTGACAACTTTCAAACCCATGACCCATAACTCACCAAAAATGAATTAAATACATTGAAAATGGTCATAAGTGACCTTTTTGGACCTTAAAACCAATTAATCACATAAAAAACCAAAATTACAAAAATGAGCAAAATGGAGCTCCTAGTGCCCTTGCACTAGAAAGTGCAGAGACAAAAACTGTGATAGAAAGTGTAGTGACAAAAATAAAGAAACCTTGTAGATTATGCACTAATAGTAATAAATTATAGTTTACACAAATCAGAGTTTTAATTCTCACACTATGGATAAATACATCAACAGATAACTAAAAGGAATCAACTTTAAACTGACTTGCAATTAATTATGAATAACCGAATTTATGAAAATAAAATTCCTTAGAATTAAATCACACATAGTTACCACACCAAAAATAATTTGGAAAAGAAATTGGACAACTCAATCAGTGGATCCTACCTCCTTGGTCATTTGGTGATGAAATGTAAACTCTATTCTACCTCGAACTAATCACACACACACAGTAATTTCCAAAATATATCACAAAACAAAACAATAGTCTACTATTATATCAATATTTATATATCAAGTCTTCTGAACAGACATATTTATACTAAACAAGAACCAATGAAGTTTTAATGGTTTTTTTGTGGCCTATGGCCAAAAAACCAAATAAGTTAAACATAGAATAGATAATGGCCAATGGCCACAAACATGTAACAAGTTAACAAGTATCTTTTGAAAAATAGTTTACAGATTGATTGAACTTAAAAACTCTAACATCTCCTTGATTTTCTACCATCCAAGTTCTTAACAACTTTAACATCTTCCTTTAATTATCCCCTATCATTTCATCCACAAAATAATTAGCATTTTGATAGAAATTGATATTTTCCATTTGTTTTAATTTCCTCCTATATTATACCCAATATCTATACTTCCTATGAAAAATAATGATAGGAAGGTAGGAAAAGTAAAGGAAAAAGGTAAACAAAAGGTAAAATTATTAGGAATTTTCCACCCTCATCATTTCCCCCCAACTGGTTGATTTGCATGTCCTCATGCAAAGGAAATAATCACAAACCAATTAATCTCTACAAAGTGCCATTAATATTTTCAATCCATTTCTGCTTCAATTCTCGGATCTGCTGCTCATGTTCACTGATGGGAAAATGTTATTCCTTGAAAAATGCTACTTGATCCAACTCTATTTTCAATCTTTGAATTTCTATTTCCTATAGTTGAGAGAAAATTTTGACTTGCTAAAGTTGACTATGCAATTCTTGATTTTCCTCTTTTTAACTTTGCAATTGAGCCTTGCAAGTCTTTAATTTATTTTAAGAGGATTTATTTCTCTTCAAACTCTTCTTCAGCCTCTTGATCATCTTGGCTAAGAAATTCCCTGTCATCATTTCATTAGATAATTCTACATACTTGATTATCATCAAGCTTCTTTCATCAATGTGGGTATCAAGAGGAGGCCGACTTTCATGTCTTTCTTATTCCTCTACATTGTCTACTTGTGTTATTTCTTCTAATTTTGTATTAGACCTATCTAACTGTTCCTCAACATTCTGATGCATTGGAGAAGGAAATTGTGATTCAAATGGGGCATTATCCTCTTGCTGAACTAAGGGTTCTTTTGTGGGGGAATAGTTAGCAATTAAAACCTCATGTTCCTAATCATCTTCAACAATGATTGTCTCAGGGATGGAGGACTTATTTTTTGTTACTTCTTGTGTTTTCCTCCTTTTTTTCTACCTACCCTCTTTGTTGGCTTTACCCAATTTTTTTAGGACTTTAGATAGGACTTCTAGGTCTGAATTAGGGTCATTTTCTTTTGGACTATCCTTATGACTGGCTACATTGGCCAAATCATCTAATCGACTGACAGGGATAGTTGAAATATTTGGTTTATTTGTATTCCTGTTATGAGAAGGCTCAGAATACGACTCTTTTTACACTCAATAGACATGATTTGTTTTCCTTTGACTTTTTTAACAGATGACCCTAAAACCTTAGAAGATTTAACATTAGAGGTCCTAGTTTCCCTAATAGTTAGGCCTGAGGAATTTTTAGATGATTTTCAAGGGCTTTTCTCTTTGAAGGACTAGGGATTACACTAGGGTTTTGGTTTCCTTTGGAACCTTATTCAGATGTGTTGGGAAGGGATTCTTTATTAGAATGAGGGTTATCACTAGGAGAACCTTTTGAAGATTCATCCAAAGAGGTTTCATTTTTGGAAGGTTCAGAACCAGTATCATCATTTATATTGACAAAGGAATCCCAATCACCTGGGAGAGAAATCCTTTTTAATCCATGGATAATCAACAATCAGACTAACCCATGGTGAGCTAATGAGTTGTTTTTCCCTTTTTAAACAACCTTACTCATGTTGTAGCGAACAATGTAGAAATTAGGGTACATTGACTAACTAGTTTTTCCTCAAATGCAACATTAAATGAAAATGTTGAGCAATTACGTATGCATACCTCCCCCCATAGGTAATGTACTGAATTATGAACTTTGCCACACCTCTCCAAATCCTTGGTAATGAAGCTAATTTATTACCCTGGCTATGAATCATCTTGATAGATTTGCATCTTCTTAGAAACATCTTCCACATAGGTTATAGGTCCACAACCTTCTTTTTGTTGCTTGGAAAATATTTTTCACCATTCATTGGTAACCCAATTACATCTTCTATAACCTCAATAGTTATAGGGAATTTCACACCCAAAATAGAGACTTGATTTCCATCAAAACTCAATGAAAATTATTGGGCAACCCACTTATCAAACCCCCTTAATTTCTTACAATAAACATCACACTATGCCTATTTGAACACCTCATAAATATCCTTATTTCTATGAGTCCTTATTTCCTCCATGAAAGTGGGTTCATGATGGGGACATCAGTCTTGAGCCATGGTATGGTTTTACGAGGAAGTTGCAATAGTAACAGAGTGGAGAAGGGTTTAATAGTAACAATTAACAATAATGAAACCAAAATGGTTACCCATAGGAAAATAACCACTTACCAGAATAGTGAAATGATATTTCAAAATTAGTAATAATGGTTGTCAGGGATGGAGTTATGTTGAAGAGCATAGAATTACAATGGGTATGATGAAGGTGGAGTATTGAGTTGTCATGATGAAAGGAAATTCCAGATGCTATGAATAAAATGGTAAGGAAAATGGTACTATAAAATTCCCTCCCCCCAACTTAATTATGAACCATCCATGGTTTATATCACTATTAGTCATAAAAAATAACAATATTTAATAAATCTAAAAGAAAAATAAAAAATTTCAAAAATACCAAACCAATACCATTTGCGGGTCATGTCACCAATAAGCGTGGAGTATGGAAGCTAAGGTGGCCATGGGAACTACTTAGAATAAATCTAAATTAGCATAGGAATTCTGGAAGCACATCAAGTGGGTAATGCAGCGACCACATGAGAGGATGAAGCATGACTGACAGTATTAAGAATTCCAATGTTTGGATAGTTGGCACATGGTATTGCTGATGAGAGAAGAAATGATAGCTGGCCATCATGAAAGTGGAATGGAAGAAGCATAGGTGGCAATTGAATCAATGATGGTGGCACATAAAATAATAGGGATAAGAAAAAAGAGAAAGTTCTTATCCATAGGATGATAGTAGCCATGGCAAATGAAGCACAAGCAAAATTATAGAATTGGGAAAACAAAAGCAGAAGGTCCTAGCCATAGGATGACAGGAAAGAGTGCTCGATACAATTGGTGAGGCTCAAAGGAACATGAAATGGAAAGGTATATGATGGAGTGTTGTTGTGAACAAGAACATCAGGAAAATGAAAAGTCATCTTCCAATGTTAGAAATGAATAAGCAATCTCGTCGAGCCATAAAATAGGTAGAGACAGGAACAACGAACCCCCAAAACTTCTTGGCACATAAGTGATAGGAATTATATTCCTTGTGCCTTGTATTCTAATTTTTTTCATGATGATAGACCATCGACATCTTTCTTTTCACCCTATCACTGCTTAGAGACATTGGAAAACCTGTTTTCATCTCTAAGATTATTTAGCAGTTAATATCCACCAGAATTTGGTTTCAGAAGTTAGCTAGCCAACAATGCCTAAATGTTTTCATTGTTAGATATTTAAATTCTGTTTTTACAACTTATTTTGGAAAGGTGACAAGAACAAGAGTGAGTTCCTTTGTCACGGTACAAACATTTTTTTCTTTTGAAAGGGTTTGTTTGTATAGTTTCAAAAGGGGCCATTTGTATAGTTTCAAATGATTCCTTTTAACAATGAGAGCCATATGCTCTAAGTCCATAGTTAATAACTTAACAACACTATTATCATAAATAGTCTTGATCTCATAGGGACCAAGCCATCAAGTGTGGAATTTTCCTTTGAAGTCCTAGAACCGGGAGTCATAGAGCAACACCTAGTCACCAGGTTGAATTTTTTTGCTAACGAATGAAGAGATCATGCCATTGTGTTCGTTGTTGTTGCACCATCACTACATGAAAAAGGGATTTCTAATGCATTTCATCCAAAGAATGGAGTTGAATAATTCATTCTTTCCGAACTTCAATAAGACTCATCCCTAGTTGAAGAGTAGTGTAGAGTGTCTTCACTTCAAATTAAATGGGAAAAATAACCTTTTTTCCATAAACAAGCTCATATGGTGTCAAGCCAGTGGTTGTCTTCCAAGTCATCCAGTTTTCCCAAACTACTTCAGGAAGCCTATCCATCCAATCCTTCTTTTGTAATGCCATAGTCTTTGTGAGGATATTTTCCAATTCCCGATTGGTCACCTCCACTTGCCTATTTTCTTGTGGATGGTATGGAGAAGACTTTTGGTATTTGATTTCATATTCCTGAACCAGAGCTGCAACCAAATTAGATGTGAATTGTGACCCTTGGTCTATAACAAACTCTCATGGGACACCATACCTAGTAAAAATATCATAACATAAGAAATTAGCATCTTTTTTTATCTGTAGCATGTTTTAAAGCTATTGCATCTACCCACTTAGTAACATAATCAGTACATACCAAAATATATTCTTTATCCCTAGAGGGAGGATTAATTGGTCATACAAAATGCAAACCCCATTTATCAGAGGGTTCAATTGATAACTTTAGGTGAAAATGAATTTCATTAGAATGTGTGGGTTGGCCCATATGCTGAAACTTATCACAATGGTGAACATATCGTTTACAATCCTTATGGATTGTTGGTCAGTAATGCCCTACAGTCAAAAAAAATTTAGTAGTTTGTTGTGGTGCAAACTTTCCTCCATAAGGCTAAGAATGACATGCATGGAGTATGTCAAATACATCCTCCTCTACAACACATCAACACATAATATTATCAATTCTAGTATGAAAAAGTAAACTATTAATCTAGCTATATTGTTGATAAAGTCCTATAAGCTTTCATCAATCTCTTGGAGAAAAGTAGAGTGGAAATCTACATGTGACAAGGTAATTGGAAATGTCCATAAACCATGAGCTCTTTATGAAAATGGAAAAAGATGTTCATTCGAGAAAGCATCATCTATAGGTATAAGTTCATTTTCACACTACAATCTGGATAGGAAGTCAACAACTACATTTTTACATCCAAGTTTGTCAAGAATGGCGATTTCAAATTTCTTCAAAAGATTGTTGGCATTCTTGTGTCCATGAAAAATTAACATCCTTACCTCACAAAAGGAAAAGAGGTGAGGCAATTTTACTGAAATTTTGAATAAATCTTTTATAATATCCAACATGACCCCAAAAACTACAAATATCTTTCTGGGAAGTAGGCATAAGTTGTTAGGATTGTGAAAACCACAAAACCACAAGCCACGAGAGCAAAAAATACAAAAATACACCTTCCATGCAAGATATTTGCAAACAATATGTGTAATATTTCTCAACAAGAAAAAGATAAAGAAGCAAGAGGCTATCAAGAAGATATGAAATCTCGAGCAATAATTACAATGAGGGTTGAGTGCTATATAGGAGGAAAACCCTAAAAGAATAAAAACACTCCTAAGTTTAGCTTAAGTGCATGAGAATAAATTAGACTAATAATCAATTAAAAGGTAATTAATTATTATCTAATGCATGATTACTCTAACACACGTAAGTCTTGAATTATCTTTACCTTTTTGGGATCTACCTCAATTCCCTTTGAAGAAATATAATGCCCTAAGACAATACCTTTAGTCATAGGGATGTGGCACTTTTCATGACTCAAAGATAGATTAGTATCAATACATATATTTTAAGAACCTTTTCAAGATTTATCTTTTCTTCCTCATACGTGTCTCCATAAATAGTAAAATCATCCATGTACACTTCCACACAATCATGAATCAAATCTGCAAAAATACTTAAGATAGCTTGCTAGAAGGTAGCAGGAGAATTACATAACCCAAAAGGTAAGACATTATAAGAAAACATACCCCATGGGAAATTCAAGGTGGTCTTGTCTTGATCCTCTCGAGCTATATGGATTTGATTTTAACCACTGAATCTATCAAGGAAAATGATTTCTTTCGAGCAAGGGTATCTAAGACTTGATCAATAAAGGGTAGTGGAAAATGGTCTTTCTTGGTAGCCTTATTAAGGGCTCTATAGTCTATGCATATTTGCCACTTCCCATTCTTTTTGGGAACTACCAAAAGAGGTGACACCCATTGGCTATCAGAGATAGAATAGATGAATCCTACATTGAGTAAATTTTGTAGTTCATCTTTAACAATTTCTTGTAGGATAGGGTTCAATGTTCTTTGTGGTTGTCTTATGGGTCTACTTCCCTCCTCTATATATATATAATGTAAGCAAGTGGCAAGGTGTATACCTCTTGTATCCTAGTAATACCAAGCAAAGGCATCTTTATCGGAACACAACATAGAAATGAGATATTCTAACTATGAGGGGCTTAGGTTGGGATTTATATTAACCATTTTTCCAGGTAAAACTTCCATAGCCTAATATTGGATAGGAGTATTTACAACAAGCACTTGGGAAGTAGGTGAGGATGGATCAGAATTCCCAAATACTAATAATGGACTATATATACAAGTGTGTGGTAATAAGTGACACAAAGTAATGAAATGTTGAATAGACTGTATATTACTAACTAATGAAAAATTCCCAAATGGGAAATTGTCACTTGTTCCCGAAGGAAAAATCATTCTTTCTAAAACATTATCAAACAAATAGTTATTTTGTAACAAATTATTAAGAACATTGTCTTTTGATATTTCCTCAAATTCTCTACTTTGATGAATTGTCAAAATAGTCAAAGATTCATCTAAATCACTATCGATCCATAATGGATCATTTGTTTCCAATAAAATCTATGCTAGAGGGTACAATGTCGGTTGCTTCATTTGTTCTCCATTTGAAATCACCATATTGCTAGACCTACAATTAATAAAAGCATTAGTTGTGGCTAACCAAGGTCTGCCTAAAATTAAGGCGTATCCCCCTAGCTTAATATTTGGTTGTAAAGTTATAAAATTTGTACCAAGATATTCCCAAGACTCAACATAATTAATAATGTCTTCATTCATACCTTCTAGCTTTACAAGGGAATGATTCACCATTTGTAAGATCATTGGAGTAGGTCTTAGTCCTTGAAGGGCTAGTTTCTCCTTAGTCTCATTTGTCATTACATTTATTGCTACTCCTAAATTCACAAATGTATTTGGGATAACTATATTACCAATACATACCTTTATCATTGAGCTCCTAGGATCCACATACTTAGGAACAAAAACCTTTCCCAATATCAAATCTGCAAGTTTTCCAATGACTTGGACTATCTTGGGGTCTTGTTTCTTTTCTTTTTTTATCCCACATAGTTCTTTAACTGCTCTTGTATACATTGGAACATCTTGAATGGCCTACAAAAAGATTAATTTTAATGTAAGAATTTCTCAATTCATTCATAACATCAAAACCTAATTGAGATGTTTCTTGTTGTTTTCATTTTTCTTGAAACCTATCAAGAAATGGGGGCCTTGGTTGTTCTCCTTTTGGTTTTTCTAGAGAATCTTCTACCTCTTTGATAGTTGGCCCTTGAAGATTTTTTCTTGATCTTAGTTGTACACCATCAATTTCTAGTGTATTAAAATGATAGGTCAAGTATCTTACCACCTCATTATTGTAAACTGATTGAGCCACCTTATTATTTGGATTGGGTGATGGTTGTGGAGGCATAGGAATTTCTTTTGATGTTTGGGTTGAACTAGATGATTGATTAGTTGATGATTTAATAGGTGGTAAGAGTTGTTGTGACTATTGATAAGGTTTTATTGTTGATGGTGGTGGATATGGAGGGTATTATTGATATTGTGGGTATGTTGGTAGTGGCACTCACCATGCTTGCCACAATTTTGGAGCATGTGAGTATTGTTGTGTCCACTAGGGGTAGTGTGGAGGTTGTTTCCAACCTGCATACCATCTAGGTTGATTTGGAAAAGGAGTTTTTTGATAAGGATAAGGAATTGAATGAGATGTAAGATAATTAGTTGGGGGCATTCCTCATGGTTTCCAAGGCCTCCTTTGAGCCATAAAGTAAACAAGATCTTCCATGTATTCTACTACAGTCATTTCTACAAGAAGGGGTCTTAGAATGGTGTTCCTACTGGCATCTTCTAAAGAAGATATTTTTGTTTTCTTGTATGGACACTCTTCACTATTTTTCCTTTTATGACAAATAGGACAAAATATAGAAATGTTTTTTCATCCTCCTTCTGCTTCTTTCGTGTATACAAGGTATCAATTTTCTTACCCATGTGACTCAATAGATCAGTCTTGAGGTCTTCAAGAAATGTACCTAGTTCTCTTTTTGTGACACCTAATGTCCCTCCAAAAGAGACATGCTTCCTAGTGTACCCTCATACTGAACAAGTAGACCTTGAATATTTCCTACACACATCACAATTATCATCAAACCTCAATTTAGAAATATCTCCACCACCCATAGGATTCAAAATATCCAAACATTCATCCCTAATCCCCCTAAGAAAGATTATTTTATAGTGTCTTTGTTAACCCTATTTGCCTAGTCCTCTAAAGACTAAATAGAAAATGATCCAAATAATCTTCCAAGGTATCTTCTTCACATTGCATGATGGGGAATATGTCATCTCAGATTTCTTTGGTCTTGCAATATTCTTGGTATTTCTCCAAGAACTTTGTGTTCATGTTGTCCCAACTATGAATGGTTTCATGTCCCAATCTCATAAACCATCAAAATGTTGCATCCTTTAGAGTAGCTAGAAATAATTTAAGTTTATATGCATCATTTTGATAGTCATAGCTCTAACATAAAGTATCAAATTCAAAGAGAAACATATCGGGGTCTTCCATAGAAAGATACCAAAAAATAGGCAAGGCATAGTGAGTTATGTTCTTCATAGGGGCATCCTCTTCTGGATGTGCAATGGGAAACTCAAAGGTAATAGGATTGTTGTTGGCCAATGCTCTTTCATCATTGTTATTATTGTTGTTGTTGTTGTTGTCATCCATGGTTCCAAATACCCAAGGGGTTTAGAAAGATGTGAATGGCTTAAGGTCTCTTGGGGTCTTACCACTTTGAAGCTCATAAGATTCTCAAATGAATCTTCAACCGAATCATGTTGGACACTAGAAGGAGACTCAAAGGTGGAATTAATGACACACTTTTCAATATCAGGTTCATCTAGTTCCTTTTTGGATGGTATGTTCACAATTAATGGCTTTAATTTGTTTTGTGAGTTTTCTTTTTGTTAACCACTTCCTATATCCTTCTTGAAAAATATTCCTTTACTATCTCTAATATGACTCATGCATCTATATGATCTATAATAGAGGAAACTAAGGTTGATTACCTGGGCGAGGTCGACTGTCATGCAAACTTTTTCCTTAGCACACTGGTCCTAACTTAATTCACTAGAATAATAGGCCTTTAACACTTCTCCCTAATAATGACACCAAAATATTTGGATAGAACTATGGATCAAAGTTGGCACAAATTATCCTTGTAATTCTTTCAAATGGGCTTAATACAATTGAATCATTTTTTGGTAACTTTGTATTGATTTCCTTAGTTTGTTCCTAAATCCCAATCTGAGGATCACAAGCTCATGAAAATTGTTGTGGCTATATAATGAGGGGATAAAAATAGTGAACTAAGTGGGGATGAATACATCTAATTATTACAATAATTACCTAATCATAAATCTGGTTTAATCTCCTTGTTTTTGTTTTGTGATAGGAACTATGCCAAGAACTATGACAGGAAGTGTAGAGACAAAAACTATGAAAAAAAGTGCAATGATAGAAATAAAGAAACCTTATAAATTATGCACTAAAAGTAATAAATTTCAGTTTACACAAATCAGAGTTTTAATTCTCTCACTATGGATAAATACATCAAGAAATAATTGAAAGAAATCAACTTTAAACTAAATTGTAATTAATTATTAATAACCAGATTTATGAAAAGAAAATGATTTAAAATTAAATCACACACAATTACCATACCAAAACTAATATGGAAAATTCATTGTACAACTCAAGCAGTAGGCCATACCTCCTTGGTCATCTGGTAATGAAATGTAAACTCTATTCTACCTCAAACTAATCATGCACACACAATAATTTCCAGAATATATCACGATTAAAAATAAAAGTCTATTGTTATATTAATATCTATAAATCATGTCTTTTGAATACACATATTTATACTAAATAAGAACTGATGAAGTTTTTTATGTTTTTTTTGTGGCCTATGATCAACAAACCAAATAAGTTCAACATAAAATAGATAATGGTCATTGGCCATAAATGTGTAACAAGTTAACAAGTATCTTTTCAAAAATATTTTATAGATCAGTGAACTTAATAGCTCTAACATCTCCTCTTTTTTCTACCATTCACATTCTTAATAGCTTTAACATCTCCCTTTAATTATCCCTTATCATTTCATCCACAAAATAATTAGCATTTTGATAGATATTTTTTTTCTAATTGTTTTAATTTCCTTGTACATTATACCAAATATATATACTTCCTATGAAAAATAGTAACATGAATGTAGGAAAAGTAAACAAAAAAGGAAAACAAAAGGTAAAATTATTAGGACTTTTCTACCCTCATCAACAGGTTCATCTATTTTACATCCATCTATCACCACTAAATTCTGCAAATCTTCATCCACTTTGACACTTGCACTCTCAAAAATATTTTTCAATATTTTATTGTAGCATTTGTAAGCTTTTCTTTTAGTAGAATATCCAAGATACCTTCATCAGACCTTGGATCAAACTTTCTTAAGTTTTCATCATCTCTTTTGATATAGCATTTTCTTCCAAATACTCTAAAGCACTTGATAGTAGGAATCCTTCCATACCACAACTCATATGGAGTCTTTGTGTTGCTTGGTTTTTATTGAACTCTATTAAGTATGTAAACAATAGTATGATTTTATTCTCTCCAGTAGAATTTTAGTTGGTTAGCTTCTTTCATCATAGTCCTTCCATCTTCTTGAACAGTCTTGTTTTTCCTTTCAACCACTCCATTTTGTTGAGGAGTTCTAGGGGCAGAAAAATGCCTCTTTATACCATGATTCTCAAAAAACATGTTAAATTCATTGGAGGTGAATTATCCACCTCTTTCAGACCTCAAACATTTGATCTTCAAATCCATTTCATTCTCAACCATAACTTTGAATTCTTTGAATCCATCTAGGGCTTCAAATTTTTCACTAAGAAAAGTAACCCATGTCATTCTAGAATAATCATCAATCAAAAACATGAAATACATATCACCTTGAAGACTTCTCACTCTTGTAGGACCACAAAGGTTGTATGCACCAATTCCAACAATCTAGTAGAAGAAATGTTCTTTACCCTTGAATTTTTTTGTTTATTTTCCAATTTGGCATTCCTTGTAGACAACATTGATAGGCTTTGTAATCCTTGGCAGATCACTTACTGCTTGAACTAAACTGATTCTAACCAAGTTGTCAAAATTAATTTTGCACATCCTCTTGTTCCATAACTAGCTTTCATTAATCTATCATAAAAAAATGGCCATCACCACCCTTGAGTTAGTAAACATTTCCATGTGTCCTCTTTACAACAACAATCACAATTCAAAACCCTTTTTCTGATCTCACATCCATCATCTTAAAATATAATATTATATTCTTTGCTATACATTTTCCAACACTCAAAAGGTTATGCCTTAAACCCTTGACATAATAAAAATCATTAGGATTATGCTTTCCATCAAAACTAATTGAACCTATTCCACAAATCTTAGCGCCTAAATCATCTCCAAATCTAACAAGTCCTCCATCATATTTTTCAAGTTTAAAAAACTTACTATTTCCTTTAGTCATATGATTTGAGAAACCGCTATCAATGATCCAATAGTTCTTATCTTGTCTAACATGAAATGTAGATACCAAAGTGGCTTCAATCTTAACCTTTGTCTCCTTTATCTCTAGAGCACTTTCCTTCACACATATTTTAGAGTTATTAGAAATGGATTCATCTTTTAAAGACAGGAACAAGCATTCATCATCATCAGGATCTCCATAATCAAATTCATCATTAGAAACACCAACATCTTCTCTAACATAATAAATTTTCTTAACTTTCTTACCTTTATTCTCCTTGTTTTTGTCATTCACAACTTTGTTTGGTTATCTTGAAGCATAGTGACCTATTTGTCCACAACTAAAAGTTTTTAAAGGTAATTTAACTTTATACTTACTAGTACATCTTCTCATCCTTCTCACAAATTTAGCCTCCACATCATCAATATCTTTCTAAAATAGTTCTTTAGTCTTCTTTGTTTTAGCGGCCTTAAAAGCAGTCTCAATATTTGCACCATTTTTAGTACCAAAATCTCTCATCTCAAAAGCAATTAAAGAGCCATACAATTAATCTCTAGAATACTAATCTAGGTTTTGAGATTCCTCAATAGAAACAACTTTATATCTGTAAGCTTTAGTAAGGGTTCTAAGAATTTTCTTTACCACTTTAGCTTCATTGACCTTTCCTCCAAGACCTTTGATTGCACTGATAATTTCATCAACTCTCTACATGTAGCTTGTGATATTTTCTTCTTCAAACATTTTCAAGTTCTCAAACTATCTTTAGATTTTGCATCTTAGGTTGTTTGACCAAAATATCTCCTTCATTTATACTTTCTAGCTTATCCCAAATTTCTTTAGCAGTTTTCAAATCCATAAATTTCACTAATTCAAAATTTGCAAGACTACTCAAAAGAAAAAACCTTGATTTACCATTTGTTTCATAGGCCTTGATCACATCACTTGTGCTCGGTCCATTTACAAGTATAGTGTAATTAGTCTTCACTAATTGGTAGACATCATATCCAAGTTAAACCAAATATCCTTCCATCTTTACTTTCCAAAATGCATACCCATGACATCAAACATAGGGATGTCCTTCTTGTTTTCCATCCCAAATCTACCTCAAGCTATTAAGATTTTATAAACAACTCAACACAAAACACAGGAGAACACTAGATTTATGTGGAAAACCCAAGAAGGGAAAAACCACAATAAGGATTAGCTCACAATATAAGTAAAACAAAATTGATTACAAGGGCTTACTGCCAAAATAAGACACACTGTCGAGAAAGGCTCATTGTCAGAGTACAAAAACAAGATAGAGAAGAAATTTTACATAGAGAACATGATCTCAATGCAACAGAGATTCCACCACAATAGATCCAACACCTTGGAAACCTATTTGAATGATTGTAGACACCTTCTGCTCACTACATCTAGTAATCCAATAATTTAAAGTTCACACTTCTCTACTCAATTTTGTATCAATCACATCATACACTTCACACATTAATCCATCTTTCATATATCTTAACCTCCTTCAACAATTAAACTCATACTTATACCATCCTCAACCTTGAAACCCTCTCCAAGGTCGGCGATGTATCTCAAACATGCAAATTCAAATTAGGTTGGCACCAAAACACTTCTATGGTGGATAGAAATAAATGTTGACCATATCAAAACTTAATTGAGATGCAAATCAATAACACCACTAAACCACACACTACCATAAATAATATTTATCATTCACATGTAGTGTAAGCACTAGGTATTTTGTTACCCATGCAAATACCATTAATCAATTAAATACATGCTTCATAAAACTCAAAGACAAATTACAAACCACACTCCACGGTTGAGCACAATCTAGAATATTTCTCCAACACCCTGAAATCCATCAAAATCCTTCACAAAAACTTTCACCTAAGGAATGTACAAGTTTTATACACTAAAACAACTCTTCCATACACTGTTACTTGAAAAATTATCTTTCGAAAAACCAAACCTCAAATCCTCTTGATTGAGGTAAACTACCAACATCATCGACACACCTTCAGAATTGCAAGACCTAAATGTGGAGAAATATTTAGCCAAAACATTTCTCCCAGACACCTCTGCAATACTCAGTCACACACTGGTGAACACAACTTCTACTGTACAATGATCTAAAATTCCATCTCTTGAATATAAACTCTCTAAACATCTCTCACCAACATATCTAAACTGGATAGGCATAGAATCAGCATAGAAGAAACATGAAGAACAACCCGAAGCACATTCTAAACCACTTAACACACCTTCATCACATTGTTTTCTCTTTTCATCAATTTTTCTCAAAAGCACCTAGAAACCAAGCACCAAAGACATCATCTCGGCTTATCTCAACATCTCACATCATCTCTAGACTCTTCTTAATAAAGATAGCTCCATGTACTCACAACACTTCCTCAATATCTCAATTATATATGCACAACCAGGTTGTTCAATTAACACCTCTTCCATCAACCAGTTGACACCAATGACAACACATGTGGTTGACATCAACGGAGAAACCGAATTCTCTAGACTTCTCCAAACTTGCAATAGTTATCCACTACTATCTCTTAATCCTCTAATCAACCCTCATCTTGGTATTCATCTTGTAGGATGCATTCATCATCATCATCACCCTCTCATCTTAGTTACTTTATACATTTTGAACTAAGTGAAACCTACATATCTCCATGTACTCACAACACTTCCTCAATATCTCAATTATACATGCACACCCAGATAGTTCAATTAACACCTCTTCCATTAGCCAGTTGACACCAATGACAACACATGTGTTTGACATCAATAGAGAAACCAAATTCTCTAGACTTCTCCAAACTTTCAATAATTATCCACTACTATCTCTTAATCCTCTAATCCACCCTCATCTTGGTATTCATCTTGTAGGATGCATTCATCATCATCATCACCCTCTCATCTTAGTTACTCTATACATTTTGAACTAAGTGAAACCTACATGTTCAAAGTTGTCTCAAGTATTGTATTTTTAAGGTTCATGTGATAAGTGTCCTTGGAGTAAGAGAATTCCACATGAAAATTCCTTGTTTTGCCTCTTTCATCTACCAAAGAGATCGATAGCATGGGTTAATAATGGGAGAGTATATAGGAAAGTAATTTCTAGCTACTAGAGGACTCCTCAAAATGGAATGAATCTCAACTAGTCCATTCTTATTTTTCAAGGAGAACACTTGTTAATAATAGGATTAAGTTCACTTATATCTCCCATCCATCTTATCTTCACATCAATGCAGGAGCTATTAATAAAACCATCTCTTATAAAATTTACCATGATCAGTGTGGTCATGTGAAAATTTCCATCGATACCACCTCATAATTGTAGGATCGATAAGATACACTCATGGAATTTCATGTTGATAAGGCCTAAAATTATCTAAGACCTGTACCATTGGCAAAGTAGGGTGACCTATACATGATTCACTACAACTCTATATAAACTAGTGCTAAATTTATACTCCATAGTGAAATGAAGCAAGGCACATGAAGATGCTTCCTACACTAAAATCCAAGGAGAGTGTTGTGCAAATTTAAATCTATTAACAATTATAAAAATAAGAAACACATTTAAACATAAAATATACAATATACCATAACACAAGTGTACATAGGGAAAAATACTTTGAGAGAAAAACCCATACTCTAAAGAAAACCAATGTATATTCAAAAAATAACATAGTTACAATACACTTATAGAGTAATCCTTCATAGGAGTATCACCAACTAGAGATTTGGAGGAATTTTGACAACTTAATATTATCTACAAAAATCTCACACAACCTCCATCTCAAACACCTAATGTATAGGATATAAAATATATGAAACTATCAAATTGTAATTATAGAACCATGAGCTAAGACCACCTAAAAAGTGGCACCTAAAACCCAAATCTCAAGATGGGTCCACAAGTTAAAAATACCATACTCCTACTTGTCATAACCTTGTTATAACCAACTCGCCAAATTGGGTGTTCTATTTTGGTTCCATTATCTCCAACAAATGATGCCTTATGATGTCATAATGCACATCATAAGTTGGTAAATAGGTGTAACTCCTGGGTGAAATTTCAAAATTGTGTCATATTTGGTAAATAGGTTTAACTTGAATTACTTGAAAGTGAGATATATGTTTTCAATTTCTATATGATGTAAACTACTAAATGTGTTTTTAGTATTTTTTTATGTTTATATATTTATAAAAAATAATATATATTTGATTATAGTTTATAAAATTGACATTATAGTTTAGTCACTGATAAAATACTAAAAAATGAGGTTGAGTGGGACATATCAATCTTTATATAGTAATTTTTTTCTTCCTTCAAAATTTTAAGTGTATTTATAACTTGAAACATTAGTACATGGATTTTTTTTTTCTCATTTCAATAGATAGATTTATTTAAATAAATTTTAAAATTATGTGTATTGAAAACATAATTATTTTTATGGGGCATAAATTTTTCCCTAACTAGTTATCCAAAGTAGAAAAATATTATAGCATCTTGGCATGGAATCTCTTCCCTAGTGAATCATATTCGTTTTACTTTTATTAATAAAATTTATTAGTTTTTCTTGACAAGATAATCAAACTTAAATTTTGGCATTGATGACCTACTTTTGGTAAAAATAAAAAAAGAATAGATCTACAAAAGGGTATTTTTAGATTTAAAAAAATATTTACATGATTAGGAATTGAGAAAAAAACATTTTTTTGAATAATTTTATCTTTTTGATAGATTATCCCCAAGGTGATGCTACACATGTATTTATTGGACACTTGTTACAAAATTTGTGGCCCATATCTAATTTAGCTAGAATTAATCCAACTAGACCATATGTTTGACTAAAATTGAATTTTATTTTAAAATAATTAAATTAAATTATGTTGATAAGTTGGCTTGATGTGTGACACAAATTTTAACTTTCACCTTCTCCCTTACAACTCTTTTATGTGTCCAACATTTTTTAAAATTTCCTATGCAACCTTCTAGAGGCAATAAATTTTAATCCAAGAGGATAGTTGGGTCCTTTTCATAAAAAAATGTAGAGCTCAAAGATAACAAGAAGCACCCTTGATAGTGCCAAGCAACCTAAAATATTTATTTTGGCCAAAAATCAACTCTATAGCCCAAAAATTGAGTTATTCTATTTTATCTCAAAAACTACACTTTATAATTTTAATAGTAGGAGAAAGGTTGAGACAACTTTATTAACAACTACCTAAAAATATTATACCCTACTATATCTCTTGAATGATTAATGGTCAATACATACTAGCATAAGAGTCTTATTTCCCCTCAACAATCAAATTGCAATAAGATTGATTGAGGCCTTCTATAGGTGTAGAGTAACATGCAAAGGAAGTAAGTAAAGATGAATTCCCAACTTATCTCTAAGATTATTTTCCCTAGGAAGGCATCCCACTTTAATATTTTTCCCTTGGAACCTATCTTAGGTAATTTTATTCTATCTTTATACATAGTAACTTTGAGGATTGGATACACATTGTAGAGAGTGAAAGGTTTTAAGTTAGAATCCTAATAAGTTAAATGTCATAATAAATATACATAGAGGGTTTCAAAATTATAACACAGAAATCTAACTCTTTATAGGATGGTCATGTTAGCTCTATCTAATACCTCAACATCTCTCACAAACTAGGATTTCTCCCTTGTAGCATTCCTTTCGATGTAAATTTCTATAAAATCAGAAACCATGTATCATTTCAATAAAGCTTTAAAAATTTAAAACTTAAAGCACCAAATTTTTTTAGAAAATAGTGAAAATTCCTTAAAAGATTGAATTCAAATTATTCTAGCCTACAATTGGTGAAAATGTCCCAAACACTATAATTTTGGAAAATTTTCTAGCTGATTTGAAATAATAGGAGCAATCAAGAAGGTATTTTGGGTGACCTAGGGAAAGCTACAAGGTGTCCAATGCCTTAAAATTATGTGAATAGGTAGTGCCAACATGGATATTCCTACTCATGCCATGTACAAACCCTAGGTATGCCAAAGCATATAAAGTTTGAAACAAAAAATGATGAAATGAAATGAAAAAAATATTGTAAACCAAAATTCATAGTTCTAGGTGGGAGGGGCCCTACAATAGTGGTTCTCTGGTAGTCGGGCCCTTCGGGACCAACCCATTCATCCTTTTATGGGAGGATATAGAGATGGGCCCTTGGTGGGGGGGCTGCTGTGGGTGGGGGGGCCGCTGCAGGTGGGGGGGGCTGTTGCGGGTGGGAGGATAGCCATATAGTTTCCCACCAACTAATCTATAATTCTAATGGGGGGTGGGGGGGCTAGCAGGCGGCATTAATTAAGTGGGGGGATTCCAGTGCAGCTTCTAAGGGGCCTTTCTCGCCAATGATGAACCCCTGGCATCTCCACCATCTCGGGACCAACCTAAGGTGAGTATGGTCAGTCCCAAAGGGGCATGGTCGGTCCCAAGGGCCCCTATATCTCCCACCCCCCGGCACCAACCCCACCGACCTATTCATCCTTGGTACCAACAAGGAGCTCGAGGCCCATTACTATACTAAATTGGAGTTGATGAAGATTTATAGCGTCATTCAGGTGAATACAAATTGAGATTGTAAAGACATAAGCTTGTGATATAGCCACACCTAATTTTGGACCGGTCAGCGCAAAAATGATTGATAGAGGACCAAGACCTCCTGAGAAATACATTATGTTATTCAAACACAACATAGTCTAAGCGAACCCACTTGAGATCTTTACTAAACTATGACCAACCATCATATTAGCGAATAAACGTATTCCTGAGTTTAATGCACAAAAACTATAAGGGATTAGCTCAGGGATTACTAAGAAAGTTGCTAATGACAGTGGTACTCTCACAGGTAATAAGAAGCTGAAGAGATGAAGCCCATTTCTTTGAGATCCCACTAGAGTAATTCCAATAAAGGGCGAAAAGAGAGACCCAAAGTAATGATGAAATGACTTGTCACTGTGAAGCTATATGGTATCATACCTTGGGGATTACGGAATGAAAAAAACGTGAAAGTGACCAGGATGCAGGGGAAAGACTTTTGCTTCACATTTTTAGAAAGACCACCTATTTGTTCGTTCACCGGGTTCAACATGAAATCATGAATAAGCTCTACCAATGATTGCCAAGCATTTGGTACTAGGTTTCCTTTGTTCTTAGTGGTGAAATGAACTGAGAGCTGGACTAAACTGATAGTTAGCAACATGAACAAAGGGGAATTTGTGAATGGGCAATAAGTAGTTGCTAAAGTTCTCTCGGGCCTCTACTATTCATCAGGTAGCCGAAGGTGCCCGATAGCTAACTCTAGGGTTTCTCTAATTGGTTTTAGTTGATCGAATGCATACCCACAAGGACCACAATTTTTAACATCAACCAATGTTGGATTGAATAGCCCTCTCCTCTACGAGTCGACCTATTGAACTGACTCCAGATGTTGCTCTACTAGTCGATCCAATGCAGTTGTAAGTTTGGGTTCTAAAGAGTGGAGAGGAGTCCCAATTATAGATCCTCGAGGCCCCCACCCCATGGTATGGTTAAGCACTGAAGGGACAAACAAACCCCCTTGCATGTCGGGGGGTATGGTGGATCAGATTCACTATAAATTGGAGAAGGGATTGATGAATCAGTTGATTGCCTTTGTTTAGTAGTGAACTAGGATCCAACTCACCCCTTTCCTTCCTTCCAAACTATGGTTGCTCATCCTATGGATTGGGTCTGTCTCGAGGCCTCCCTCGAGTGGATTTCTTCCCCTCTCACCTCTATCACCTATAGCACAATAGAGCTAAAGTGCCTTTGGATGCACAAAGTTTTTTTGATGAAGAATAGATGCAGAGGGGGTGGGAGGACCCCTTTAGAATAGTAGGGCCATAGAATTGTAGGGCCCCCTCCTCACAATGGAAAATCCCCGGGCCTAATTTTCCAACTATAGGGGGGGCTAGTTGAGGGTAGATTCAATTGGTGGGTGGATATAGGATAATGGGTGGGTGGGAAGCAATAGATCAAGGGTGGGATTTTTCACAACTATATATTCATGTAGGGTGGGAGGGCCCCTAAACTTCTATGGCCCTACTTTTCAACGGTGAATAAATATGCAAAAATCCGGTGCCCTTGATTCTCTAGTATGTTGAAGGGCGGGGCAACGGAGGGATTGCCTCGAACTATAGGGCGCTCAACCGACTAGAATTTCTCAATTCTATATGTAACATGCCCCCCCACTATAGAGGATAGGGCCCCCTACTATCTATCATGATTTCCCTACATTCAAATGCAAAATAATCTAAAACCCCCCACCCCATTTGTCGGTGTCCACAAGTGTCCCCACCCTCCCCTGGGTCTTGTTGGTGCCCCCATGCTCTAGAGAGGAGGTTTGTAAGTTAGTGATCATGAATTTGGGGCCTTTCTCAATGTGTCACATTTACCTCTCTATCCAAGTGCTCTAAAGCATTGGGTCTACTGTATAAGCCTTTTAGGTATGGTTGGGTCTCGTGGATTTGTCCCCTGTGACAACCGATAGTCGGCTCATCTACACTATCCTGATGATGGGATGCTATGGGGAATGACCATCATAGAACTATCCTTGTCAGTGTAAACCTAATAAGGAGTCATGTTTGCCCTATGACTATTTAGATCAGGAAGGAGTTGAACCTTCACTCCAATAAGGAGGCCATCAGTGAGAAATCGACAAGACAAATCTGAATTCTAGACGTGATATCCTTCCCACCATCAACCTTCTAACCATCCCTCTCATAAATAAATGAATTGATTCTATTGCTTGCTGCTATCATCCACGAATCAAATTGAGATCCAATCCACTCGGCCCTCATGCACACCCTGGCTAAGAATAGTAGGGCATCAGGGCAGATTTTTTTTGGTATCTAACCAATAAACTCCATTTCCATCTCATAGATATCCATTTCCTCTTTCAACAACCTTCCACGTATGGCTATTCAGGAATGGACCATGTTCTCACCAATATGGGACTAATCCATTTGGGGATATGGAACCGAGCGTTATGGTGGCGGTATGGACTAGAAGAGCATGATGTATGGTTGTCTCCACTACCAGATATCGATTGACCTTTCAAATAGTAGGGAGAGGTAAAGAAGGTTTATTCTCGTGTACCAATCCCAATCCATTTCAAATAGTAGGGGAAAGGTCTGACTAGGGCTAAACCATAACCCATTGCTCCTAGTTTTCTCCCACCTCATTCATTGGTTGATTGCCCTAGGGCTGGCTCCCGAACGGCCGAGAAGGCTATAGTTGCCTAATTCATCAACCATGTGTGGGGTTGGGCGGGGGGCTAAAGTTCCCCCTCCAATTATTGTTGCAACTATAACTATAGTAGTGGTTAGAGCCCTTTAAAATAGTAGGGGTCCCTCCTATTCTTGTCTTGCAGTCAGATCAGGGCTTCATTGGGACAAACTCTTATGTCTTTGATTTGCTCCATCACCCCCTACTCTCAAGAAGAGTCCAGTAATAAAGAGTATGCATTGGTTGGGTGGGAAACTAGACCTTCAAGACTCGCTATAGTAGTTGCCAATATGGTTGGCTGCCAAAGGTAGGCAACTACTATAGCGGGGCCTTGGATTCTTTGAAACATCCCTGCAGTATGTTTCATGCTGGTCAGTAATGAACCGATCCCATGTTGCATGCCAGGGAATAGGCATTTGCTAGGAGCCCCTTTAGAATAGTAGGGCCAATCAATTCTTCAAATTATTAGTCTAGTCTGGTCTGGTAGAGGTGCGCAATGATCAAACAAGATGCACCGAGGTGAGAGACTGTACAAGACAATGTGGCGCCTAAAGAAACAATAGGGCCATCCCATTCTATATTCATGTATTTAGTGGTCGAGACAGTGGACTATGGAGTAGGTAGGGGGTATCCTTTCATCTTTTTC
The DNA here is from genome assembly GCA_007115665.2 of Sequoiadendron giganteum. Classification (NCBI taxonomy): domain Eukaryota; kingdom Viridiplantae; phylum Streptophyta; class Pinopsida; order Cupressales; family Cupressaceae; genus Sequoiadendron; species Sequoiadendron giganteum. The sequence continues at coordinate 262,630,219 of CM021102.1, forward strand.
GAATAGAAGAATTGAACCCCCCACCCCTGTAGGGCCCTTAGAATAGTAGGGGCTTAGGCCCCTTAAAATAGTAGGGTTAATTAAGAAGCTTGCTAGCCTAAGGTGAATAAGGTTGGTGGGGTCTGCCCTGGTAGGGGGGTGTGTGTTCATAGGGAACTATAGTTGGGAATTCTAGTACCAGGAATAGATGGGGCAATTCGGAGAGGCCACCTGCTCTCTTTAAGGAGGGTGTTCATGGGGGCCCTACTATTCTATGACCCTACTATTCTAAAGGGGCATGGTCAAGAAGGGTCTTACTAACCCCATCTCCCTAAAGTGTCAGTTGAACCAGTCATAATTAGGAAAAGAATACTTAGTGGTAATGGAGTTTATTCATGAATCTGACTCTTAGCTTTAACTTGTTGCCAATTATAGTTATAGCCCCATCAACATCAGCAAAAGCAACCCCTGTATTTGAAAGGGCATAGATCTAAACCCATATCTGAAGGCCTACTATTTGAAGGGGTCGAAACATCTTGCCTTAGAATAGTAGGGGCACCAACATTTCTTTAGGGTATGCAGGCTGAAGCTGAAATCGATGCCCTACTATTCTATGGGCCAACTAGTAAGACCCATGTTTTGGTGAATCAGAATTAGGAAATGCAAGAGCCTCTTGATGGTGCACCAATCCATTGATCTCCAATCCCTCGAAGAACCTAGAGATACAATAAAAGCAACTTTCTATGTGATAGAGCATAACCTATTCCTTACTCATGACTACCCTTCCTTGGCCTTTCTTAGCTCCTGCTCTTCCCATGAACAGCTAGGCTCCCTACATCTTGGCTCATCCTGAGGGAGGTCCCGGGGCACTAAAATTGGGTGAGAGCTTAGTATAGTTCCAGAGAAACTGAATGAAGTGATAATAATTCCCCATGAACACCCCTAAAAACCTTTGTCAGATCTCTTATCCCACCCTCCCATTTGCTCCTTAGTGGTTGTTCCCTCCCACTTGGGGATGATGCACACCAAGTTGGGGAATGGAATCAATAGTTTCAATCAGTGTCTTCATCTGTAGTGCTCCATCCCATTTCCAGATAAGCCTTTTATGCCTTCAATTGTGCCCGGATCGGTCCAACTGGAGCAATGGTGCATGTGATGAGAGGAGCAATTATGGGTTCTGATGTCGGCTTTGTCCCATCGATTCGTAACCATGACCCCTTTTGTTCTATGGGTGATCCTGATTATGGTGATGCAATTGAAATGGACCAAGTCAAACTAGCACCCAACCCAAACTATGATTCTTTCTAATACGCCTAGCCACCGCTACCTCCTATTGATGCTGATGAGCCAATGAATCATATCATAGGCGATTCCCCTACAATTCTATGGGTGAACTAATTTTATTTCATAGATCCCCAAGTGGGTGGGAATTATAGCTCTCTCTGCCCCATATCTAATTAAGTCTTCTAAACCAAGCCTTTGCCATTTCCCTCATCCAATTCGAGCTTTTCCACTGTGCATTGGTAGAGGAGAAAAGGATTTTGCACACATCCGCTCTCGCTTACTTAGTATTTGTCAATGGATGATCTCAAAATCACGCTTCTCATATCTGGCTGCCATAGATGGATCGACTCGATTGGATTTTCCCAATTTGTCTCAATCCCCAGCAAACGGTCAAGGGTACTATCCATGAAAAGTAGGGAGGTCAGTCAATAGAAGGTTAGATCTTGATAGATACGTCAGTAGATTGAATGGGTTGAAGCCTAAGGGTGGGAGATATGCTCCACATTTTTTCGATGGCATCCCACATTCAGAACACTAAAATTCCCAAGGCCCCTACTCTTCTATAGGTGGGATGGACCCAAGGCTTTGCCCACTGCCTAGGGCTCCACCCACCCACGCTTCAGGACCAAAGGCCAATATGGTCAGCTGTCAAAGGTAGGCCTTAGGTCGGTGGGGTTAAGGCAAATTGGTTGGTCCAACCCCACCATCCCATTCACCAACTCACTAGAATCTACCAACTACTAGCCGCCCCCTCGGGAGGAAGATTAGTTGAGGGCCCTGAGAACTATGATTCCCCCTTGATGAACTGAGTGCCACCCCAGCTGAATAGTAGGGATCTTCCTCTAATCAGGGGGGGCTAAGGTAGCCTTATCCTAGCATGTTGGTTCCTTAGAATATTAGGGGCCTCCCACCTTCTATAATCTACCTGATGCCCCCGCCCCCTACAATTCGCCATGGGGCGGGGGCCAGGGTAGGGGGGCTAGGGCTCCCAGGGACCAACCCCATCTGCTATAGTAGTTGCATTCCTTTGACAGCCGACCATATTGGCCTTACGGTGGGTGGGGGGAAATAGAGGGGGGCCTCCCATGAATATAATATACCTCTAAGCAAGGGGTCCTTTTCAAAGGCATGCCTTGGGAGGTTATAGAGTTAATTAATTAGCTTGCTACCATAAGTGGGAATTAGCTTGCAAGCATAAGTGGAGTTTTCAATATGGTCGGCTGTCGAAGGCAGGCCTTCATCAGGTCGGTCCCGAAATAAACCCCACCGACCACCCTACTATTCTAAGGGGCCTTGGGTGCGTGGAAATAGGGAGGTCAGTGGGCTCTGCCTCAGGTCGGTACCAAGGCTTCACCCACCGCCCTAAAGGAATCTAGGGTGGTAGTGGAGCCTCAGTCAGTGGGGTTGGGACCTGTTGATGGTTAAAATGACACAAACAACATTAAAACAGAATATTTCTACTCTATTTCTCCTGAAAAAGAAAGACTACATGTAGTGGCCTAACTCCCAAGGTCCTGGTAGTTGGTTCTCAACTATCTGATGTCACTCAATTGGTTCATGCAACTGTAATATTCAAGGGGCCTATGCTGGTAACAAAGGATTCAAGCTATGACTCTCTTTATCAAAGTAGTTCCTGTAAATCAATGGGTTTAAAATAAAAGAAAAAAGATAGATCTAGGGAGTAAATTAGTAAGTATGAATTAAATTTATCTAATATCTAGACATATACTTCTAACAATGAATGTTTTCTTAATCGATCACAAAAACCATAGCATGACACAACCCACAGTATAACTGTACCATCGTATACATCTTAGGTGCTTAATTCAATTTCTCTATTCGCCTATCACAAGTATTTCCAAGATTTCAAAACCACACACATTCATTCATCATAAAAACTATAGATCAACAGACTTTAATAACCTTAATTCAATGACAATTTAATAAGATAATCTTTAAACCTGGTTTCTTCTAATGACTTTCATCACATAAGAAACTATCATGCTTCAGCACAATCACTAGCATTCAAGTGGATTATAACTCATTAACCTTATCAAACAACACAATTCAATGCAAACTCCATATTTCATAAACCTACAATTCTATTAACTGTAAACAAGATCTGGTACAATGTATCTCTGCCAAATGCTCTATAAAAATTCTATCTCCTAGCACTAGGTAAGCCAATCCAATTCTCAATTAGCCAACCCTTACAATGTAATACCAATCTGGTATTTATAGAATACAAAAAGAAGTTCGAACTTTACTTCTATCTTAGGCTTTCCACCTTTTTAGGAACAATCAACTATCTTTGAAACTCAGATCAATTTTGATCTTGAGTTCTTACATTATACATGTAGTTTGATCTTAAAATAGAAAATAGAACTAGGAGAAAAGAAGATCATGCATCCTTAAGACTGTCAGTGCTGCATGCATGCAACATGCAAGGAAGAAGATCATCATGCATCATGCATGGAAGAAGAACATCATGCATGCAAGATTTTATGCATGTGAAGCTGAATCCGCTATGAACTCATCATAACTAGTGAAGACTTGTTTTAGCATATCCATATCTAGCCCATCAATCTAGTCATCTTCAAATTTGATGTGATCCAACTCAACTGCAGCAAATTCTTTCATGCTTTTTACCTTAACCAACTCTCTCCCTGCAGCTTTTATTTCTTCCTTGACTTCTACAAGCCGATCTATCACTAAGTCTTCTCCATCATCTTTCTCCTGCATGAGTCCTTGGAATCTTTCATTCCATTTCTCTCTAACCTGACTCAACGGCATGCCATCTTTAGTCATTACATTCACATCTACTATTATAGCCATAACCGCATCCAACTCTTCCAACTGCTAGTTAAATTATTAACTGCTTCCTGAATTTCATCCTTGTGCTTGCTCAAAATGCCAGTCCTAAACTTAAGGATACGAGAAGTCTTTTCTACAAAATCTTTATTATCATCTTCGAGTATAGATTCTTCTAGAAGAGTAGTTAGAGGCAATGTATTTATCTTCTCTAACTTTTCACTATACTCTTTGTACTCTTCTTCTAACTTCTCAGATGCCTCAATATATTGATGCATCTCTTTTATTACTCCTTCCGCCTCCTTATAGGTTTCAAATCCTTTTTCCAAAACCTCACCTACCTTGCGGTTCACTTTGTCTATCCATTTGTCAACCATCTCTGCCTTACCTCTAACTTGCACCAAATCATCAACCTCCTTTTTGCTTAGCAAAACAGGAGTCTCAATTGCTGCAACCTATTGTGACCTTGGAGAGGAGACACTCTTCAAAAATGAATGTAACTGATCTAACTGAGCCTTAAGCTCATCTTTCTTTTGTTTGTCCTTGATCATCCTTGATTTTTTCGTTGAAGCCACCACATCAATCAGATTCATTTGTTGATTTCTAGTGGGTCTTCCCAAGTTAACATACTCAATTGATAGTCTGTGAGCTGCATATCCCCTACCTCCTTTTCAATCATAGGCACGGCACATTCAGCAACTATCTCCCCTTTATCTGTGAGTCTGGTAGAATGAAAAATTTTAGTCCTCTTCTTAGGCCTTTCCTATTCAATCTCCTTCATCATGTCCTCCCAATTAAGAGGTTGAGGAGGTGTTCTAGCTCTCTTCTGCAAATCTAATTTTGACCATGTAGGAGCACTAGGAGTCATCATCATGGAAGAGGAAGCAGCAACTGTAGAGGATGGCTGAATATCTACCTCAGGTTGAGAATCAACCTTTGCCTTTTCTTGTTGCTCCTGCAGCACATGCATCTGCACCAACTTCTCAGCCTCTTCTCTATCTCTTTGTTCCTACATTTTCCTGTCTTCTTCTTCTTTTCTCAATCTTTCCTCTTCCATCTGATCCTTCTCTTTTTCTTTCTCTAAGGCCTCTCTTTCTAACCGTTCTGCCTCTAAAGCTTTAAGTTTTGCAGCTTCGGCCTCTCCTTCTTTTTGCTTCCTTTCAGTTTCTTCCCTTTCTATCCTTTCTATTTCCAAGGCTATGAGTTTCTCTGCCTTTTCCCTTTCTTTCTCAGCTTGCTGTTTCTTTACTAGCTCTTCAGCCTCTTTTTCTTTCCTTAGAGCTTCAACCTCTTGTTCTTTCTGTCGAGTCTCCTCTGCAAGCTTCAATCTAGCAACCAGGGCTTCCTTTTCCCTTCGGTTTCTTGCTTTCTCCTCCTCGAGATCATGGATCTTCTGTATCAGTTCCAGCTTGTCATTTTCTGCCTTGACCTTGATCTCATGCTCTCGTTGCCTCATTTGCTCCTCCATTGTATCAGCTGATGTCCTTGTTTCAACTTCTTTTACCTTTGATTGCTGCTATTGAAGTAGAGCATCAGCTTGCAACTTTACCTCCATTTCCTTTTGTTTCTCCGTAGCAGCCCTTGCATCAGATTCTCTGGTAGCGTCTTCAAACCGTTTCCATTGTTCTTCTTGTGTAAGAATCTGCTCAACAGTATAATCTAGAGATACATTTTCTTGCAAGTTCTTCTCTGACAGAGTTTCATCCGAGTCTGTCTCAATTTCTACCAACTCTTCCTCCACTTCTTTTCCTTTAGTAGCTTCAGCCATGGCATAAAGCACTCCTTGAACTTCTTTACTTTTCTTCCTTGTGAGTGGAGCTTGTGCAGATGACTCACCCAATGTGGGCATAGGAACAACAGATTCAATTGGAACATCTCCCTCGGTGTCTCTTCTTCTTCATCAACTACGTCCAACTCTGTTTCTTCAACATCCGAGGAAAGAATTCCAATGGTTCCTTGGAAGGTGCCTTTCTTTTAATCCTCTTATACCCTTTACCTTTCTTGAGGATTGGTCCCTGAGGAGCTTGAGTCCTCATCATCAACCATTGCACACTTCTATCCAAGACTGTTCTTCCCAGTTTCTTAATGTCAATAGTTTCTTCTTCATTCCAGTCTATTGGATCTAAATTTTTGGTGCCAATCTTCAAAGCTTCATATGAGGGATCTAATACCATTCCATCATCCACCAAAGTGTCAGGAATATTATCTTTAATACCCAGCTCTACCATAAGTGAGACTAGTAATCTCTCATAATTCTTCTTCCTTAAGTCAAATTCATCCTGCCTATCACACCAAAAATCCTCTAACAAATTAAAATTTCTAGTAAATACTGAAGGTAATAAAGCATACATCTTCTTTTTTGGATCAAAATACTTACGAGCTGTATACAATCCCAATTTTAATTGTATCAACTCATTACAAACCACCTTAGCTGCCTTTAAGTGTTGACAGCCATATTCCCCTAGTGTCATAGGAAACTTATGGCATCCTGTCTTATGCTTCATCCCAAATCTAGCATTAACTCCAATGGCTTGATATACAAATTCCATAAGCACTATTCTATTGCTGCAACATCTTGGAAGTAAATGGGGATGACCTTCAAACCCAAACAATCTGAAGTATGTAAATTTGGGGTATTGGATATACCAACTTCCCCATTCAGAAATGAATGCCATAGCTTCTTGGCTTAACCTGTATCCTGCATCTCCACTCAACTGGTTGATAACCACATATAAAAAGGCATCATTGACTCTTCTGAAGTGAGTCTCAGCCACCTGAAGAGATAATTGATCATAGTGTTCCCATACCTTCTTTTGTCCATCCAAGACTCCCATTATACCTACTCTGTTTAATCCTGGGAAAATCCCCAATCTTGCTATAGCATAGACCACATATGAAGTCATGAAGAAAGATTTGGTCTGTCTGACCCTTGTGAGCTGATCATGTATGGCATCAGAAACAATCATTGACCAATCAAATTGATAATCACCCTGAAAGATCACTTGAATAAAATGAAACATCCATTCCTTGAAATGGAAGGCATCCCTCTTCCCAAACACTCTGGACAACATCAATATTAAATCAGATATCTCCTTCTTGAAGTCTGCCCTCTTTGGCTGGTCTGCCACTTTGCTCAAAGACTTCTTCTCGGTACTTAACCATCTTTTGTTTAAATGAGACTTATTGGAGTCTTTATGCTTACTGTATTTCTCCAATGCCTCAGCCTCAGTCAACTGCACTAAATTCTTGGGATCAGGAACATTGAATATGCTTTGGAACATCTACAGAGTAAGATCTATAATCACATTATTCTGTGAATCCATGCATAATCTTGTAGCTGGATTATAAGTACTGGCCACTGTACATATCAACTCCGGACACTGAACTGACAAAGGAAACACAGTGATATGTGCAAGACCGGAGTCAACAATCCTTTGAGTTCTCCCTGTCAAGTTTTCCCTTTCTGCAAAGGTCTCTTCATGTAATTCTTCAAAACTATACTAGCCCAGATTGGTATCTGTGATATCTGACCAGTTTGATTCCACCTTGCTCGCCTTCACCACCGGATTCCTATGATCATACCTTAATGTATAAGGTAACTGTTCTGGTTCACCTTCTCAATTTTTGGTGTTGTCTTTGACATTCTAGCCGGTTGATTCCTTCGAGCTGCCTCTCTTGAGGTTCCTGACATCTCTCAAATCTCCTACAAGCAAACCTCTAATTAGACCTTCAAATAAATCATCACAAAACATGTTTTAAAAACCATACCTATTACATATACATCGAAGTCGGAACCAGACAGAAGCTCAAAACAAGCACTTCTACAAAACTGGCGGACTTGGAGCAAAAACCAATATAGGAATTCACCTAGTAACAAACGGGCTCGGAGTCAGAGTCGGGAAAGTTATCGGAACCGGGATTGGAATGAAAAAGGGATTTGGTTTTTTCCTTCGAACTCTCTTCTTTTCATATTCTATTTCCATTCTGCCTCCACCTCCGATTTAGTTATCATTATTTCGACAAAAGACTCCCCACTATATGCGGAGCTAGACACGGGATGAAAACAGACCTGATAACCTTTACAAACAAAATTCTTAAGTTCAAGATCAGTTCCAATCCCGCCTCTGCTAGTCATCACATACTTCAAGAAAACCTTTTAGAACTCGAAATCGAAAACGAGATAGAAATGGAATTGATAACTTTGGTAAAAACAAAACTCTTATGCCCATACCCATTCCAATCCCGCCTCCACCTATGCTAATCATGACATCACCAAATTTATTCATTTTCATCATAACTTTATGATTAAACCTAGGTCACCATAAAATGGCAAAGGAGCTTAAAAACCCTACCCTCATATGACCATGGGGAACAATTGTATTTTAGAGCCATTTATTTAAATCTTATTTTAAAGTAATTGCAGAAACTGACGAAACCCTAATCTAACAAACTTAATAAAACTAGGGCACGGGTTTTAAAACCTTGCCATTCTACCAAATGATGAAACCCTAAATTAAACAATAAATCTAATCTACCTTAACTCACTGTAAAATCTCTAACCTACCTCACTATAAATTCTTAATCTAACTCATGCCATAAAAAAACCTTTAATCTAATCTAAATCTACTGCAAATCAAAAACGACACGACGTGATCATGATTAAGACATGAAAGCGACAATGCCCAAAAATAGAAAGAAACGACATGACAAAATAAAACAACAAAGATTAAAACAAAACAAAACAAGCCAAAACAAGAACCTGCTCGCTTAATCACATCGATGATCATAAAATTGCTTTAAAACACAAAGATTGAACACGCGAACAGATACAAAGCAAAACACAACAAAGAAATAAACAACGAACAAAGATAAAAGACCTACCTCAAATGCAAACAAAGCCACGCTAACTTTTTGAATCAATTCGCACACAATATCCCTTCTCTATCTTGATCAATTTGCTCAAATGAACTCTGCTATTGCTCTTCGCGCTCTTAGACATGTAATAATAACAATAATAATCAGCTTTAACCCTTAATAAAGAAAAATATGTGAATTTCTACCTACACCGGCAACCACCATTAAGGCATTAAAATGTAGTAAAGGTGGAGTCGGAACTGTAAGAGAACGAACACTAATCTGCAGTGCAACTTCAGTCAAAAAGTCAATGACAAAAATTGGCGAGCTCGGAACTAAAATGGAAACAGGATCTTAAAATCATAAACTTTCCAAACCTTATCCCCATTCCGAATCCAAGTCTGACAACTAAAAACAAAACAAAAACAAAAACAAAAAGTTAAGTAAAAGACCAACCTAATAAAACAAAACACAAAAACCAAGACAAACAAACATTAAAAAGGGAGCAGAGGCGGGATCAGAATTGAATTTGATTTTACAAAATTTGAAAAGTACCATCCCAATTCCCACTCTTGCTCCACTTCCACCAAAAAGAAAAAACAAAGGAAAAGAAAAGACTATTGGAATAGAACCAAAATACACCTCAAAAGATCTTTCAAAACCCGATTCAGCTCCAGTCCCGACTCCGATAGAGAAATCAAAGAAAAACAAAGTATTGGCAAAACTAGACTCCAAACTTTGTTCCAAAAACAACTAAATACAAAAACACAAAGGGGGACCCATTTTGACCAAGGCAAAAGATGGGGTGGTTATGCAAGGCATAATAGGACTGGGGGGTGGGAGATAGGTGGCGCCCTTGGGACTGCCCTACAATGAATAGGTTGGTCCCGAAACAAACCCCACTAACCATATTCACCTTAGGTGGGAGGAGGAGGTGGCTGGGGGTGGATTAATGAAGGTGTGTGGGGTTGGGTGTAGGGTATAGTTATGAATAGATTGCCCGCTCGCCCTTCGCTTCTAACCACCAAGGCTTCACCTAAATTCTGACTTGTGCTTCTAATCGATGAACCTACACTTCTAACTTGCCCTAAAACAACCTTCGACATCGACCATATGGCCTTAGGTGGGGTTGGACTAACATAAGGTGAATGGGTCAGTCCTGAATGGTTGGTCGGTGGGGTTGGTACCGGGGGGGTGGGAGATAGGCAAGGCCCTTGGTGGTAGCGAAGCCCTAACCCCACCTAAGGCCTGCCTTCGGTAGCTGACCATATTGGCAACTACTATAGTGGGTGCTGAAGGCAAGCCTAAGAAAGGAGCCCGAGACGGCAAGGTCTTGCCCAGTTGGAAGCCCTTCATTATAGCCCTCAACTAATTTGATGACTACCGAGTTCCATCCATCCTCATTCTCAAATGGCTTCTAACGCCCCTAAAATTCTATGGGCTTCCATCCAACGACTAGAGCTTTCTTTCCCTACCCTCTCTGGACCATCCATCTGGCTTTATTGTTGAGAAACATCCTAGTTAAGGAAAGGAGCTCAACTAGGGCTTCACGAAGCGGACCAACCCCACCAACCATATTCGCCTTGGGAGACGGAGGTAGATTCTTGTTAGTTGGCCAATATGGTTGGCTGCCGAAGGCAGGCAACAAAACCCCACTGACCTATTCACCACAAATCCCATCGACCATGTACTTCGGAACCGACCCCCTTATGGGGCCTTAGGTCGGTCCTGAAACAAACCCCACCAAAACCCCATTGACCTAAGGTGAATGGGTCAGTACCAAAACAAACCCCACTGACCATGCCCCTTTGGGACCGACCAAGCCCTTCGGGACTGACCATACTCACTGCAACTACTATAGTGTCGGTCCCGAAACAAACCCCACCCATTATAGTAGTTTCCAATATGATTGGCTGCCAAAGGCATGCGGTCTCGAAGGGTGGATGGGAATTCACCAGGTCAGTTGGTCCCCTCCCCTTTGCCATAGTAGGGCTATGGTAGTTAGTAGATTCTAGTTAGTTGTCTACCTTCGGTAGCCAACCATATTGGCAACTATTATAGCGGGTCCCGAAACAAACTGGCTAGCCTTTGGTGTCGAAGGCATGCCTATGAATCCCACCGACCATATTCGACTTGGGTGGGAGTTCACTGGGTGGGCCCTTAGAATAGTAGGTTCATTGGGTGGGGGGGAATCAGCAATTCCAACCCATTAGAATAGTAGGGGGAGTTGACCACCCACCCCCCCTACTATTCTAAGGTGCAAGTGGTTCTCTGGTAGTCGATAGATTCTAGTTAGTTGCTTGTCGAAGGAAGTCGATCATAATGGCCTTAGGTCCAAAAAGGTCTAGTGGGTGGCAATAGGGAGGTCGGTACACCTTCACTACTGACCTAAGGAATATATGGTTGGTCCCAAAGGTTTGGTGGGGTTGGGACCGACCATATATCCCTTAGGGAAGAATGAAGGAATGGAATCATACAGTCAGACAGATCATGCTCACTTGTCCTTTCGCTAGAATAATTCAGGGGAGAAGCTTTTCCCCAACCTCCTCCTTTTGGTGGGGGTCAAGGTTTAGTGGCGGACCAACAACATACCCCCCAAGCTCTTCCAGCATTTTCTGGTTGAGCTCTTCTAATTCTTCCACTTATGTGATCTCGTTTGGTTTCCACTTACCGAGATCAAAGTATTGTATTAGCTCAAGTCTATTGATGTCTTCTCATATCAATTCTACGGGAAAATATTTTTTCGCATCAAGTATGATGATCAGGAATAGAAAGAATACTTGATGATCACTACTCCCCAGGCTGCCCGCCGACTTTAGCCCCCCACCCATCAACTAGAATTCATTGGGGTTCAGTGCTAACCCCATGGCTAGAACCCCAATCTCTCCCTATTTGCCTTACTATAGGGTCATTCATTGTTAGGGGATTGGGCTTTGACCATGTCTCCCACTTCCGCAATACATATGGTGCAAGATGATTTCATAGATCGAGGTTGGAATGGGATCGGGTGTTTCACATCTTGCCGTAGTGCCTGGTAGGATGAATGAGGAGTTGAACCTCATGGAGTAGCAATCATCCACACCTATTCATCTGATGCCATAGAATGAGATAGGGGTTGGGGTGGGTAGGCATACATTAATCTAGTGGGGGGTGGGAAACTCCCCTACTATTTGATGGGCCACCCTACAACTTGATTCTATACGTAACATGCCAACACTAGCCATCTACCAACTCTAATTTGTTAATTCGAGCTAATAATTTGGTGCAATTTGATTAGGGGAATCACTAAGTGATTCATGGGTAGGGGAACTAAATTCGAGCTAATAATTTGGTCTCCCCTACTATTTTAAGGTGATTAGCACACTTTTGTTCCTCCACGTATAGGATTATGGTGTAGGGGTAGCTGCCTATTCTAGCCCAACTTATAATAGTAGTATGGCCTCCCACTTCTCAATTCTATACATAACATGAACCCCACCTTCTATAGTAGTTGCCATATGGTCAGTGCCAAAGGCATGCCTTGGGTGGGAATGTTTAGGGTTAGAATAGTAGGGTCATCCACCCACCCCAATAATTAATGGGTCACTTTTGACCCCATGTCCTCCCCTACAATTTTGATGGAATCTCCATAGCCCCCCTTCTTAGAGGAAGATTAGTTTAGGGGCTAGCCTATAGAATGGTAGGGATACCCTACCCCTTACTATTGAAAGGGGAAGGGGATCAATGGAGAGATGGTTCAATCTATTCTTCCCCCCACCTTGGGTCACTTTGCCAGTCATATGACCTAGACCCCTACTATTCTAAAGGGATTGACTAAAGGTAGGGTTTATTAGGGACTTACAATGGAAATGGACCCTACAATTCTATGTGGGGTCACTTTGCTAGTCATATGAACTAGAATTTTGATCGACTAAAGGTAGGGTTTATTAGGTGCCCCTACTATTCTATGCAGTTGGGTCACTTCACCAGTCATATGACCTAGACTTTTGATCGAAAAAAGGCATTACCATAGAATAGTAGGGGCCCACCAGGGAAAGGGAGTGAAGGAAACTTAGGGAAGGAAGGACACAACTATAATCCCACTGGCTATCTGGGTGTGCATGCATGCAGGAGGGCCCCACCCATTTCTATGGCCCCTACTATTCAAGAGGGAGGTAGGGCCAGATTCTATATGTAACATGCCCCCAAGGATAGGGCTATAGAAAGAGAGTTTTTATCGCAAATATAGGTCAGCCCGACCGAGTCTATGTGGAAACAAATTTGATCCATCTTTCCTTCCATCCTTCATTCCATCCTTCATTCCTTCTCTCCAGAAAACTCTTGTTGATTCCCGAAAAGTTGTCGATAGAATAGTAGGGGCTAGTTGGAATAATGGGCCGAAGGTGTCCCTTACCTCCACATGCAACTCTTTACCCTTTCCAACCAAGCTTGCAATCTCAAATAGTGATAGCATCACCCATAGAATTGTAGGGGGAATAAGCATTAATCTACCTCTGCAGGCCTAATTAATTAATTGTAGGGAAAATTAAAATATTCTAAAAAAATATCTATGTGATAGACCCCCCCTTAAAAGCTTTCTCACAAAGGTCGGGGGGTAGGAACAACTGATCCAAATCACCCTTCGACCCCCCTACCATTCTAAAGGTCCATTTCATTACTATTTTTAGAGCATAGTTTGCCAGGAAACATGTTACGTATAGAATCGGTTAACCGCTATCGTAAATTACCGATAAGAATCGATTAATTTTCAACGCTTATCGGCCCCCTTTTTAAAATAAAAACTTATCTTTCCAACCTCTGAACTGAGCTAGCTCCTATCACTAGGCTCATCGACCAACATGATTGACTTACTTTCTTTTTCATCTCTGGGGAATTGAATTCTAGTTACATTACAAAGAATATCAAGTGGGGTAGGCACTTGAAATAAATAGGGTAGGGTTGACGGTATATATCTTTCAGCCTGATGATATACAATTGAGTAGGTTAACCCACTCGCCCTTTAATTGGAATCAATGTTAGGCCGATGATACCGGTATCATGTAACGTATTATCTACGTAACATCATCTTCCTGATTCGATATGTCAATAAAACCAAGTACCTAAAATAAAGGTTAGGTTGTCCTTGACTCGCCCTAAAATTCTATGGGCCAATTGTTCTTTAGATTCATGTATTTGATTCTTCTTTGACTACTGAGGAAAAACCAAGTACCTAAAGGTTAGGTTGCATCACCATCACAATGAAGAATAATTATCCCTTACCCCACCTAAGGCGGGCTTCCTATATCCTCCCACCAAATATAATCTACCTCTTGGGGGAGCGGTGGGGTTGGGGTGACACCATCACCCACCTACCCTAAAGTAAAGGTTGATCAGATGGACAAGGGATCACCATCACCCACCTACCGTCAGTAAAGGCCTACCTAAAGGAAAAGTAAAGTATTATCTCCTCCATCTCTAATAATTTCATTTTGACCATGTATGTTTAGGGTTGATCGGACGGATGAGGGATCACCATCACCCACCTACCGTCAGTAAAGGCCTACCTAAAGGAAAGTAAAGCTAAAGTCTCCTTAAGAAAAACAAACAAACAACCGATCTATAGTGGGGCCCAAGACCCCACTTATGCTAGCAGGCTCATGCCACAAACCCCACCTTGTAAAGTAGTTGCCAATATGGTCGGCTTTCGAAGGCATGCTTTTGGTGGGAGCCCTGGCCCCCTTACCCTGGCCTCCTACAATTCACCAGGGTAGGGGGCCAGGGTAGATTAGATTTATTGGAAGATATAGGGATAGGCCTTGGGTTGGGTGTTTTTATGACATGATAGGGGGATGGATGAGGGATCACCATCACCTACCATTAGTAAAGGCATACCTAAAGTAAAGCTAAAGCTAATGTAAAGGATGAGGTCCCATCACATCACATCAATAAGTAATGAAAGTAAAGGTTGATTAGACGAATGATGAATCACCATCACTTACCTAAAGTAAAGCTAAAGTCAAGGATGAGGGAAAGTAAAGGGGACATCACCCACCTAAAGGTAAGGTAACAACACAACACATGTTTTGTGAGTGTAAAAGAATAGTAACTTGACACCATGGACTCAACACTTCATTTACTTTAGGTAGGAAACCGTACTCACTTAACGGTAGTGTAACAATAACTCAACCTAACACCAGAATCGACCTCTCCCATGCACTAAACAAATAACCACTACCCTTCCCTCATCTATATATAGGATAGGTAGGTCGAGCTCTCCTACAAGAGTAGTTTCCTAACTCAACTCATCTAGAATTGTCGAGAGATGGAGATATAGTGTTGAGGAGCTGAGCACACAGGAGCAGGAGCAGGAGGTCTCTCTCTAATCCCTAAGTAGAAGAGAGAGAGCATGTGTTGGCATACCTCACCCCTCTCTCGACTCGAGAGGGAGGAGAGAAAGCTACACAAGTGTTCTCTCTTTCTTCTCCTTGGGAATCAAGGAGAATTATAGCCTTGCCTCGCCTCGCCTCGTTGGCAATTTACTATACTATGGAACTCTGAGCTGAAGTATTATTATGTTGGCCCTCCTACCCACCGGTCTTCCCTACAGGCCTTTCCTTTCATTTAGAAAGCTTCATCTTCTAGGGAAAACCACACCGATGAACCGCTTCATCTTCTAGGGAAAACCCCACCGATGAACTACTTATCCCACCCACCTAGCCCTTTGGGACCGATCAAGTTACCCACCTGGACCTTTATCTCCCTCCCATCCTAGCTTGGATATTAACTCCCTCCCTATTTCATTGATAGTCTACTCCTAGAAGGAAGACTATTCTCACTCAGCCTTCACTAAACACCTTTTATAAAGCTACTTCTAGAACCGGCTTACCCACATGGGGATGGGTTGGGATTATAGCGGGAAGGGAAGATAGTCTATGCTTGTCCTCCAAATGGATGGTAATGAAGTCTACTCCCTGAGTGACGTGTTAGACCCCAACTTCGATAGCTTGTGATGTTTTAGAGGCCGGTTACTCCATCCTTAACTTGATTTGAGTTGATTTCCTTCCTTTCGAACAATCCAACTAGTTGAATTCTAATGAAAATGAAAGCATGCTCCTTCACCCAGGGAGTTATTGTCTTGCCTGGGGGTAAAGGATGTCCCACGGTCTAGTTCAAAAGAGAATCTAGTCTCCCTGGCCTGGATGCAAGTATTTTTTTGTCTTAGAGAATAGGTGAGGATGGAGCAACTGGGGAGCTCTACAGGCCCTTTACCAATCCAGGTTGTGCTTAAGGGAGCTATAGTTATGAGATGAGTTACTTAGAACTCTAGCTGGAGGAAAGAAAGGTTCCATCCCCCACCTCTACTTGTGACAAATTAGAGGCCATCCGTGACATCCTTTACACCCCCGATTCATCGGCACCCCCTACCATTATTCTCTATCCGGGGGTTCAGGCTGGAGTTGTTGATTTGACAGAACTAATCTACCATTGCAGGGCCCAGACTAGAGATCTATCTATTGCAGTTTGCCATCCTTCACCGTGTAGCTTAGGTAGGGGTCCTCCTCCAATTTCATTCTATGGGCTGGTAGAGAGGAGCGCCCTTCCTTCTAGAGAGTTTGTGAAGAACTACTTATATTTTGTTTGGACTGTGTGGGCTTGCTAGAGAATAGTATCTAACAACCGAGGCATCTGAACTAGTTGAATTCCATCCAGTGGCCAGCCCCCAAGTTCTATATAGTTCCCCAAGTAAGAGAGAATCTTCAGCTGGACCATCTAGCTACCCTCCCATCTATTTTATTGAGGAGCTACCGATGGGCCTTCCACTGACAGCAATAACCAGAGGTGGGGAGCCCTACCTGAAAAACTAAACTACCCGATAAGCCATCCTTTACACCCCTGGATGGAAATAGCTTGTCCTGGCCTACTTGAGATGAGAATGAGGAGCCTACTTGAGCTGAGCATGCTTAGAAAGAAACCATCCATTTGATCTAAGGAATATATGGTCGGTGGGGTTTGGCCAGGCAAAAAGAAAGAAAATGAGCTCGTGGGTGGAAGACAGGATTGTTGGAGTGGAGGAAGGACCCCAGGTTAGCATGTTCTACTAGTTATCTGGAATGAAGTTCTATCTCTCTCGAGGGTGTGGGTAGGACAAGTTCTCGCATGGGGGTGTGGGTAGGCCATTTTCTCACCCATCAAGCTAATAGTATTTTGGTTGGGGGTTGTGAAGATTCCTCAACGGTTTTTTCATAGTTAGCCATCCTAGAGTAGCCTAATGAGGATCCCTAGCCTTCCTACCTATAGTTACCACCCACCAATGAATTAATCACTGAGGGTGAAGGATGGCCTACCAAAGGTGAAGGTAGGGAGGCCCCAATTACACCTTCATTTGGGAGGCAGTGAATGAGGAGCTACTCCTAAATGCAGATCTCAGTACCAGCATTTCCCAATTATGAAGACTGACTCAGCTCCTTGTGTTAAAATTATTTCTTCAAGTTATGACCGATCGGATCGAATCACCAGTTTTGATCCTTCTGGCCAAGACAAGTCAAGGAGAGGCAACCTAGCTATGAAGACAAGTCAAGTTGAGCCAAGTGCTAGTTGGAAGGAAGGCCTACGAAGGCAGTATCTTATAGTAGTATTAAGTTGAAAGGGATGTGCATCTGAGACAAACCTCACTGCTAAACCAACATTCATCAATCCCAGATACCCATGGAACATATTACATAGATAAAATAATGATTCAATCCCCTACATCGGAGCTTGACTGGGGCTTTAGAACACCCTCTGTATTGGACGTAGCCTTCCATCCATTTATGAGATCGTCTCAAATATTCTTTCTTTCTTTCTGTCTTGCTCTCGAATGCCTAATCCTCTCTCGTACTTTCTTCCCTACCTTCTCTCAGAAAGATAGAGGGAATTGGTGGTATAGCTTGACCGGGTGAGAACATCCAGGAATTGGAAGCATCGAACCAGAACTTGGAGATGCTCTCCACCTCTGCTTCCATCTACTTGACTGATAAAGAATATGAATGAGAGTTGAACAAAGAGGTTTCCCCCCTACAGGGTGGGGGGAATTAATATCGGGGATGAAAAGTCGCCCTACTATTCTATGGGGTGCCAGAAGCTCAGCTGGGGAGAGCCCTTACTATTCTAAGGGGTCATGGTTCTCTAGTAGTCGATAGATTCAGTGAGTTGGGCGAATAGGTTGGTCAAACCTCGGGGACCAACCCCATCGACCATATTCACCTTGGGAGGCTCCCCCCTGTAGGGAGGTAGATTCTAGTTAGTTTCCTTCCTTTGGTAGCCTACCATATTGGCCAACTAACTAGAATCAACTGACTACCATAGCCCTACTATTCTAAGGGGAGGGGCCTAAGGTGGGAGGGCCCCTCAACTAATCTTCCTCCCGGGGGCGGTTGGTAGGCTTATCCTAGCAGGATGATTCCTTAGAATAGTAGGGGCCTCTCGCCTTCTATAATCTACCACACCCCCTACCCTAGCCCCCTACCCTGGCCCCCGCCCCCTGGCCCCCTACCCTAGCCCCCTACAATTTGCTAGGGTAGGGGGAAGGGTAGGGGACCAAAGTTCCCAAGGATCAACCCCACCTGCTATAGTAGTTACATGCCTTCAGGAGCTGACCATATTGGCCTTAGGTTGTCGAAGGCAGGAAACTCTATAGCCTCCCACCTTCTATAATCTACCAGCTTTTTGGGCATGCCTTCAACAGCTGATCATATTGGCAACTACTATAGCAGGTGGGGTTTGGTTGAAGGCTGCCAAACCACTTGGGCAAATGGGTTGGTCCCAAAGGGCCCAACTACTAGAGAACTACTTGCCCTAGGGGGTGGGTGGTCAACTCCCCCTACTATTCTAATGGGCCAGAATTATGATTCCCCCCAACCTGATGAACCTAGTATTCTAAGGGCCCACTCGCCTTAGAATAGTAGGGGCTCCCACTTCTATAATCTACCTCTAATCAGGGGGGGCCAGGTCGGTTCAACCCCACTGACGAACCCATTTGTCTTAGGGAACAAAAGTGAAGGGCAAAAAATTGAAGGGCTGGTTGGGGCTCAATCAATAAATAAAAAAGGAGGGTGAGGAAACTAACAATTCCTACCTAACCCAACTATTAACTCCCACCCACCCCATCCTCCTATTCCCACCCAACCCATCGGATTAACCACTAAACCCACCACCGTATCATACTATTATGGGGAGGAGAAGAGATGGAATCACGTTGGTGAGGGAGAGACTGGGGGGATCGAATGATAGCGGGCTGGTGGCATGGATAAGTGGATGGGTGGCCTACTGACTCAATATATCTTTCTCCTTCACCTCCCCCTTCTGATGAACCAAACTTTCCTAGGTGGCTAGTCCAAATATAGAGTTAGGCTCGATGGTACAGCATCAGCAACTTCGTTTCATTCTGGCTATTCTTCTACTGGTGGGGAGGCTAATCGATCGACATACAAGGATGAGTGATATGGATAGTGAGGTAGGGAAGGATCGGGTAGCTTTCTCAGTCATGACCCTTTCTCTACTACTAATAGGGATAGGCTTTGCCTATCATCCAATTGAGAGTAGGAATCCTTTACCACCCACCTATCTGATTGAATCTAGATTTGATGCCTGATGCCCTTCAATACAAAGCTGCTCATCTCCTACTACTAGTTCAATAGCCTCCCTTTCCTTTGTTTTTTTTTTATCATCGGGTGACCCTGAAATCAAAATCGGGAGGGTGGGAGTAAGAAGCTACTATAGCTAGTCGAGTGGGAGAATTGAGCCAAAACCAACTATTGAACCCAATGAATAGATCTATTCTTGGGTGTGGGGGGGCTACTATTCTATGGTAGTGGTGGGGAGGGATTATAGGGCCCGTTGCAGTAGGGCCCAAACAAATCCTACCCCCACCTAACCCAATCTATAGCCTCCCACCCACCCTGCTTGGGGGGTGAAGTGCCTCACTATAGACCCAACCTTCCTACTCTAGCGAGGAGCCTTCCTACCAGCTTCCTACTTAAGGTAGGGAGGAGGGACTCAAAGGAGTGCTTACTCATGAAGGAAGGGGTTCACCGAAGGCTGGAATCATGAATAGTTCTAGTTCTCATGGACTACCAAGGAAATAAAACCTCATTTGATGCCCCTACTATTGGAAGGCCTTCTTGAGGAACTATAATTCCCCCCCACCCTAATGGGTGGGTGGGAAACCCCTTCTATCTCCCCCCACCCACCAATGGCCCCTTAGCATAGTAGGGGCCCGCATGCATGCACACCCGGTTTGAATAGTTGTTGTGGGTGGGAATTTTCCTATGCCCCCCATCTAGCTAAAGGGGTGGGTGGGAAGCCCTTTATTCCATTGTTGTTTGATCAATTGAGTGTCTAAAGAAGTGGGGAGGGTGGGATAAGAGCTGAATGAAGTGAATTTTAGCCCCCCATCCCCACACATGTCAACCTCAATTGGGAACCAACCTTGCATTCCTAGGTGGATGGAAGCAGTGGAGGGGATAGATCGATAGACCCAACCAATTGAATGCAAGTGGATAAGGCATCCCTCATGTAACCAAATCAAAGCATCCTAGGTCCACCCACATCCATCAACCAATGAGTTGAACCCACAAACTAACAATACTATCTATATAGATATATCTATATATATATATATCTATATCTATATATATATATATCTATATATATATCTATATATCTATATATATATATCTATTCTATATAGATATATATATATATATCTATATAGATATATTCCCTCCCTTTCCTATTATTTTTTCCCACCCACCCACAATTGAATCTGGGGGGGGCAATCCCGCCAAGGTAGCTGGTTCGAGGTTTTTTTGTTTGGACGGACATATGCAACAAGAAGTCTACCCTTGCTACTTCTCGTGGACCGTAGCATCCCACCTCTTCCATTAATGATTGAACCCCACCCCTTCTATTTGGATCCGATGCTCCAGCTTCCAGTGGAACCCATTGGCCTTAATTCAGAGCCCCATGAAACTGCCACCTTAGCCATTATGACACCTAGTACTAGCAGCTCACCCATATTAAAGTGGATCTTACCAAATCAATAGCAACCATTGGCCATGCTTGGGATGATTCTAGGTGCGACATATTCCCTTTGGCTATATAATCATGCAGTTTTCTGCCGAAAATGGAAAACCCAAACTTTACCCCCCACCCAACTAGAATTCCCACCCTAATTAATTAGCCTGCTAGAGTAACTTCCTGAAACTATAGTGCGAAGTGCCTCCATCAATTCTTCGACTCACAATTAAGAGAAGTTACGATCTTTCTACCTCTTATTGTTGGAGGGGAGGCCAAACTAACTATCAAAGAAACTAATGAATGTGATCACGACACTATTCATAGGTGCCCACGAATGCGGGGCCTTTGGACCGGTGGGGAGAGGAATGCAACTTACCTAAGGAGGGGCACGAATGAGGAGCATTGCCTGGGGAAGCAAACAAAAAGTGGGTCCGATCGGACCCAATCATGTCTCCAAGGAACAGTTTAACAAGTAACTCATGAATGCACTTTTGTCGTCCAATCAACACGGTCAGTTTCTCAAGCAATAAATGGCAAGGAATCCTCCCCACTATGATATGTATGGGCTCTGAGTTCATATGGTAGAGCACGAGAACCTTGAATCAACCGGCCCTACTATTCTATGGGTGATAGATGGAGATGGATGCCAAAAGGAAGCACAACTGGAATCTTCACTCGAACACCATGAGAATAGTAGGGAACTGGTCCAGGATTAACCACAAGATGAGATTTTTTGGTAGTATCAATGAACCAGGTGGGGTGGGCAGAGAAAGAACTCTCTGATGGAGGACTCATAGTGTCTAGATCTGGCAAGGGCCAGAGGGGGAAAGCAATCAGATTGGGTGGGAGTGATAGAGCCTCCCACCTAGTAGCAATAGCTAGTCGAGGATCAATGCTAGTACTATGATACATAACATGCCCCAACCCAAACCCGATAGCCTACTCTCTCTTCCCACACCAACCTACCCCCAACCCAGCCCCGATAGCCTACTCTCTCTTTCTACTGCCCCCACCCCACCCACTCCCTTTGTCACAAATATTGGCCCCACCCAAACTACTAGTCCTACTAATGAGGGCCCCACCTGGCCATTAGAAGAGTAGGGCCCCCTCCCTCCAATTCTAGTTGGTTAGAACCCCCAAGAAGTCAATCGATTTTAGAACTAAGAGAGAGAAGCTTGACTAGACCGGATCTCACTTTTGAATAGGGAGGGTTCAAAGGGGCTACCCCCTCGGCATGCACTATTAGTAGAGAACTATAGAAGAGGGGGGGTGTGGGGCTTACTCCAATAGTGGGATTAATAGTAGGGGTAGGTGTAGGGTCCCTCTATAGGTGGTTGGTGAATGGTGGTAATGTAGTTAGGTGGGGTCACCCCTGCATTGGAAATATTTTCCGAATCTGGCAACTACAATTCCCTGGGAACTAGAATCCCCACCCAACCCAATCTATAGCCTCCCACAAATTAATCTACCCTCCCCCCCTACTATTTCAAGGGCTAAACCCTTAAGATTAATTAACTTGCTATCCTTTAGGATTAATTAGCTTGCTAGAGTAGGGAAAGCAAGTTAATTAATCCTAAGGCCCCTACTATTCTATGGGCAAGCAACATTAATTAGGGCTAGCAAGTGAATCAAAAGGGGTTGGGGGTTAATGGCATTAGCCTGCTAGAATACGAGGTTAATTTATCAGTGAATTAATGCGAAAAATTAATATGTTCATTAATTAGCTTGCTATCCCTTTAAATAGTAGGGGGCTAGATGCTAGTATAAGCTAGATAAGTGGGAGGAAGAGTATAACAACAATCATGAATGTTCCATTGTGTCGGTGGGATCACCCGGCTAGATAGTAGGGTGAATTAATCAGTCAATTAATAAGCCTGCTTCCCTTAGGATTAATGCCACTTCCCTTTCCCTAAGACGTATCAACAATAATCTACCTTCCTACAGGGGGGCCTCTCGCTTCTATAATCTACCTCCACTAGAGTTCCCACCCACTTAATTAATTATCCTGCTAGCATAAGTGGGGTTGGGCAAGTGGCATTTATCTAGTAGGCCCCTACTAACTCTATGGGCAAGAATATTAATTAGAATTAATTGACGTAACATGTTGAGTGGCAGGGCCCATCACCAACCCCACCATCCAGGGCGAAGCCCACCTAAGGTGCTCCTAACCACTTGAAAGAGCTTCGCTCACCAATGAATCGGCGCTTCGCCACCGCCCTGCAGAGAAAGCCACTACTAATCAAAGCGGACCCCACCAAAGTAACCAAAAAACCATACTCGCCTTTGTTCGGTGTAGTTTGGCCCATAGGTCGGTCCAAAGTTCTATATGGTTGGTGCATTTGGGACTGACCATATATTCCCTAAGTTCTATATGGTCGGCTAGAATGCCTTGGTCATTGGGGAAAACAAAGAATTGGGTGAGGCAAAGCTTCGATGGTAGCGGGGCCTCTGTAGGGTGGTGGCGGATGCCTTGGATGGTGGGGTCTGCCTCAGGTGGGAGGATATAGGGATAGGCAGGGAATAGAGAGTAGGGCCCATCCAGATTCTATATGTAACATGTCCACCCTTCATTTACCAACCTGCTAGAATAAACCAATGAATAGGATGGATAAATTGGGTTTCAATCATCCCCGGTATTCCTTCTATATGTAACATTCCTTTAGTGGGGGGGAATTATAGGGTGGGGGGGGAAAAGCCTCCCACCCAAGGCCCCTACTCTTCTATAGGTGGGATGGTCCCAAAGGCAAACATGGGTGGTCCCAAGGGCCCCAACTATCTCTTGGAACTAGTCATTTCCCACAGTGCATGTAGGGGGGATGGGTCGATTAATTGTTGTGGGGTTGGTACTAACCTATATGAATTAAGGAATATATGGTCGGTAGTGAAGCAACTCTATAGCCTCCCACCCGCCCTTCGGGACTGACCCATTCACCAACTAACTATAATCTACCTCCCTGCAGGGGGGGGCCTCCCGCCTTCTATAATCTATCGAGTTTAATTAATTAGCCTGCTAGTATAAGTGGGGTTTGTTTCGGGACCGACCCAAAGGGCCCTTAGAATAGTAGGGGGTCAGTCCTGAAGGGCAAGTTGGTGGGGTTTGGGTGATGCAACTCTATAGCCTCTAAGCAGGGTGGGAGGGAATCATAGTTGTGGCGCATGCCTTGGATGGTGCGGTTGGGGTCATCCTGCCTATCCTCTTAGGGAACCCCTCTTAATTAATTAGCCTGGTAGAATAAGGAGGTAGATTCTATTTATGGGAGGCCCCTGCTATTCTAAGGGGAGTTGGAATCTACCGACTAGAACTCACTTTCCTAGATTTGACCACCGGTTCATTGGGAGTTCCATTATAGACATAGTTCTGGTGGGGTCCATCTCCGGTGGGAAGATATAGTGATCACTCGAGCCTCTTGATCCAGAGTTGTTTAACGTATACTCTTATCAACTCTACACATTAAAATGTTGGAAAATGCAGCTGGACTCAATCCTCGACCACCCTTTTTATCACTGCACTTGCCCCGATTCGATAAGAATAGTAATCAAGAAGGCTTGGATTCAACCACTCTACTCTAGCTTTAAGGAGATAGCTCTTCACAACTCTGCTTTGATGAAAAGTAGTTCACACTCATTCACATCTAGCTTGGTCTAGCATCTTCGAGATTGCTTTATCCTTGAAACTCAAGAAAGTGATAGCTGACGAGAAGCACCAATTAAGATTGATACCAAAGCACATCCATTTGAAACTCCTAACAAGCTTATCGATTGAGTGCAGGACTTCACTGGCATTATGACCATCCATGCTTCACCCCATTCCCTCACTCAGCTACCTCTACCCTTGCCTATGAATCTCTCATTGCTTATGTTTCCTCTGATGCTAGGTCTCGATTGCGATCTAGAAATGGAAGGGGTGCTACGAGAACAAACCAACTCTACTGCTTCCTTTGATGCTACTAGCTTGAATGCTTGATCATTCATAGGCCCTAGATCATTTACTATTTTTTGGTCAATTGGATCAAATGCAACTAAGTAAATAGGATCAAAAGTTGAAACTACTACAGGTGCTTCGGCTTCAATTGGAAGGACTCTTTCTTTATTGATGAATGGGTGGGGGGGTGGATCTATATGGAGCGGCTTCAAGCAATCAATCTATGAATTAAATCAGGGACTGGGGTGGAATCTAGGAAGTGAAGGCCTTGGGTGGGATCTATGAATCAAGGGATCGGATCAATGACCAACCCACGACGTACCGGTCCATGTATTGACTGAGGGGGGCCATGAATGGACTAGACCAGGCACAAATCTATGGGATGAAGCTATGAATGAAGTGACCAACCGGATGTAGTTTTTCAAGGGCACCCACTTAGGCCCATCTATTCCCTTCCACCTTAGGATTAATGGCACTTGCTAGAGTAGGGAAAGCTTATACTAGCAAGCGCAAAACCTAAGATGTATCAACAATAATCTACCTCCTTAGGATTAATGCCACTTGCCTTTACCTAAGACATATCAACAATAATTAAGCCTCCCACGAAAAGATGAATGGGTTGGTTCAACCCTAGGACCAACCCCACTGACCACCCTACTATTCTAAGGGGCCTTGGGAGGCCCCCCCTAGGAGGTAGATTCTAGTTAGTTTCCTACCTTCGGTAGGGCCCACCCTACTTAGAGGTACATTCTATTCATGGGATTTCACCAAGTGGGAGGGAGTTATAGGTTACGATAGATTCTAGTTAGTTGGCCAATATGGTCAGCTACCTTCGGTAGGCCAACTCACTAGAATCTATCGACTACCATAGCCCTACAACTGTTATTCCCCCCCGTCCGAGGTGGGAGAGCCTCTATTATTCTATGGTAGGCTTATCCTAGTAGGTTGATTCCTTAGAATAGTAGGGGCTCCCACCTTCTATAATATACCTCAAAACCCCTACCCTGTCCCCCTATAATTTTCCAGAGTAGGGGGGCCAGGGCGGGGTGGGAGGCCCCCCCGGGAGGTAGATTATTGTTGTTCATCGGGTGGGGGGACTGCCAGGGGTTGCCACCCACCCAAGGTGAATATGGTCAGTGGGGTTGGTGTTGTATGCCTTTGGCAACCGACCATATTGGCAACTGCTATAGCAAGTGGGGTTTGGCTGAAGGCTAGCCAACTAACTAGAATCTACCTATTACCATAGCCCTACTATGGCAAAGGGGAGGGGCCCGACCCACCCAATGAATGGGAGGCCCCCCCTTATTCTAGCAGGTGGATTAATTGATGAGGTAGATTTTAGTGAGTTGGGTGAATAGGTTAGTCCCGAAGGGCCCGACTACTAGAGAACCACAACCCCTTAGAATAGTAGGGGCCCCCCACTCGGAATGGATGATTCCCCCCACCTAACCCACCCACCTTAGAATAGTAGGGGCCGATGGGGTTTGTGGAGGAAGGAAGAGCATAGAGCTCAACCGTGGGTGAGAGAAAGGAAGATATTTATTTCATTCTATGCCTCCCATCGGTCTGAGCATCAATCTTCAAACCCTAAGGTGAAGGGGGTGGTGGGGTTGAGGATTATGTTCAACCGGTGGCTACCCTTACATACGTTATATCGTTATCTCCTTTTGAACTCAACTACTATCCTTCTTGGGGATTGGGGCCATAGCCTATCTTGGGGAACTACTATCTTGGGTGCCATTGAATAATAGCTTCCGATGACATCTAGCTCCGGGGGTGCCATAGCTTAGCCTAATGGGTGGGCATCTCAAGCTCAAGATTGGTTAGGCAGGCTCAATATTGGCTAGGTATTAGTAGGAGGGGGAATGAATGGCATGTTATGTAGAGAATATGGTTGACTTTATTAAACTCTTTGAGTTGAGTAGCTTGCTAGAGTAAGCAACTCTCCTACTCGATGGTATTATATAGAGTTGGGGGTTACTTTATCTAGAGACCACCTGCCTACACCTCCGATTGGAAGTTAAGGAGTTCAACTGGAAGGAAGGTCGCATGGGAGCTAACATACGGAAGTCCCAAGTTGGATTCTAGTTAAGAGCCAATGAAGGATGGCCCAGAGAGAGTTGTTTATTTCCATCGATCCAAGGATTTCAAGACATTAATGGACAAATGAGGAAGGAGCCAGAGGGAAAGGGTGCCCAGGCAAGAATGAAATCATGCCCAGAGAGAATGGAAAATGAACGCATGCATCCATATTGGACAACTCAAATCAGTAGGGCATTGTCCTGTTGTTGACTAGAGAAAATAAAGAATGCTCGAGCAGATGGGTAGGTAGAACAATCTATCCTCTTCAACTACGATGGATGGAACTCGATAGTCCAATTAAACAACAAAAAGAAGGATGGGCAGAAGGAAGTCTAGTGCCAATAGCACCAACTCCAGCTTTTGGAAAGAGAACCAATGAGATGAGAACCAATGGGAACCCCTCGCCCAAAGAAACTATAGGCCCCCAGATAGCCTAACATTGGGCCCAAGGGAGTTTATGCTATTACGTTTAGAATGTTTTAAGCATGGGAGTTTACCAAGAAAAAACTAGTTGTTTCTATCCCAACTATTTGAATTGAGGGCATTTCAAACAGAACTATTTGAATTGAGAGCATTTCCATCCTTCTAGGAGTTCACTTTCTATAGCTAGTCCTCCCAACCTCCCTTTTCTTCATTACCCTTGTTTTGTAATCAACTAGAGTGTAGGCTAAATTCCTTTCGAAACTTCTAGTAGTTCTGGAGCAATAGACCTTCCTTCCTTAATGCTTTGAATATCCCCCCCCAAACCTTCCTCGGGGTAGGGGCATAGTCGGGGTGGGCAGGCTAGTGGGTGGGGCCCTACTATGAGCGAAGGCTCAATTCTATATGTAACATGGTGGAAAACTATCATTCACCTTTTCACCCTACTATTCTATGGATGCGCTTTCTAGCCCTTTCAAATCCCCAAATTAATCATCTTGTTAGAATAAATGAATCCGCTTGCTAGAATAACCATAGAATTGTTAATGGCATTAGCCCTTTACAAGCCCTTTTCCTAAGGCGAATATGGTTGGTCCCAAAGGGCTGGGGGTAGCGGGAATTAGCCTGTTACTTTGACGCTATTCTCACCCTTTAGCATAGCCCTTTCCCTACAAGAATTGGGGGCAATTCTAGTAGTTAGTGAATCATCGACTGGGGGGCATGTTATGTATAGAATTAGTTTCACTTTAAGACAAGATTTCTACCTCTTAATTCACTCGTTCATTCATCGACCACCCACCCCTCTATAGTTGAATAATAGAATAATAGGGATCGATTCTATACATAACATGCCAACGACACATCCACCCACCCTGCATTGGGAGGAGGGTGAATAGTAGGGCCCCCTACAATTCTATGGGCTCCCACCCAGCCCTGTTTTGGGACCAACCATACTTGCCCAAGAACCTTCTAGTCCCACCCAACCCTAGAAACCCCTAGCAGTCCCCCCACCTGATGAACAATAATAATCTACCTCCCTATATGGGGGGCCTCCCACTTCTATAATCTACCTCCTTGTTGTAGGGGCCTAGGTGGGTTACTCAAGTCAATACCAAGGGTGAATAGGTCGGTACCAACCCCACCCTCTATAGTAGTTGCCTACCTTTCATCGGCAGCTAACCATATTGGCCACAAACCCCACCGACCACCCTACTATTCTAAGGGGTCTTGGGTGGGTATAAGAAATAGGGTGAGAAAACGAATAGAATATACCTCTAAGTAGGGGGGCCCTGCCGAAGGCAAGCAACTAACTGTATCGGGGGGGTGGGATATTTTCCCTTGGTACCGACCTGTGCTTCGCTTTCTTTCCCTAAGACATCCTTTGGAAAGGCCCCCCTTCTTAGAGGTAGATTATATTTGTGGGAGGGCCCCCTACAGAGAGGTAGATTCTAGTTAGTTGTCCAATATGGTCAGCTGCCAAAGGCAAGCCTTTGGTGGGGTTGGATCAAATTGAGGTGGACCCCATCGGCCCTTAGAATAGTAGGGTGGGTGGGTCAGGTGGGGGGAAATCAGTCATTCTAGCCCATTAGAATAGTAGGGGGAGTTTCCCACTCACCCGAATCATAGTGGTTCTCTAGTAGTCGGGCCCTTCGGGACCAACCCATTCGCCTTTTCATGGGAGGATATAGGAGGCCCGCCTTAGGTAGGGTCTACAAATATTAGGGAAGTTGCTATGGGTGGGTGGCAATAGTAGAGCCAACCCAAGGTGGACCCCACCATCCCATTTTCCTTAGGGTAGGGAGGTCATTGCGGGTAAGTGGCAATAGTAGAGTCAGGTGGGGGGGGAACTCTAGTACAGTGGGTGGCAATAGTAGAGCCCAACCCATCAACAACTATGCAACTGGGGTTCTAGCCATTTATCAACTACTTATCCCACAACTATGATTCCCTCACCTCTAGGTAGAGAATTATAAAACCCCAGTGAATTATAGTTCCTGAGGAGACGCCAGGGGCATTGGGTGGGATGATAAGTTGGGTGGGAATTATAGATGTTTGAGCAGATCGATATGCTAAACGGTTATTTATTGTCTCGCCCGAATCCCCCCAGTGTGGAATTGTTGATTGGTCTCTAATAGGAGTATTCCATGCCCGACTCAACTGCTCTATCTTGGAAACACTCAACTACTCCCCGTCCTTCCTTCCTTTTAGGGAGCTACCGTATTACTCTTCCCCCCACCCTGGTGAACTGGGGTTGGAGATGATGGAATGTGCCGCAACAATATAGAAGGGCCAAGAAGCCAGAGAGGAATGGATAAGTCATGGGCATAAAGCATCGCTAGTGGTTCAACTCCTTCTGCTGGTGCCAATCAAGGTAGTGATTCGAAGTGGATTTGGTAGGAGAAGTTTCCAGTCTCTTATCATCTATGTATGGGCTAGATGGAGGAATTGAGCTAAGTCCATTGGCCAAACATTCATTCCTCTTCTCATTCAACTATATTTTCCCACCCACCCACTTCAATGAATCTATCTATCCAAGTTTGGTCACCAAAACTATATCCACCCACCCACCACTAGCCATAGAATAGTAGGGCCCCCCCACCTGGCAATAGTAGTTGATTGAAGTAGCTTCTCTTGTGCCAAGTTCATATGGGTTGGTTCCATGCATCCATTGGAGCCTCATTTCTTGTATCTAGAACTGAGATTGATCGCCCCCCACCCAAACCCATAGAGGAGTCACTGGCTTGCATCGTGCTACAACAATAATAGGCTTGATTGAATCCTGCTTTCTTTCAATGCACTTTTAAGGCACAGTCAATAGAAGCGGTTCATCAGATGCCTATATGGTCGGGTGGGTAACTTGATCGGTCCCTTATTATAGTTGATAGTGTGAGAGGATATAGTCTATGAAGGAGGGAATGGAAGGGGCTCAGGAGGCTAGGGTGGGGGCCCCCCTCTTTCTCCATATAGTTGTAGGGTAGATCTGAAAGCCCACCTACAACTATATAGAGGGGTGGGAAGGCATGTTACATATAGAATCTGGCGTATCAGCAACTATTCCCACCCACCCATTTGAGAAGCTTTCCCGGGCCCCCTACTTTTCTAAAGGGCGTGGGGCCCCCATAACTACTTTTCTCCTAAAAATTTTCTCTCCCACTACCCATAGTGGCGGACCCCACTAATATTTGTAGACCCCACCTAAGGCAGGCCTGCTATATACTATCACTTCTATAATCTACCGACTAGCAGAGAACCACTAGAATTTCCCCCACCTGGGTGGGAGGGCCTGACCCCAAACTACACCTAAGGCCAATATGGTCGGTTGTCATAGGCAGGCCTTACCCACTAGAGCTTCACTCACCGACCATATGTGCCTAAGGAACATATGGATGGTGGGGTTGGGACTGACCATACTCGCCCAACTCACTAGAATCTACCTCATCAATTAATCAGCTTGCTAGAAGGGGGGGGCTGCTTAGAGGTAGATTCTAGAAGTGGGCCCTTAGAATAGTAGGTTCATCAGGTTGGGGGGAATCAGCCAGGGAGGGCCCTTACTATTCTAAGGGGTTGTGGTTCTCTCGTAGTCGGTAGATTCTAGTGAGTTGGGCGAATAGGTCGGTCCAACCTCGGGAACCAACCCCACCGACCATATTCGCCTTGGGAGGCCCCCCCTGCAGGGAGGTAGATTCTAGTTAGTTGCCTACCTTTGACAGCGCTATAGAGTTTCATGCCTTTGGCAGCTGACCATATTGGCAACTACTATAGCAGGTTGCCTTCAACAGGCCAACTCACTAGAATCTACCTCCCTGGCCTCCCACTTCTATGATCTACCTCACACCCCTATCCTAGCCCCCTACCCTGGTGAATTGTAGGGGCCTAGGCTAGGGGAGTCAGGGCTCCCAGGGACCAACCCCACCTAAGGCATGCCTTTAGTAGGGGGGTGGGAAGCTATAGAGTTGGCCAATATAGTTAGCTGCCAAAGGCATGCAACTCTATAGCATTATCGAAGGCCTTGGGAAGCCAACTCTATTGCCACCCACCCACCCTAAGACAGCCTTCGGCACCTAAGGCATGCCTTCGACAGTCGACCATATTGGCCAACTAACTAGAATTGGGGGGCCTCCCATGAATAGAATATACCTCTAAGCAGGGGGGCCCTGTTGAAGGCAAGCAACTCACTAGAATCTATCGGGCCTCCCGCCTTCTAGAATCTACCGGGTTTAATTAATTAGCCTACTAGCATAAGTGGAGTTGGTGTTGCATGCCTTCGGTAGCTGACCATATTGGCAACTACTATAGTGGGTGGGGTTTGGTCGAAGGCCTGACGACCCCTTGCGCTTTGCACCCGGGGGGCGACGAGAGTCATTAATTAGCCTGCTAGGATAAGATGGGTTAGGCACCTACTATTCTATGGGAGTCAGTAGATTCTAGTTAGTTGGTGAATGGGTCATTCCAACCTCACCAATGAACCCATTCTCTTTAGGGCAGGGTTTCATTAATTAGTAGATTAATCATCCCTTCTGTTAGCCCCCTAATGCTTCACGCCCACCCTATAAGCCTTAGTTGCTAACAACTCGGCTATCCAATTCATCTACCCCCCCTACAACTATGATTCTCAATGACATCTACCCACTGATTCCCAATGACATCTACCCTCCTTAGATTGATTCCCAATGACATCTACTCCCCCTTAGGTTGATTCCCTCCCACTTCTAGAATCTACCTCCAAGCAGGGGGGCCCAACTAGAGTTTCCCACCTTATCCTAGCAGGCTGATTCCTTAGAATAGTAGGGGCTGGTGGGGTTGGGGTCTTTGGTTGGTGGGGTCTTTGGTCGGTGGGGTTTTTCAATGCGGTTCGGCCAATATGGTCAGTCCCAACCCCACCATCCATATACTCCTTAGGCATTTATGGTTGAAATTTAGGTGAAGCCCATGCAGGTCGATGGGGTTTGCAAATAGTAGGTGGGGTTGGGGCCTCAGGGTGGTGGGGTCTTGGGGAGAAAAGTGGTTGTGGTTCAGGTCGGGGTGATTGTATTGTAGCCCAAAACCCCACTATCCTATTTGTCTAGGGGGGGAATGGTAGGTGCATGGGGCTTCTAGTTGAATTGAGAGAATGGGGCTTACAGTTTAATCAGTTGAAACGTACCACTCATAACGGTGATATTGTAGGTTTGAGCCCTACTAAGCCCATTCCCCCGGGGTGAGATATGAAGAACGAGTCGATCGTTAGCTCCGAATAAAGTTGGTATTCATCAACAACTGGCTCACTTTTTTTTGGAATTTTGGCTATCTTACTCACCCCGCCCTTTGAGACCGACCCCCTACTATTCTAAGGGGTCTCAAGGCAATGGGGTCTTGGGCCTTTATCTTCCTCCCACCCAACTAGAATTCCCTTCCGAGTGGGGGGCTATATTGCCACCAACCCACCCACCCCTTGGGGTGGGTGGGAGGTGTGAGCATAGCATAGCTACATGAACCGCTCGCCACAAAACCCCACCCTTCTATAGAGGCGGACCCCACCATCCAGGCTTCACCCATCGCCCTGAGGCCCCTTAGAATAGTAGGGGGGTCAGTCCCGAAGGGAATGATCAGTGGGGTCTGCCCCAACCCCACCATTCGAGGCTCCTAACCAACCCCACTGACCACGCCCTAAGACAGCCTTCGACACAAGCTATAGCAGTTGTCTATATGGTCGGCTGCCTTCAGTAGGCAACTAACTAGAATCTACCTCCCTATAGGGGGCCTCCCAAGGCAAATATGGTTGGTGGGGTTGGTCCTGTGGGACCTACTATAGTAGTTGCCAATATGGTCGGCTGCCTTCGGTAGGCAAAAAAACCCCACCGACCATGCCCCTTCAGGACTAACCATACTTGCCTTTGGTTGGGGCTTGGTCGGTCCCGAAACAAACCCCACTTATGCTAGCAGACTAATTCCACAAACCCCACCCGTTATAGTAGTTACCAATATGGTCAATTGTTGAAGGCATGCCTTGGGTGGGAGCCTTGCCCCCCCTACCCTAGCTCCCTACCCTGGCCAATTGTAGGGGGCCAAGGGGCGGGGGCATGTAAGCAACAAGAATAATAATTCATCATTTATGATGGCATGTGGTGCAGGTGGGAGACAGAGTAGAGGCTGTGATTTGATTTCTAGCAAGGAATACCATGGAGATGATGATGGTGATGAAAACACTTTGGCCTTGTGTCCTATTAGGTGTCTTCCTCTTTTGGGGGGTTCTTTTGGCCCCCTTTTCTTCTTTTCTTTGGGTGTCTGTGGTGCTACTCGGGATGTGCCTATGGTGGTTCGGATTTTGACTATGGGTGTTGCTCGGGAGGCGCCTATGGTAGTTATTTTTGGGAACTACCTTGTTGCGGGCTTCTTTGGTGGATGCTTTTTCTTTGGCCGTGATTTGGTGGTGTTTACAGTCTTGGGGTTCTTGTCTTTGGCTCTCCCTCTTTGTTACATGTTCTTCCTTTGGATTGGTTTCTTTCTAAGTTGGTTCTAGTTGATCTTCATGTGCTTTGGGGGTGGAGCTATTATTCTTTGGCTAAACTTGGATTGTGAGGTTTTGCAACTTTGCCTAGCTTTGGGTCTGGGTTTTCCTCTTGGGGTGCTTCTATCTTCATGCTTTTCCGGATCTTGGATGCTTGTTGCTCCTCTGGGGTTTTTTCTTTATTTGGTTGTGCTCTACTAGTGGAGTGCATGGCGGTGCCTTCTTTTTGTGGTACCTCTCCATTCTAATCTAGCTCTGGAGGTTATTGTTCTCTAGTTGATCTTCTTTGTGAAGACTCCAGGTGTCCTTTTGTTCTTCCTCACTGATTTGCACAAAGGATCTCTATGATGTACGACTATGGTGGTTTGTTTTCCCTTGAGGAGGTTTGGTTGGAGGCTTGGCCTATTATTGGTCCTATTCAGTGTAATGGGATGGCCTGGGTGCTTTCTTGGCTAGTTTTCTTTCTAACTAGTTTCATCTGGGTGACTCTTAGCCCTTGTCTGTTGCTCTCTCGGAGGTGTTCTGATGGTCTTTCTTGCCTTGGGGTTGTGCTTGGCTGCTCCTTGGGCTTGGATCTCTACTCTTTGTGGCCTTTTAAAAATTTCTCTGGGGTGTAGATTATGGTTTTTCTGTTGTTGGCAGGGTTATGTCTACAGTGTTATCTTCAGGCCCAATTTTGTGCATTTTATGTTGAGTTCTCTACTTCCTTCTACCAGCACTTGTTGCTTGGGCTACCTTAGGATGTGATATTTTCCATTCCTTTTGTTTTCACTTTCTATTGGGACCTACGAATGGAGTCTCCTATAGAGGGGGTGACTGTTCCTTTTGAGGTGGATCCTTCTTCTATTGAGGTGAAGTTGGTGGTTGTTGGGTTGCTCGGTAGTTCTTCCCTCTTATGCTAGATCTTATTGAGGTGTGGCTAATGTGATTTGGTGAGTGGTGATTTTGGAGGGTTTGGATCTCATTTCATCCTCTCTTGTAGAGGTGAGTCCCCTCCTCCTGAGGTGGAGCTTGGTTTGGTTTCCCTGGTGGACTGGTGTTGTTGGGAGGCTATTGGTAGCAGTTTGGTGGAGTGTTGTTGTAAAAATGTTGATTGTTTGGGGATGTTTTATTCCTTGGTTCAACCTTGTCTTTCTATATTGAGGATGAGAATTTGGATGGGATGTTTGCTTTGTTTGGGTACCTTGGTTTGGTGGTGTTTGTAGGGATCCCTAGCTGCCCTCTTTTTTGGCTCAATGTTGTTTTTATTGAGTAGATGTTATGCTTCAGCTTGGGTGGTTCAGGCTGATGGGTTCCTAGCTGATTTAGGTGGTTCTCTTTTCCTTATATGGTTTTAAATCCCTCTCTTTTCTTGTGTTGAAGATCCCAGTCAAAATCTTGTTGTAAAGGGTTCAAGGTCCCTTCAAAATATTTGTACATCTTGTGCTTTGTTGTTTCTTTTTTTTTTTTTTGCTACAGTTGTTAGGCTGCTAATGGTTTGTGTTTTATCTTTTAGCAACATGCTTTGTTCAAAATGGGTTTTTGGTCCCCCCAAAACCGGTATGTAAGGGGTTTATGGTCCCCGCAAAACCTATTTTTCACTAATCAAAAGCTAAATTAAATAGATATTTTTAAGATAAATAAATATGAATGTTAAATATAATTAAAACAGGCAGATTTCCTCACTTCTCTCACTTGATCAGCCACATGAGGTTGAACTCCTACCATTCAATCAATCTCCATGTCTCTAGCTCTCCATAGACTATTTGATTGTGATATTTTTTCACCATTCAACAAAGATACATATTTTCACCCCTCTTTCCCTCCCCTCACTTAATTATGATACATAAAAATGACCTATTTCCCACTCATTTTACCTTTATTTAATATTTTACTTCTATATCATATTTTTCTCATATTTTTCTATAAATTAGAGTGAGTTGATTAGATAGACATCAAACCATGCACAAATGATAAGATATCTCATTACCATTTTTTCTTATTTATCCATGGTCATATTACATATGTTCTATTTTTTTTTTTCAAGTTTCCAATTTAGCTATAGTTTCCATTTTATTTATTTATTTATCATTTATTTTAAAGCCAAGATTAATTTCCCTCTTTGGCTTGATATTTCCTCTCCTCATTTCTTATATAAACCCTATAATCTCTCATTTTCAAGAGTGATAATTGAAGAAGAGAATTTTACAAAAAACAAATTGAGTGACTTCAAATAATTTTTTCTTTTCATAGGATAGAAATTTTGATAGGTTTCCTTTTCAATTCTTTATAAAAAAATTTGCATCCTTGTAGATCTTCCTATAATGTCTAATTAACTTCAATGTAGATTATCATACATGTGGCTTAACGAACCTACAAATCCCCAAATTAAGTAGTTCATTGTTCAAGAGGTGGCTTCATTGTATTGTCAACCAAGGAGTTATAGACTTAAGATGATGTTGAAACTATATATGCATTTAACAATCCTAGACTTCTTGTATTGAATGAGTATATGTGATTTAATAAGAATACACTTATCAAAAGCTTCTAGCTAAAAGTAACTCCTATATAAAGAAGAGTAAGAAATTGCTAGTTATTGTTAACTACTATGGGTACCTATCATTCATAAACTATAACTGATGACTATTTATGCTACAACATGTCCTCATTCAACCAATCACTCAATAGTGTTGAACATAATGTAAATTGGAGACTTCAACTCAAAAATTACAATATAGCATTCAATGTAATGTAAATTGGAAACTATAAATTAGAAACTACAATGCATAATCTAGTTAATCATCTAAACTAATATGGGCTCTACAATACCTCAAGTTCCCATTGCTTGAGCTACTACATCCCACACTATCTTCTTCAATTAATTAACTTAGGAAAACATGCAACTAAAATATCTTCTTTATTATATTCCAATCATATATAGAGTTTTGAACAAAATGTAACCAAAATCTCAAATTCAATCTAATTCATGCAAAGATCTAGCTGTGTGATTTCTTGATAGAGTACCCCTCCTATATAGGGTTTGTGAGAGTCCACTTATTCAAAAACTATTAAAAAACTAAAAGAAAATGTTGACTCTCCCATGAAGACAAGAAGAGGACTAGGTCTTTTTTCGAAACAAAAAATAACAACTAGTGAGAGCAAGAGTGTAGAAGTCTAATAAGGACTCTGCACCATTTAAGATAATTGTTATAACTTGGAAATGTGCCCAACATGGCAGCCCTTATTATAATTGATATTTCTTGTTCAAACAAACTTCTTCTTTCTCTATAATTTATTAAAAGCATGGAGTGAAACATGACCATCCATGTTCACGTCCTCAAATCATCATCTACATCTCATTTTGGGAATATGCATATTTTGTAGCAGCTTAACTCCTCTGGTTGTGTTGGACTAGCATCCTTTTGCTATAGATTGATAGGTTCTTCACTACAGGGTTAGTCTTATTTCTTAAGGTATTTTTTTATTGTTAGAAACTATGATTAATCATGAAATTCTACTAAAATCATAGACATTCAAAGTTCACACACACATTATTAATATAATATATATCATCTTCAAGTGCTTTGAAATACTTAAAGTATATGAAAAAGTTTTGGTAATGTCTTTTGAAGTTTAATAGAAATGAGATAAAAACATGAAACTATAGCAAGGAAACTAGACATTCTTATGACTCATCAATCCCTTTCCTAAATATTCAATCATCATAAGAGATTGTATGTCCCTCTACAAATTCCAATCCAAAATTTAGGTCTCTAGGAAGCTAATGATATCTTTCTCACTAATCCCCATTTAGGATCTTCCCTTTTCATCAAGAAGGGTATCCCAAGGTTGAAAGATGAAAAAATACTTTAGATACAAAATGATGTTCACTGTTTGAGGATATTAATCATGAAAGGAAGATAATTCATCTTCTATGTTCTTTTATTTTAAAGATTTTATTTTCTTAGTAATTAAACCAATTATTTTTCTTAAGAACTTTAATACTTATTATTTTTTAAGTTTCATTTAAATTTTTCATTATTTTATTAGGTAGATTAGATTTATATTACCTCATTTACTTTTCTTGTAAGTAGATTAAGTCAAATTAAAAATATCTATCAAAAATCTAAAAATAAAAGAACAATATTGATCACATTTGAAAAGACATATAAAAATTGTTAATTACATATAGTCAATTACATCATATTTCAAAACAAAAAATCATAAAATATAGTGTATATTGCAACCAAAAGTCATATAATTAATTATAAAATATTTTATTTATAAAACACCAAAATATTTAGCTTAGTTTCCTTTCTCACATGAATGCAATTTATTCTTCGCATAAAAGCACCAAGAAATAAAAAATAGAGAGAATGTCACTGATCCCATCATAAGGCCATCAATAATGTCAACAAGTTGCCAAATAAAGTAGGGAAGCATTCAACAAGATGTAAAAAAATATTAAAAAATAAAAAGTAAAACATTTAGATCAAAGGAAGCAAACAAAATCACTAAGAATCATGCTTGTTCAACTTTCTTATCTATCACTTATCTTTTCACACCAAATGTGCCTAAGGATTAAATAAAATTAGAATGAGTTGGTTTTGGATGAGATATATGAAAGTGTCCCCCTTCTTAGGAACATTTGAGAAGAAAATGAAAAATAATATATAAGTGAAGAGTTTGAAATAAGAGAAAATGTCTTTTGGATAGAGCTAATTGAATTTATCAATACACATCTTGAAGTAATAACACTACAAAGAGATACAAAGAGATTAATTTTTTGGAGACACTGGTAGTAACAGAAGAATATTTTTTGGCTTGTCTTTAACATCTTTTGCCGGTTTCTTCGAAATTTCTCCCGCTCATCGGAGTTTTGAATTTCTATGTGCATGGTGGACTCTGTCTTGGGGGTATCTAATGGCTCCCCTCTATCCCCTCCTAACTCGTGCTCCTCTCCTTTGGGGATGTGTCTGGTGGGTACCCCCTCTATGGGATCTTCGCTTTCACCATCGGGTGTTTTGAAGGATTTGGCATCTCTGAGTGGTTCTTCTGTGCCAACAGTTGAGATTCCTCCGACTGTCGGTTGGAAGGATGTTCTGACTAGTGGGAACAAGTCTCCTCCTTGTTTTTGTCTCCACCTGAGATTGTTTCGATCTCTGGTACTATGTTTGACATACCTAATTTGATTAGTGATAGGATCCTATCCTCCATGGAGAATGTTGTGGTGGGGAGATTCATCTCTTATCATCCTACAGTGGATATGGTTAGGAAATGGGTTGCTATGAAGTGGCGTCTCAAGGGTACTGTGGAGATACATGTGATGGCTGGTGGTCTCTTTCTGTTTAGATTTGCGGCTACTGAGGACTTGGTGGCCACTTTGACGTCAGGCCCATGGGTTTATGGGAAGCACAGTCTGGCAATGTGTAAGTGGAAACCTGGTTTTGACCTTGCTATTGACCTTAACATGTCGGCTCCTATTTGGGTTAGGTTGTCGGGCTTACCTCTTGAGTTTTGGGATGATGCCATTTTCAAGGCTATTGGTGATTCTTTGGGTCAGTTTGTTGCCACAGATGTTGTCACAAAATGAAAATCAAGGTTAGTCTTTTCTCGATTCTATGTCAATATTTGCGTTGATAAAATTCTACCAAACTCTATCAAGCTGTGTTCTAAGTTGGGTAGCTGGGTAGCTCGATTCAACCTGTATGTTATAAAAACACTATGGTATTTTTTCAAAGGTGTGCCAAAGTTGGGCATCTTATTTCTGACTACAAATCAACAATCAATCAGGAGTCTAAGGATGTGTTAAATCCCATGAATCCAGTTGAGGATATCTCGAGGCTTTCGGGTGACTCTGAGCTTGTCCCCCCAGGTTTTGTTCGACCACCTATGATTTCTCCTCAACCACCCTCCCCTGTTAGTCCTCACCCTAGTTTCAACCCTTGTGTCTCTTAGGTGTTGGAAGCCACACCCCGGGAGGTCTCTTTGTCTTAGGATTCTGGATCCTCGGCTGTTGATACCTTGCTTATGGGGGCTTCTATTGGGTTCTTTGGTCCTGGCTCATCGTTTGTTGATCCTCTATCCTTGACTGTGGCTTTAGGGACCTATGGGGCCTTGGTAGAAGATGGTGAAATTTGGGAGGAAGAGTGCTTTAGCATGATTGAAGAGTCTATTGAAAGTTTGGGGAGCTTAAAGCTGGAGAAAGTCGAGGATGAAGGGATATGGGCTACGCCTAAGAAGAAGGGTAGGAAGAAGAAGGCAGATGTTGGAGGGGATTCCAAGCCTGGGAGACCCTCTCAGAGATACACCAGAATGAGAGAAATGACAAATGAGATTTCCCTGGGAAAGCAGAGGACATTGGATGTGTCCTCAAAAAAAGGTTAGAAATGAGGATTATGTCTTGGAACGTTCGTGGGCTTAATAGCTCGCACAAACAACGTGTCCTAAAGAACTATATAGTGGAGCATAAGATTGATGTTTCTCTTCTTCAAGAAACTAAGATGTTGATGGTTAATTTTGACAAAGTTGCTAGCTTTTTACGGCCTAATGCTTCCAATGTCCATAGTGATGCTGAGGGAGCTTCGGGAGGATTGGTCGTGCTTTGGAATCCTTCCTATATGTAGGGTTCTAAATTATTTCATTGTAAAAATAGGATTGGGATTTCGTTCTCCTTTGTTGGACAAGAATGGTCTGTAGTTAATATATATGCTCCTAATCAGAGGAACTCGAGGAATATTCTATGGAATAACATGGTGGCTGAGATTAATATGAATAAGGGTGGTCATTGGCTTGTTGCTAGAGATTTCAACTCTCCCTTGTTTTCGTTTGATAAAAGTGTTGGCCTCCTAGATTACACTGGCAGCATGTCAAATCTGGCTAATTTTTTGTATTCTTCAGGGTTAATTGATATTGAGCTACTGGGCCAGAATTTCACTTGGTCTAATAGAAGGGTTGGTGGCGATCTGATTCAGGTTCGGCTTGACTGCTTCCTCTGCTCTCCTCATTGGACTAATGCCTTAGATGCCAACCTGGTAACTTTTCCTAGGATGGTTTCGGACCATAATCCTCTTCTGTTGACCACTAATATTCGTCCCTCTGGTGGTCCCCATCCTTTTCAATTTGAAATGATGTGGAACTCTCACCCCGATTTCAAAAAGAAAATTGTTGAATGGTGGAATATCCCAGTCCAAGGATCCCCTATGTTTAGGCTCTGCTTTAAACTTAAACATATTAAACTGATGGTTAAAGGATGGAACAAGAATGTGTTTGGGGATGTTTTTCAAAGAAAAAAATAGGTCGAGGGGAAGTTGAGGGCCTTGCAAAAAAATATGGATGAGGGAGATGACAGTCAGCGGACTAACATTCAGGAAAAGGATGCCAGAATGGAATGGGAACGGGTCTTAAAAAATGAAGAGGTCTTCTAGAAGCAAAAATCTAGGGTCTAATGGCTGAAGGAAGGAGATAGGAGCACGTCATTTTTCCATGTTTCTGCCATCAAACACCGAAAAAGGAATCAAATATCTAAATTGATAAGTGCCTCTGGGGAGGTGATTTCTAATCAAGCTCAAATTGGGTCCTGTGTGGTTAATTATTTCACGGAGGATTTTTTGGCCCCTAAGGAGGTGCCCAACCTGGCTTTGGATTGTAAGATCCTCTAGCATCTCCCTGCTTCCATCTCTCATGAAGATAATTTGGGAATTCTTAGGATTTTTTCCACCAAAGAGGTTCGGTTGGCTACTTTTAGCATGGGGGCCTTCAAAGCCCCAGGACCTAATGGGTTTCCTCCTGCGTTCTTTCAAATATTTAGGGATACTGTGGGTTGGGACCTTGTGCTTGCGGCTAGGGACTTCTTCAAATCTGGTAGGTATCCTTAAACAAATGAACCACACTTTCATTACTCTTATACCCAAGATTAGTGAGCCTCTTTCAATGACTGACTTTCAACCTACTAGTCTTTGTAACACCTTTTATAAGATCATTTCTAAGATCCTTGTTAACCGAATCAAACCTCTTCTGGATAAAATTATTAGTCACACTCAAAAGGGGTTTGTCCCAGGGTGACACATTCTTGATGCTTCTTTGACAACCCATGAACTGCTCCACTCTATGGATAGATGTAATAATGCGGGGATGGCACTTAAGATTGAAATTTCCAAAGCTTATGATAAGGTTCTATGGGAATTCATTCTGAAGGTCCTGGCTAAGTTTGGCTTTAACAGCTCGGTCATTAAGCTCATTATGGAGTGTGTTAGTACCGTTAAGTTCTCAGTTATGGTTAGTGGATCCCCCTATGGATTCTTCTCTACTGGTAGAGGGCTTAGATAGGGAGACCCTCTCTCCCCCTATCTCTTTATTATGATTATCGATGTGCTTAGCAGGAACTTCATGAGTCTGTTGTTAGAGGGCTCCATTTCTGGTGTTAGAGCGACTGCCTCTCTTAATCCGATTGTTGTGCAGTAATTTGTTGATGACACCTTTCTATTTTGGAAGGCCTCTATTGTGGAAGCTAGGAAATGGAAAGCCTATCTTAATAGCTATGCCTCTTGCTCTGGTCAAAGCATCAACTACAATAAGAGTAATATTTACTTCTTTAATTGCTTGCCAAATTTGGAAAACAGGGTGAGTGCGATCCTAGGATGTGTTGGTGATTCTCTCCCATCGGTATATATTGGGCTCCCACTCATGGTTAAGGAAGTTCCCTGGAGTTTTGGAATTCTATTTTGGAGAGGATTCAAAGGAAGTTGGCTGGGTGGAAGGGCTCTTTGCTTAGTCATGCTGGAAAACTCCAACTTCTCACTACGGCTATACAAGGTAACCCCACCTACTTTCTAGCTATTTTTAAGATGCCTAAGTATATTGTTGATGAGTTTGAAAAAATTCAAAGGAATTTCCTTTGGTCTGGTACTGAGGAAAAAAATAAAATTGCTTTGGTAAAATGGGAAAGGGTTTGTCAGGCTAAAAATTATGGTGGGCTTGGAATAAGGAAGACTGTCATCTCTAACAGGGCATTGATGGCCAAGGTTGGGTGGGACCAGTTAA
This sequence comes from Sequoiadendron giganteum, assembly GCA_007115665.2. Lineage (NCBI taxonomy): Eukaryota > Viridiplantae > Streptophyta > Pinopsida > Cupressales > Cupressaceae > Sequoiadendron > Sequoiadendron giganteum. Next base: position 262,673,115 of record CM021102.1, read on the forward strand.
GGAACACCAAGGACTGGTGCAAAATTTTGAATGCTAAATACCTCAAGAACAGGCCTTTGATTGATTATCTTTCAGAACCTCATCCCCAAGGCTCTATTGTCTGAAGGAGCATTTGCAGCATACAAGGCCTGCTAAAGAAAGGGATTAAATGGAAAATGGGAAATGGGGTCAAAATTAGGTTTTGGGAAGATACTTGGCTTTTGGACTCCTCCTTGGTTTGCTCTGGCTTTGGGGCGGTGATGGGTGAGGCTCAAAGATTCTTTGGCATACATATCAGCGACTATGTGGTTGGCCCTCCTGGAGCTAGGATTTGGAGGGATCACTCCCTTTGTTGCCCCCACTCTCTTGACCTTTGTTGCCTAGCTCGACCCCTTCAGGTGTTGCTCTCCAATATTAGATTTCCTTCCTATGACAGGGAGGATGAGTTCTTTTGGGCTTTAGATAAACAAGGGGATCTTTCGGTGCGATCGGCTTACAGACTATTGACTAATGAATTTTTTGTTATGGAACCCTAGAGGAGGGTTTGGAATCGTCACATGATCCCTAAAATTTTTTTTTTGGTGGACGGCCTATCATAATAGGATTCTAACTCAAGACAACTTGAGAATTTGGGGGTTGTGCTTTCCCAATAGATTTTTCCTATGCAAGGAGGGGGAGGAAACTATCAGCCACCTTTTATTACACTGCTCGTATGCTGTTGAAGTTTGGGGGATGGATTTTGAGAAACTTGATGTCCTTTGGGTTATGAGAAAAGACCTTTTATCATTTATCTTAGGCTAGAATGGTCCTTTTTCCACCCTCTAACTGGTGAAATATGGAAATAGGTCCCCCAGTCTTAGGATGGTGTTTATGGAAGGAGAGGAATAACAAGGTTTTCAAGAATATTGAGCGGAGCCCCAAGGAAGTATTTGGCATTGGTGTTAGGCTCATTGAGGAGAATATCTCTCTTTAATGGGAAACTACCAGAGATGGGGCCACTGGATTACGAAATAAAAATGGCTAAGGAATGGCATCAGGATATAAAGGCTAACATCTTTGATAATTCAAAACTATTAGCTAGGAAAAATACCAAATGGGAGGCTCCGAATTGTGGATGGTTCAAATTTAATTTTGATGGGGCTGCTAAAGGCAACCCAGGAAGGGAAAGTATAGGTGGGATTATCAGAGATTCTATGGGGAATATGGTGGCGGGTTTTGTTGGAGGCATTGGGGTTCAATCGGCTTTAGTGGCTGAGGCTCGTGCGCTGTTCATGGGCCTTAAAATTGTTGTTTCTCTGGGGATTGTTTATCTCCACATTGAAGGAAATTCCAAGTCAATGACAGATGTTGTGGAAAAAAATAGTTTAATAGGTTGGAATACTAAGGACATATTGATGGATGTTAGCTTCCTTTTGCCCAAATTTAGGGACAAAAAGGTGACTCATATTTTTAGAGAAGGCAGCCATGTGGTGGATGCTTTGGCTAATCTTGGCTCGGGTTGTGATTCGGCTAGATGTTGGAGGAATAAGGAAAGACTGTCGCTAAATATTCAAGCTTTGATAGAGCGGGAACAGGGCTACCATGGTTTGTAATGATTTTCAACCTTTGGATGACGAGAGTTGATTGGAGGGCCCACTAGCTATTTTGGGTGTGCTGGTGGATGAATGTCAATATTGGTATGGATTACAGGTGGATTTTTCCTAGTAAAGATGCATGTGTGTGGGGTAGGGAAAGGAGCATCCACGTGTTTGTCCTTTGGACATGGTGGATGGATTTGGTTTCTAAGGTTATGATGAGATGGCAGGGAGGGGATTTAAAAGAGGAGTTCAAGATTTGTTTTGGTGGCTTGATGTGGGTTAAATGGAAGGATGTGACTTCATTTCAGTTATGGGACCGTACTGTGCGATCTACTCTTTTGGGAATTGGATTTCTTGTTTTATCTCCTCATTGTATTTGGAGGAGTGATTGTATTTATAATGATTTGACTATATATGATGACATTTGGCCTCCTTCTAGAGGCTTCGAGCCGGCTAGTTTAGCTAGGGATTCCTTTGGCTTCTTTTGGAGGATTGCTAATTTTAGTTTTTTGGCCTATCCACATGGGTTTTCATGCATTCCATACATCTCCGCCAACTCTTGCCTTCTCTACTGTAATCATAAATTCATTAATTTTTGTGTCTTTTCACATTGTGGTATAATTCCTCTCTGCGCGTGTGAACGGTATGTTGGGTTTATTTTGTTTTGCTGTAATCCTTGCCTTAACTATCTTTTGGAGATTATTGTTCACAACTGCTACAATCGATATTTTTTGCATTTTTGTGAGTTTTCTATGCAGACTGGCAATATGGGTGGTGAGCGTGTTCAGAGTGAACCAGACAATTGCTAGGAGTTTCAAAACAACCCTTTGGTCTGCCATATTTGTGTGGAGGGAGGAATTGCTCCGCTCATGGAGTGCATAGTCGGCCAAGATCCTATTTTATTGGGTCAGTTTGCCAATTCATGGAAGGATAGGAGGGTCTCCATTGGTGGAATTTCATTTGAAATTAGTGAGGATGTTATTGCACAAGCTACGAGTTTGTTGTAATTTGGGAAAAAATATCCTAAACACACAAAAAATCTGGACCACGAGAGCCTTAAAACATTTTTCAGAGGTGAGGAGACCCCAGTTCGAAACCAGACAGGGTTTGAAAGGGAAGCGCTTCCTAAGCCATGGGACCTGGTGTGCATGGCGCTGATGAAGTATGTAACTTTGGAAGGTAGATATAAAACCTGTTTCTTTTATCATTTCCCTTTGTTAAACCACCTTAGGCATAAAATGCTGCTCAGTTTCCCATTTTTCCTTTTAATGGACCTGGAAAGTTCTGTTGACAAGTGTAAAGATTTGGCTAGCTGTAATCCCTATGATCTCCCGCTACTCCTTCTCCATTGGGGGCTTATCCTTCATCTGTATCACTTTCATCTTGCCCTTTGTCCACCTAAATCCATCACCGTTGTCTACATCGAGAACATTGAACCCCTTTCTACTATGCATATCTCCCTGGCTAAATCCAAGAGTCCTCCTCGGAAGTCTAATGTAGACAAAGTGGGGAATGCTAAAACCAATGTTGCCACCAAAAATCTTAAGGTTGGGTTGGGCAAGGCCCATGCTAGTGCGGTGGAAGGGCTCTGTGAGCTAAAAGCCACTCAGGCGGACATGACTGTTAATGTCACTGCTACGAAAAAAGGTAAGGAGAAATGCATGCAGGTTGCGACTGCTAAGGATGGCAAGGGTAAGAATGTTGTTAGGAAAGATTCCAGAGGGGATATGATTGTGGGGAATATGGATATGACTGGAGGGGAAAGTGCTAGGAGGAGATCTGGGAGGCTGGCCAAGAACAACAAGAAGAGGTTAATCATTGAGGATTTTGAGGAGGAGCAATCAGACAACAAGGGTTACAAGGAAGAAGAGTCTGAAGATGTGGAGGAAGATATTGTGGAGAGGCCCCAGCTTACTCCGATGGACAGCAAGCTTCCTTTTGATGGCTCTGGCTCGCACTCTCCGTAGCCACTGGTGGATGAGCCTCGTGAGGATCAGGGAGCTATGGATGTTGGGGTGGATTCATGCGAGATGGCGAAGAGATTGGACACTCTTGACAAAAGATTTCGGGGGTTAACCCGCTTCACCATGAAATTGAGTCACTTTGTTACGAGCACTATGTCTAATGCTATAAAAGAGGAACTGGAGGGGAACAATAGCCAGGAAAACAAAGAATGGGTGGGAGACGAGGTGATGGACCTCCTGATTAAAAACTGGGACGATGCTAGTTAGTTGCTCCCGGTGCCTGTCTGTTGGTTGTTTCTCGGCTGTTGTTGTGCTGCCTTTGGGTTGTTTCTGTATTTTTTTCCTTTTAATGTTAGCTATTTAGTCTTGTCCTTTTTTGGCCCTAGTGGCTCATTGTGAGGGGTACAACACCTTGTAAATGTTGTTTAACTTTTTAAAAATAATGTGTGAACATACCAATAGTTCAACATCTAACCATGCAAAAAACTTAATAGTTTTCCATTTGGTCCTCCTTCCTCATGAGGTGAATGAGCCTAGTGGTGTGATTCATTTCAGTGATAAACATTTTCACTCAGTAGACTCTCCAAATTAAAGAAGAGGGTAGTGTAAGATAAGGGGGATTGGGTGATCCCACAATACTGGTTTATAATTTTTGATCAAACTAGATACTGAACTGATTTTTTCTAACTAAATCTTCACTTTTGGGCACCTATAGCGGCTAATTTATATAGTGCATTGATATTTTTTTTAAAAAGAAATTGATAAGCTGCTATTTTTGCACATGTGCAGAACGAAGAGTTTGATTTTCGGTGAAAAACCTACATTCATAAGAAATAAAAAATAAATATAATAATTAAATTAAATTTATTTAAAATTATACTTTTTGGGAAGCTTATAATAAGGACTACATACTTACAAAAATAAATTTTAAATGAATTCATTTGATCCCCCAAAAGGTAAATCAAAAGTGGTTTTTAATCAATATTTTGATAGGTTTAAAGGAGACTTCGTTATAGGTATGGTTTAAAACTAGCGGGGTTCTATCCAAGGGGGTTTGATCTAAGGTGGTTTGATCAAACCCTCTTTAATTAAAATCCTTAAAATGGAAATTTTTAAGGCTTAAATCATTATATTTTCTAAAAATATGTGATTTTAGCAAAAAACAAAATGTCTCAGAAATTGTAAACCAACATTGTGGGATCACTCGATTCACTTCTCACGAGTCTCTTTGTTCTCAAGAGAATCCCAAGGAGCGAACTACCCTTAATTAATGAATGAAGAAATTACAAAGAAGATTATATAACAGATAATTATTCAAGAATACTACTTCAGAATCTGAGAGAGCAGGGTTTCAAGATCTCTATCTCAGAAGGGACAAATCTAAGCCAAAGGACTACAGTGTGGTATCAAGATGCTAGCATGGCATGCTAGATTCTAAAGGATGCACTGGCGTCCAAGGTAAAAGGAGAACCAAAACCTTGAATGAAGATGCTAAAATCCTACTACCATGCTCAAATCCAAGGTCTATTCGACATAACTGATAAATGGAAAGAAGAAAATGATATAATTTATACAAAGGAGGGCCAAGGGTAAACTTGCAAACGATTATGCGCTTGAGACCATCCTTCAACCCTCACTTCAACAACCTACATACAAGACGAACAAGGAATAGTGTTGGGACTATTTTGGGGCTTGCCATAGTCAAACCTCCATTTTGGTGTTCCCACCTCCACGGAAAACCAAATAGATAGAGAGAGTAAACAATGTAGACAAATAAAGAGTGGTGAAAAACATCCCCGCTTAAGGAGGAGAACTCGCACCACAAAATAACAAGTAAAAAAAGTTATCTATTCACAAATAGATAAGAACAAGAGAGTGTTACCAATAGTCCTTGGCCCCCTCTTGAATGCACAAAAGCACCGTTGAATGCTATCAAGAGAGCTTTGGATGTTGGAGGGACCTCAATTTAGCAACGCTTCACTCATAGAAGAGATATTGCAAGAAGAAGTAAAGAATAGTGTGAGATTGAAGGAGTGAAGTGAAGAATGTGAGAGAACCCCCAAAATGAGAGCAAGAAAGGGAGTTTTGTTGCTAAAAGGGCAGAAGGAGTTGTTACACTCAAAAATATGACTATAGGGACACGTGTCATGAGTCAAGATTATGAGATTCCTCATTTCAAACTCGTAAAACCACTAGGATGCTAGTGTGTTGCGAAGACGTCTATGTTCCATGTAGGCATCCAACTCATCAATTTGGGAAACAAGGTGGTAGACTGTTGTCGCTTCATCATTGGATCTCATGGGGTTGGAATTGCAAAATTCCAACCCATGAGGTTCTTATCATAAGTGTGCTTAGGTGTAATAAATGCAAGACAAAGTGCAAAAATGTGAAATTGCCCCTTAGGGTGCAATTTTGTGACATTACAAGTAGTCAATTGAAATTTTCATTGCTTAAATGGATTTTTACATGAGAGTGGGAGTATATTGGGGCTTGGACATTAAGTAAGGGTGCATTGAAATACGATACTTTGAGCCCATGCCATCACTTTTAGGGTGAGGTAGATTCAAAATATCACACTTAGAGTTTGAATTGACATGTAAAACCCTAAAATTAATTTTGAGCCTTAAAAGGTGCAGTTTTCCACTTGGCAAACAAATGCATTGCAATGAAAATCATTTTTAGAGGTGTCGAGCAAAATAAAATATTTAATTCTAGCTTCAAGCATGGGAAGCTCGAAACCTCATGTGTTACCTTCAGTACGCATAAATTTGCATTACACATTTATGATGGCATTTTCCAAAGTATGGTACATCGGCATGTCTTTAAAAAGATGACTCTAGTTGATAAAAAAACATATACTAGGAAAGAATTGGGTTGGCATGAGCCAAAGGAATATTATAAATTCTGAGTGGCATGGTTTTATGCGACACTCATTTCTTAGACGCCTTCACAAGAGGATTGTAAAATAGTAAGTCTTTTCTAGTTTTTTCTCAGTTGTATAGCAGTGGTTTACTCTGGATATGTCCTCTGGTTAATTTTGAATTTTCTCCCAAGGGTTGATATTTTCTAGGTTCTTTCCTATAGGTTGGAAATTTTCAAAATCATTCTGCGTAGCTTCTAGTGGGATATTTAATGGTTGTTGATTATGTTTTAGTGATTGACTTCTGAAGCTACAAGGAGTTTCTATAAAAACTTTAAAGTGGTATAATCTACAGGTGCTGCTTCAAATGGCTAGAGAATATAATACAAAGAATTATAGAGTTCCTGTGGAAATAAAGAGGTATGAAATCCCATTCTCAGAGGAGGTAACATAAGAGGAAATGACTCAAGTTTTTAATATAGCTTGTCCAAGCATTGTTGATTGCATTAAAACTGTGATAGGTGATGAGATAGTTCAGCTAGACTCTCCCAGACTCTTGTTCACATCTAATTTTCTTTCAATATTTATGTCAAATGCAATGGATTTACTCCAATCTTTTGTGGCATTAAGAATTGTGTATACAGTTTCAATCCTTCTAGATGCAATGGGTGAAAATGATCTTTTACAAGCAATTCAAAAATACAATTTAGATTTGGGGGAAGCAAATGTAGCAAGAATCTTTCCCAAAAGTTATCTCAAAGAAAAGCAAGGGTTTATTGTTGTGTATGGAGCAGTAAAAAAGGGGCTAAGAGATGAAAATCCATGGTTGATGCTACGAATGATACAATTGCATTCAGAAGAATTGGGACAACAAATGATTGACTTGTTCAAAGAAAAATATTATGCCCTCTCCTACATCCTGGGTCATCAGGTTCGCCATACAAGAAAACAAGTTGTAGTACCCCGCATTAACCCACCCAAGAGCTTTGGAGAAGTAGGGGAAGAAGAGCAAGGTGATAATTTTATTGATTTAAATGTAAATGCTCAAAGTGTTAATGAAAATACTGAAGATATGATGAGTGAAGAGGTAGAAGACATAAAGTTTGGTGAAATTTTTGAAATTTATAAAATGGCATGCATATATGAAATATGTAAAGGAGTTGTTGACTAAATATACATTTTCATATATTCAGATATATGCAAAACATATTTTCATATGTTCAGATATATGCAAAATATCTATGATACTTGCTTACCAGTAATTCTGGTATTTTGTAATTTTGTTTTTATATATAATATAACTACCTAGGCTTATGCCTTTTGTAGATTAAAAAAAATAACTATTGTAAACTTGATCTTCCATGTAGAGTTAAATTTGAGGTGCATGTAAACTATATGATAAAATGTGCACCTAAAAATTACTTGCCTTTGCCTTCCTAGCATATGGATTTATCACTTGGTGTCTAGAGACATTATTTAAGAGTTTGCCAACTTAATTTAGGTGATTGTGTTCTCCTAGGTTAAATCCTTTGGCAAGCCAAATGAATGACCTTGAGATATCTCAAAGAGAATATTTGTAAACATGTATGTGGAATATATGATGATAGTGCACTTTTGATTCCTTTATTATCCTGTAAAGATGAAGCATGTTCTAACAATTTACCTCCTAGCATATGATGATCATCAATGGAATTAAGTGCATATTGAATACCTTTAAATACCATGACATAGGAACATGTTGTTCTTATATAAACATGTGTTAGGTTAACTTGTAGCAACAAATATAAGAAGGTGGAAAGGTTGGAATTTGAATTTGAATTTGGGGTCTTGGATTTTATGAATCATCCTTATGCTCTTAGGAATTGACTTGGATTAATTCCAAGTGTGAGATAAATAATGTGCAAGGATAAGATAGTGATTTCAAGATGGAAAATGGATATATAAAAAAAGTAATAATATGAATGCAATAAAAATAGATAAAGATTGAACTATAAATCTATTTAACATAAAAAAATCAAATTTATATTAAAATAAACATAAAACACCATTGCAATACTTCACAAATTTGAACTCATGAAGATGCTTATATATAAAACTGGTTTAAAAAACTGTACATAATTTTATTAAAACATCTCAGTGGAAATATCACGATTCTAAGTCTGAATTTCTTAGAAGTTTTCGTATAATTTCTTACTAACCCCAAACGGAAGTAACTTTCATATAATTTGGGCTGTCAACCATGAAAGGACGGCGAATATTCATTCGAACATCAAAGCGCAAAAGAAAGATTTTTACTGAACTTGTACAACTAATGGACCTGTGCCTGTTTTTTTTTGTCGCTTTCACCTCCGTAAGAGACTTGTACATATGCAATGTTTTACGTGCCCGGCTTCTCCAATTTCCACCATAAAATAAGTATATATTTTTCTTCATGGCATACTCTGCTAAAATGAAAAGATCTCTCAGCCTATTGAAAAGGAAAATTCTAGCCTTGTTATCAGTAACAGTGGATCTGAAAGCGATACGAGTGGATAAGTACGACAGAAGCAGTCATTGAAATAATGATCGTTGCGAGTGGGACAGCGGTGGGGGGCTACGGTCAAATTTGACCCCGGAGATTCTTACCATGAGAGTTACAGGAACAGGGCGCAGTAAGTTGTAGAAATAGGAACAGTAAAGTTAGAGAAGGTTTAATGGGTCTTTGGTCTGTTTGTAAAGTTAAATAGTTTTGAATGGATTCAATAGGAATGAAATTTTGTTGAGTGTAAGGTTTCGACATCATAAGGAATGAGGTAGAATAGGAGAGAAAGTGTAAGATCTTGACATCATAAGGAATGAGGTGGAATAGGAATGAAGTCTTATTGAGTGTAGGGTCTCGAACATCGTAAGAGATGTGACGGAATAGGAATGAAGTCTTGTTGAGTGTAAGGTCTCGACATCATAAGAAATGAGGCGGAATAGGAGAGAAGTCTTGTTGAATGTAAGATCTTGATATCATAAGGAATGAGGTGGAATATGAATGAAGTCTTATTGAGTGTAAGGTCTCAAATATCATAAGGGATGCGACGGAATAGGAATGAAGGATTGTTGAGTGTAAGGCCTATGACATCATAAGGGATGAGGTGGAATAGGAAAGAAGTTTTGTTGAGTGCAAGGTCTTGACATCATAAGAGAATAGGTAGGATCGTGTCCCATTGACTTCGATGAAATAGATATTTCTTGATCCTTGACTCACAATCAAAAAGATTTTAAGTGACAATTTATACTTGTAAATCAGATAATAAAACCATCCTACAAGGAAGAGGAGATTTTGGTCATTCAATTTGAATCTCCACCACCACCATTGTTGCTCTGAGATAGGCTCCCAACCAATATGTATCTTTTAGAACAAAATTTCTTCCTTTTGTCTTGGGGTTTTGATTATATGAAACATTTTACATTGATCATTTACGTCGATTAATTTGAACTTCTATCTTGCCACTAGTAGACGTCACACATCTCCATATTCGCTCAGCCGCCATCAGCCGCTGGTCCCATGCGATTGACCATTAAGTACGCCAGTGGAGATCCAGTACAAGTAAGCAAACGGACAAACATAAACCATTGGCTACTGGGTAGGTATGTACTGCTTTACATTAGGAGTAGGTGGCCACCTAGAAAATACTGGTAGATGAAAGGCTGTCTTCTGCGCTTAATTCACAATACAAATGATTTTTAGCTGGGGACGCAACTTGATTCATGACAAATTTGACAATAGAATTGACGCAATGTTTACCAGATTGAGGTAGACTCATTGGACCGACATAGCACATTGAGTAAGAAATTTGATAGCGCACCTAGCCCTACTCTATAAGTATTCGTGTGTGGCTGTAAGTTTAGATCCATGGAAGATCCTTTGAAGGAGGCCATTGAAACAACACCCCTGGTCTCATAATTGGCAATCCACAAATGATCGATACAGGTTGGGATTCGACGATGGGCTCTCAAGAGCCCACCCGCTAGAAAGAGGTCTAATAAAGTAGATAATCAATGCGAAAACCCAACTCTTATACATTGTAAAATCTAGAAAATTGGAGAAACATCAAAAGAGATGTTAGCTTTGAACCAATGAATTTCTTGATAACAATTTTGATGGTCTCTGGTTAAATAAGAAAAATAGCTTTCAAATGTTGTTTTGAAAGATTGTTTTAATTTTTTATTAGATATTAATTCAATATAAAATAAAAATAAAAATATATGAACAAAGTGAAAAATAATAATTGTATTGCATCAAAAGATTGGAATTGCATTGGGCTTTTGTAAGAAAGAATTAGTTGTATTGCATTAAAATATTGGAATTGCATTACATATCATGGGTCTCATGGGCCTCTTTGAGGGGATAAGCTTCTTTGAACAACTCAATAAAAAAAAAATTGTGGCATCTTTTCAATAGCTATGCATTATATTTATACTAATTCTATTCACATTAACTACTATTTTCAAAGAACATGGGATTATTTTTTAATGGATCAAAGGATGGCTTACAAAGCATATCATTTGGTTGAGAAACTCATTTAGAATGGTGTTGATCAACCTATTGCTTCATATGGATCTTGAACATGTGAACATTCACAAAGATTATGAAGAATATTATCTCACATGTAGAAGGTGGAGTTAAATACATGTATTGGAAAACTACTTAAAATGTAAGAGAGAAGATATGGTGGCTTCTATCCACAAATTGCTTCATATGGGGTCATTTTTATAGTTTTGTGATATGAGGTGTTATACCAACAATTTTCTAGTAGGTAGCCACTTGATCCAATGTTGTTATTTCTCAATGATAAAGCATAGGATATATGTTTCCAATATATTTTTTTGACCTTACGCTCATCTCCAAGGTTGTTTTGGCTTTACCTTTGTAGAAATGGCTTTAAATGCTAAATCATAAGCTAAGACAATAGAAGAGGGGGTTCCATGGAAATAGAAAATTTAGTCAAAAAAGGTCTTCAATATGGTTGAAGAGGTGTAGGGGTGGGCAAGGAATATTAGTGCACATATTTCGAGAGGTAAGCCATCACCACAAGGTTCACCAATTTGATTTGATTCTTAAAGGCCCTCAATGAGACCCATGAAAATAGTATCTAGAGCTATGTAGGAATGGGTAGTGGTTGGAGTAAGCCTAACATTACCACTACTTCACCCTTGTGATATTAGTAAGTCTAGACACCTAATATTGATACATCATTTTAACTAATCATTCATTGTTTACTCTATAATTAATCAAAAAAAAAAGATTTGACTAATTATCTTTTTTTCTCATTCCAAAATTAAAATTAAATAATATTTAATTGTTTAATTAATAAAATCAATATTCATTGTTATTCATCCAACACTATTCCTAGCATTAGTCACCTTTTCATCCCTTCTTTTTTAATCCAACCTTAGATAAATAAATATAAAATTTATTTTCCTAAACCCACCTCATCCACATTCAAAAATCACATAAATTTTAATATAATTTAATTCCCTTATTTTATGTAGTTTTGATTAATTAACTAAATCAAATCAATTAACATTTTTAATTATTTGCAGATGCATAAATTAAAAAAATGGTCGTTAGAATAGGTTCATGGGCAGTGGTCACAGAGCAAGAATGACCATTAGAGAAGTTGTGATAGAGGGTTGGCCTTACAAAGAAGAAGAGCTTGGAGGTGAAAAGGGTTGATGCATATTCACGTGTATCAAGATGATAGGATCGAGGTGTCTTGGGTGACCAACATGCCACAGGAGTGATGCAATCCCACTAGGTAGAAGGGACCCCAATCATCAAAAATAAAGGGAGGTTCAAGCTAGAGCTTGGCCTTTCTTCAGGAATTAGGATCACATTTGGGTTGAGAACCTTGGGGGGAGATCTTGGCACCAACCCAATGTAGATAAGTAGAGAGTGCAAGATCTTCCATAGTATTGGCATGATCGAAATCCTCCGAGGAGGAGGCCTTGGAAGTTTTCTAGGCCCCCCTCAAGGAGCCTACTTGGGGGGACTAGAATGGGTGGCATCGAGGAAAAGAACGAGAGAAACAACTCAATCTAACCATTGGCTAGGGATTCATGTGACAAGAAATCCAGGGAAGAATTTAGTTGTCAAACCGGACAAGGCCCCCACTTTACTGATGAAGTGAACTCAAGTAGAGTAAATAAAGAGTGAAATCTAGGGGAAGAGAATCATGAGGTGTAGAAGGAAGTTGGTGTGCAGGAGAAGCCTAATGTAAGGAGAGACCATGTGGTCACTAGCAAAGGGATTGTTATTAATGAGCCAAGAAGAAAGGGTGAGGCAATGGCCATCCCTAATAAAACCCTACGAAACTCTATAGATGTGTTGAAGGAGTGTTCTTTCTTCGCAAAGTGGGGTGGAGGTGGATGTTCTATGGAAAAGATGGTGGATTGGTGGAGAAACTAATGGGAAAAGAGTTATGCATCAAATTTTTGGCCTGTAACTTTCTTTTGATTATATTCCCATCATAACATTTGAAGCTAAGCGTCATGTTTGAAACATTACTGAAAATGGATGGAGTAGGGTTTAATATTAGAGAATGAGATCCAAATTTCAATCCCCACATGCATGAAACAGATAGAATGAAAGCACGGGTAAATTTGAATAATTTTACCTTAGAATATTGGGATGAGGAAGTCCTAAGTTTGATAGGGAACTAATTGGGCACTTTCACTGGGGTAGATAAAGCCTTACTACATGGATAATTGAAGGCTTAGGTGAGAAATTATGTAGAAATCAACTCAGGTAGTGAGCACTTGGAAGAATTGGAAATCATCATGGAGGAGGGTAAGTGGGACCAAGCCATAAATTGGGCTCTTTCAATGAGCAAGGTCCCTAACTTTTCTATATTTGATGCCATGAAGAAGGATCTGAAGTAGAATAGTGGATGCTTGGTAGAGTCATGTGGTGGAGCTATGAATAGTGGGTCAACCCCAATAAACAGAGTAAGCCATGGTTAGGAAACAAAATAGGCTACCCTACAGGAGAATGGGGATCAGGAGAGTGCAGAGGAGGAAGCTCTAGCTATAATGAAGAATGTTGATGGGGTATTAGAGTGGATCCCAAACCCATAAGAAGAGGAGGGGATCAAGGAAGAAGTGTTGGGCTTGGAGGAAATAATGGGAGTGGGTTATGAATTGATGAGCTATGCAAACCCTCGTAGAGGAAGAAGAAGAAAATTTAGAATTGGGTGAAGGTAATGGTCATAGTAGGGAGGGACATGTTTTAAATAATTTTAATCTTATAAAAGAGGATGAGGTGCAAGATATGGAGGAAAAGGATGCTTCTCTAGAAGGCAAGATTGATCCCTTTGCCACCTCAGTGACTTAGGAGAAAATGGGGTTAAAAGAAAGAAATAAAGCTAGGAAGTCTCCCAACTGTAGGGATGGTAGGAGAAAAGGTAGGTTGTCAAACATAGAAAAAAGGCCTATGGATGGTGATTTAGAAGGCCAACATAAACTCACCATGATGCTAAGATTAGGGAAGGGTGGTACCCTTCCCAAGGAGCAATGAGGATCATATCATGGAATGTTATGGGCTTAAATTCCCCTAACAAAAGGTGCCTTCTAAGGTGCCTCATGGAGACATCAAAATTTGTTCTCATGATTCAAGAGTCAAAATTAAGAAATTAAAAAGTAGAAGTTTTCAAACAAAATCTACAGTGTGGAATGCTAAGCATGTGGAAGCTGTAGGGGCTTTCGAGGATTGCTTATGATCTAGAGACCACAAGCAGTATACTTAGGAAAAATAGAGGGAAATAAGAATTGGATTGCTTGTAAGGTGAGAAGTTTATCCTCAAATCTAGTTTTAAAATTAATTAACATATATGGTCCCTCAAGTTGCATCCAAAAGAGGGATCTGTGGGTGGATCTCAGTGATTTCTACAACAAGGCATCCTCTAGGCATCGCATTTTAGGGAGAGATTTCAATGTGATCCTACATAGTGAGAATAAGATGGGGGGGTATTCAAAGAAAGTACCAATCTCAAGTGGATTTTGAGAAATTTGTAGGGGGAAACGCGCCATTTGAGATTCAATTAGCAAATGGAAAATATATGTGGACAAACAAGAGGATGTGTTTCAGCCATATTATAAAAAAATTGGATAGATTTTTGTTTAAAAGTGTATAGGAGTGAATTTGCACCCCTTACGCAAGCTCCCATTTTGTACATCCTCACCTTAGAAAACCAAATTCGAAGGCGAAATTCCACATAAGCCCACTTCCTTCATTCCACTTGGCACCTTTTTTGAGCGTCGATAGAGGAATAATTGTTGGGGATGCCCACGCAACATATAGACGTCCACACGACACACTTACGTCCTTGGCAAATTCCTATGAGTGGAGCCTACAAAGGCATTACACTTCCCATTGGGGGTCAACTTGTAATGCCCTCTTTGGCCGACCGACCCGAATATGGTCGTTTCCTTCATCTCTACTTCAAATTCACCTCTCACTCATTCATTGGGCTCTCTCTGATCTCTTCTATAGCTTCTACGAAGACTCTAAGCCTCCGATTCATCTCGCTTGGCTCTTCACAAGCTCTAAAAATTCACTCCATCACTCTCAAGCAACACTTTACACTCCATATGCAACAACATCAACTCTGTAAAGTGTGGAACATAACACCATTGCAGCAGAGGCTTGAGTCCTCTCATTTTCTCCCCCATTGGCTAGTGAGCCCTTGGTGGAGGTGGTAAGATTTCTACTCCTCTCCTCTACAATTTGGTTGAGTAGCATAGCACTGTTTTGTAGTGCTTTTGTGTTCTTTTCTTTATTCCTTTCTTTATCATACCATTTCTCCATCATTGCTATCTTGGCTGTCATTGGAGGTGGGAACACCAAAATGGGGGTTTGATTGAGGCAAACCCCTATACAGCCCCAACAATTTTTTTCTCTCTCTTGTGTGCAAGTATTGAAGAGATTCACGTGTTGGAGGCTTCATCTCTTGCATGGTTGTAAGTATTTCCCTTCTACTTCTTATTCTCTTTATCTATTTTACTTTATTTTAGCTTTATCACTTTTTGTCATTTTCCTACATTCTAGAAGTTCTCTGCAATTAGAGTAGAAGTAGCCACTTTGCCATTTTATGCGACGTTCTCATTTTATGGTCCGTACGAGATGCAAGCACACCTCAAGGACACCAATGCACTGTGCTGCTGTCCATATTCTACACTAACATCCTTTGGTCAAGAGCTTTTGAGTCTATCCAGAAAACCTCTGTGACCTAATTTTTCTGATTCTAGAACTCTCATTGTTGTTCCTTGAGGTAGTTTAGGGTAGTTCGCCTTGTGAGGCTCTCTAAGTGAAGAGAACTTGTGAGTAGTGAATCCCCCTTCTCTACAAAAGGTAACTTGGGAACTTTCTTATTCACCCTATAAGGTAGTATTTTACCCCAATCAAGGTTAGATCACTATCCCTTTAAATTAGAAATAATGGGAGAAAGGAGACATATGAGGTTCCCCTTTAATTTAAAAATATGTGGCTAAAGGATCAAGATATTCTAGGGCTGATTGATATCTAGTGGAAGGGCTAGAAAGTAGAGGGCTCTAGGATGTTTAAACTAATTTCTAAACAAAAAATTCTCAAGTAGAAATTAAAGGAATGAAACAATATGCACTTCAAAAACATTTTTGAATCCAAATGCAAGTTGGAGGAAGAACTAACAATGCTAAATGAAGTGGTATTGTCCTTAGGAATGAAAAATGAGAGGTATCTAAAGGAAAAGGAGCTGCTCAAAGAGTATGAGGAGGTGCAAGAAAATGAAGTATTCTAGTGACAAAAATCAAGGGAGACTTGGATGTTAGAAGGGGATAATAACTTTAAATATTTCCACAACAACACTAAGGCCCAAAGATAACTTAATAGAATTAAAAATTTATGGGGTGATGATGGGTCAAGCGTTGAGACCCTAGAAGGTATTTCCAGGGAAGCGACCACTTACTTTGAAAATCTATTAAATAATGTGGAAGAGTCAAATCTTTCTTCACAGAATCAACTCTTGAGGGTTATTCCTCAGTTGGTTAGTGAAGGACAAAACAAGATGCTAATGAGTAAATTTATGACATAAGAAATTGAGGTAGCAAAATTCCAGCTACAATCAAATAAAGAACTATGGCCAAATGGCTTTCCTGTGTGATTCTTTCAAAATTATGGAGTACAATGGGTTGTGATGTGGTGGCTGCCATAGAGGACTCAAGGAGATTGGGAATGATCTTAAGGGAGGTGAATAATTACTTTCATTGCTTTGATTCCCAAAAAGGAGAAACCATCAACACTAGATGAGTTCAGACTTATTTCCCTATGTAATAACCTATAAAAAATTATGACAAAATCAGTTGTAAACAAATTGAAATAAATCTTGCCAGAGATAATTTTTGAGGAGCAGTTTGGGTTTGTACCTGGGAAGTCAATATCAGAGGGGATCATCATTCCACAGGAAGCTATCCACTCTATTCAAAGGACCAAAAAGAAGACCATGTTACTAAAACTAGACATTAAAAAAGCATATGACTGGGTGGAGTAGAGATTCTTGTGCAAAGTGTTGTTGGCCTTTGGGTTTGACAAAAAATGGATAGATTGGGCTTTTGATTGCATAGCTAGCCTCAGATTCTTAATCATTGTGAATGGATCTCTAGAAGTTTACTTTGAGGAATTCAGAGGAATTAGACATGGAGATCATCTCTCACCCTTCTTGTTCATTATCATGGCAGAAGCTCTAGGAAGGGCATTCAGTGTAGCTACAAACCTTCAGCTACTGGAGGGAATTCAAATTACTAGCAATCTACCTTCAATAACCCATCAATAGTTCACATATGATACTATGATTTTTGGGCTAGCTAAGTGTTGTGAAGCTTGTCAGTTGAAGGAAGTTTTGGAGCTCTTTTCAAAGGCTTTTGGTCAAGAGGTAAGTGAAGCGAAACCAAAAGTATATTTTTTTCACACTACTCCATAAAAAGAGCTAGAGATCCTTAGAATTATGCGATTTCAAGAAAGGACAATTACCATGCACATACCTTGGATTTTCTTTAGTAAAATTTGTGGGTAGCAATAAACTATGTGACCCCCTAGTAAATAAAGTAAATAGAAGAATTTCATCATGGAAGGGGTGGTGGTTATCATGGGCCAATAGGCTTGTGATGTTGAAAGTGGTTATTTTCATGTTGCCTATATATTTGTTCTCTTGTCTAGCATTACCCAAGGGGACGTATCAAACTTTGAATAAGAACATGATAAATTCCTTCTAGAAAGTAACCATAGATAAGAAAAATCTCACGCTAATCACATGTGATAGGATATTTATAGTGAAGGAGGTTGGGAGCATGGGTTTAAGGGATATCTTGAGGTAAAACAAGGCATTGGGGGTCAAGATGATTTGGAAGATGTATACATAGTGTAAATAAAAATAGGTGCACATTCTTCAAAATAAATACCTAGGGAATGAAAGTGAGGACAATTTTTTCACAAAGCTACTACCCTTCCCAAAGGTTCAATAATTTCGAATTTCATCATGGAATGTAGGTCACTAATAATAGAGTTCTTATCTTGGGACATCCACAATGGTGGCTCAATTATCTTTTGAGAGGACTCTTGGGGGGTTACCCTGCTATTGACAATTTTGTAGATCTTTAGCATACAAAAGCTCTCTTGTCACAAATGTGGGGTATGAAGGTCAAGGATTACTTGGAGTTTAGCAATGTTATCAAGACTTGCAAATGGTAGTGGAAGGACTTTAGTAGGCTTAATATACTAGCTAATGAAGTCTTGCGACTACAATCAATTCTCAAGGTAATAACCATAATTATTCAGGAGGACAAGGACAAGGTGTTCTAGACTGCTTCTAGTTCAAGTCAGTACAACATAAAATATGGTTTCTTGGTATTATGGAATCGGGATGGGAGGACTTCACTTCTATGGAAGTTATGTTGGGATAATAGATACCTTCAAAAAGAAGGGGCCTTCTCTTAGATCAAAATTCAAGGAAGAATTTTGATAGCAAATAGGTTTAGAAAAATGGGCTATCAAGGCCCATCATGGTGTGTGGTATGAAAATCAAGTGAGAAAGAGGCAAATTACTTGATGATTGGATGTCCCTTTATTCAAGAATATTGGAGATGGTTATACGTGAAGTTGGGCTAGGTTGGTGCACTTTTGAATGATATCTTGTCCCTCTTCAAATCTTGACCACTATTAAAAAGGCAGGTGATGTACTCATGCATATAGATATTAGTCCTTCTATTCTGCTATGGGAGCTCTGGAAGGAGAGAAATAGGAGGATATTCCAAGGTAAGGAAATGCCAGTTTCATCCTTTCAAAACAAGGTAGAGGCAACCATAGTCGAGATTATGAATAGCAAGTTGGCAAGGCTAAATCCCCATAAATTAGAATTCACAGATCAAATACGAAGTTGAGACTAGGGTAGTTTAGCCTTAGGATCCTAGATTTGATAGTAAGGAGATAGCAAGAAAGCATGATCTTCAGGCCAAAGTAGTTTAGAGGCCTTGCTCAATTTTGGGTCAAGCTAAATTATGATGAGGCATTAAGAGGAAATCCAGGAAGGTTGAGTGTTGGTTGCATAATTCACAGATCTAGTGGGGTTAATGTAGGGTAATTGGTGGTTCCCCTCCCAGATGGGATGAATAACATAGCAGAATTGCAAGTAGTGATATAGGGGCTTCAATTTTGTCATGAATTAAGTCTCACAAGTATTGAAGTGGAGGGGAATTCTTCTTTGGTGGTAAGTGCCCTTAGGTCGGGTAAGATTTCAAATTGGAATCTATAAGAGCTGGTGGAGCTTATTGTTGAGCTATTACGAAAGCTTGAGTGCTTTGCGATCAACCACATGTATAGAGAAGCCAAATATGAAGTGGATAGACTAGCGAATCTTGGTGCAAATGGGGTGTACAAGAAAAAATCTTACCCCTTGTCACTCAAGGGTTAATCCCTAAGTGGGTGGAGTGTGGAGTTTGGTTGTATAGGTTGAGCTTCAATGGAAAAAGATAATTTATACTTGTAACTTGGTGTTAAACCAACCAAAATCTAGCAAAGTCTACCCAAGACACGTGGCATCCATTCACATGTTTGAGTGCCATCTTTGTGATTTAGTAGCAATAGGTTGCAATGAGCTGACAAACGGCCAAGGTGGAACTGGGTGGATGCAAGTGGAGTCAAGGTGTCATCCTTGGAGTTTTCTCTGGGCCTTTGGAAAGTTAGGATGCATGAGAAAAAAGGGGCTGAAAATGTGTGGTGATGAAGAGGGGGAATTTTATAGTGATTGATCATGTGGTGCCCACGCTCTCTCTCTAAAGTCTTGTTTGGTCTTTGTGATGGTGTGGTGCATGAGGCTGCCATGTGGCAACATCAATTTCACGATGAGGACACATGGTACCTAGGTGCTATTTTGAGTAATTCACTTGAGCCGAAGCAAGGAGGTGTTGTGATGACAAGAGAATTGGGTGTGCTATTTGTAGGCCATAGACCCCTTGTTTAGAGATAAGTGTCAAGTATTAAAAGGAGTATTGCATTATTTTTCACCCGATCAGATTTGAAAATTGAAATTATTTAATTATAGGATCCTTTCACTCATGCCAACTTATTTACTTCAATGATTAGGCTTGATGTGTGATTTATGGAGAAACATTAATTATGCCTAGCCCCCACCCTTGTGATAAGACTAAGGGATGTACTCTTAGTCTAGAATGGCTACATGGATAAATTGTAATCTTAGCAGGCCTTTAATTGGAAAGCCTTTTCATGTATGAAATGGTCTTTAAATATTGATTTTGATGGCCAAAGCTTTAGTAAGGATGAAACATTTTATGGGCAGAGTAATGGACACTCCAATAAGGTTGGTTAGCTCCCAACTCAACAAATGACATTTTTGAGTCAAATTTTTGATCTCAAATTGAGGCTGATTCTTCTTGAGAGTGATTTATTATCACTTGGTGTTGTGAAGGTAATGTTGGGACACAAATTCTTAGTGGAAAATGAGAGGTATTCAGTGGATTTAGATATTTCTTCTTGATTGGTTGTGGCATTGTTTGACCTCCAACTTCCAAAAGGTGAAGTTCTATAATTTAGAAAAAAATTGGCGAAGTCAGAGTTGCTTGGAGGTCTTGATGAGGTCATGGCCTTGTCTTAGTTGGGAGCCAGAATACCCAAGCCAAAGCATCCGGGATTTCTCAACATGTTGGGGGTGGTGGTTAGGCTATATCCCTTCTTGTTGGACATTAAAGGTGATGACTTGCTACTGCATAAGACTCAGGCATTGGAGGGAGACTGGTTCTTGAGGAGATGGTTGCACTTGGAACTAGTGTAGGAATTTTCCTGGGTGGGTGAGTTTAGAAATTATTTGCAAGATACTATGGGTGTATAAGCCCATTTTTTCCAATATTTTTTGGCCCTCGTTGTGTTTCCCAAAGGATGAATGAGGAAATTTTGTAATTTTTGTTGGATAGGATTATATATGGGTTGATCTCAATTTTTATAAACAACTCTTTTTTGGCTGGCTGGAAATGAGTGCTTCGACTAAGCACCTGAATGTACATAGATCATGTATTTATTTTGACTATTAATAAAAACTACTCACTTACGTATAAAAAAAATAAATTATTTGCACACGCATAATAATGATTAATCAATGCATTTGATAAATATGTCATTCAACATGTGTATTTGGAGTACTTGGGAGTATGGGGCAAGATCTTCACATCCTCCCAAAAATCTAAGTTTTGATCTCCATCATTCACTTCCTCTAAGTTAAATCTCCACTTTTAATTCCCTTTAAATATTGAGAGGTCCTTTGACCACCAATCCAAGAATGTAACTTGGAGACTTCTCATGCCTCAAAAAATCTCAAGTAATGAGAGCTTGTAATGCCCCGCCACACAACCCTAAGGGAAGTTTCAATTCACTATAAAAGCGAACTAATTTTTTTTTTTTAAAGTGAATTAAGCCTACATGTTCACCTATAATTGATAATATCCCCTAGGGTTATGCAACCGAGATTACTTAATTCCCATTAACATACATCATTAAGATTCACTGCAACTAAATACTTAAATAAAAGCATCCATTCAACATAATTAAATGACAAGATATGAAGATAACATCCATAGCATAAAACCATCATATAAATAACTGTTTACAATTCTCATTCCCAGAATGAGTCATAAATACATAAGTGTTTCAAATACATAAAACCACCTCATAATTATAAGAGGGTGAAATCAACTTAATACATTTGATAAACAAGTACAAGAAATAATAACAAGATCTGCGAGCTCTCCATCTGGATGTCTCGTCTCCACGAACTGAAGATCAAAGGGGGCCCCAACGGTTTTGGTGCATGTTCCTCCCAACCTTGTGGTACCCGTAGGCCCACCCCCCATGCAAGGAGATAGTAACCAAACAACATGGACGAGAACTACTACCTCTAACCTAAGGCAAACTCATACTAATGTATAATGACTCAACCAACATATGAACAATAAGAGAGATTAATACTAACAAGGTGTAATGCCCCGCCAAGTAACCTTAAAGGAAGTTGCAATTAACGTCTTAAGCGAACTATTTTTTTTTTAATAAAGTGCATTTAACCTACACATTTCACTTACTAGTTAACAATAACCTCTAAGGCTACAAGGTGAGGATTACTTAAACCCACACATACATATTACATATAACCATAGCCTTATGAACTTTATGAAGTAACCATCATACATCATAAGAATGCCACATTACATAATAAAGTAATCAACCAAGATACAATCTCATAAACATTATCTTAAACCAATAATTACATCACTCATTCCCAGAATGAGACAGTAGTACAAATGTATTACAATTACATATCTCCACCTCATAAACATAAGAGGGATAAAATAACTTATACAAGTTAAAATATTACAATGTAATCAATTACAACAAGAACCGCGAGCTATCCATCTGGATGTCTCACCACCAAGTACTGAAGATAGATGGGGACCCAACGGTTTTGGTGCATGTTCCACCCTACCAATGTGGTACCCGAAGGCCCACCCCCCATGCTAGGAGATAGTAACAAAGTGACATGGACAAAGATTCTACTACCTCTAACCAAAGGCAGACTCAAACTGACTCATACTGTTATAACCAACCAAATGAATTAACAAGTACAACTTATTCACCATACAAGTACGAATCAAGTACAACTCAAGTACAACACAAGTACAAATCAAATACAATACAAGTACAACTCCAACATCACTGACATAGGTCACATTGCTTCCAGACATAAAGTAGATCAAGTATGTTCAAATAACCATACACATAAAATAATTAACAACAGTTGTCATAGATAGAGTGTCATCGTAAGGTTTGTCATGAGATCTCCTCTGACCATTCTTCATAGGCTCCAGCACAAGTAATCTTGGTGGCTTCAACCGAATCCCGACACTCATACTCACTCATGCGGAATCAACTACCTCTCACAAAAACTAGATAGTTGATCTTGTCATTCCAGGCCTTCTCACTCATCCCAAGTCTAAACAAGTCCTTGTGTCTATGAGTGAGGATTAAATTATATTGATTAATGTGAGAATTTAGTCCTAATCTTCTAAGTACATTATTTTAATTATCACTTGTTTAAATCACTCCTGAAGGTTATCCAGTTTACCTCTTTGGGCTCTGGCGCCTAACAGAAGTCACTCTTCTATTCGACAACACACATCCAAACAATCCATTAAGGGAACCACAAGTGCATACCGACTAGGCATCATAATCCACTCCAACATAAGGAGGATACAAATAATAGAACTCACTCCAAACATCTTGGAGGAAACAACACATAGTCCACTCTTTTCATAGGAGGTACAAAAGATCCCACTCCAAACATCTTGGAGGCAATAACACATAGTCCACTCCTTTCACAGGAGGCAACAAGATAAAACCACATAACAAGATCACTCCATACAAGGAGACACAGATCCCATAATCCACTCCTAAACCAAGGAGGTGCAAACATCCCCGTTCATGAAAACCGGGTAAAACTGAACATGCACTATCCAAGGGAAAACAACTGGATGACATAAAGATTCAACAACCCTTATCCTCTAAGTTCTTCTGGAAGACTTATAATTCAGGACTAACACTAAATCCCAAAACCAACAATGCAACTTGACGACATAGCAACAAAAGCATTCAAGTCATCAATCAAATCTAATATTTGGATTTCTTAAATCCATACTCATTCAATAGGTAGTGTTGACAAAGTCAAAGACACGATAACTAGATCATCTAAAATAATCATAACCTCTATTTCCCTTTTGATTATTGGAAATCTAAAACAATTAAACTTACTTCCCTTTACTGAATACAGAGAATTAAATCCTTTAAGATAATCATAAGGAAGATACTACTTTTGGATATACTAAATCCATATCTCTTTCATAATCCAATCACAATGATTCAATTAATCTAAATAGAAATTAATAAATAATATAATTGATTGCCTCATCAATAAAACAACTTCTTAATTTACTTTTAAATCGATACAAATCCATGCAAGTAAACTTTTTCCATTTCCTAACCAAATCTTACATCTCGTTCAATTTTTTATTTAAAACATTCAATCACTTTATATAATAACATATTGTTTCTTTATCCATTTTTCATATACACTAATCAATCCAATTTTTAAATCTCTATTCAATAATACATTGCATGCATCTCATTAAAATAAAATACGATAATGGATTTTACACTGAATATATATATATGCTCCATATTATATAGACACCATTAATATTCCATTCACAATGATTAGATTACTCTATGAAACTAAATAAAACATAATAACTATTTGTCTTTTTCAATATAGTTAGTTCCTAAATTTACTTCTAATGCAACCTAGCACTATTGCAAACAATCTTTTCAATTTTCTATCTAGAGTCTATATTTCTTCAACTATCCATTTAAAAACATGCAATTTCATCAATGCATAAAAACATCTTTTGGCTTATCTATTTGACCACACATTCATATGGTTTCTAATTAAATCTCATTAATTAAAACAAACATTTAAATATAAATATTTCTATAATTCTTCAATATATTTAAATATCTTTCCCTATACATTTTCTACACATACTAATTATCTCTTTTAGAACACTACTAATACCCAATTTGCAAACAACAGAATAAAATAAGATAAAATATTATTTATTCTCTCCAATGGATATATATATCTTCACTATATATATACTAAATATAAATTAATATATTTAAATATATTTAATCATTAACATATCTTCTATCCTTTGCAGAATATCAAATTGATTAATTCAAAATAAAATATCCTTTATCATCAATATTTCAAAATATAAATATATTTTTCCAATTAAATCAAATTAATAATTGGACCTTTTACATATGGATTTAAATTTCACAATTCAATTTTAAATTATGCATTCTTTAAATCAAATATTTAACTCCTTCAATTAAATTTTAACATGCCATTTTAAAATAAACAATAATTTCCCCATATGTTTATAATTTTAATTCCACTAATCTAATATACAAATTTTATTTAAAATAATATAAATAAATATAATACTTTAGTATTATAAATTATAATATAAAATATTATTAAATAATATTTTAATATTATAATAACAATACATAAAATATTAATATTTATAGATATCAATTTATTATTATTTTATTTTCAGAACAGCTATGAGAAAATAATTTAACAGCAGTCTCATGTTTCAAGCATAACTAAAAAAATACGATCTGGGTATTTGCGATTTTTGGACAAGAGTCAGAAAATTTCAAAATGAAAAAACCCTTTAAATTTCCTAAAAACCCAGTTTGTAAAAATGAAGTTATAAGCGACGCAATCAGACCATTTTACCATGAAAATATAACTATAATGCAGATTTTAAAATCCGATTTTTAATAACAAGCAGAGGGTTTTATTTTCTAAAATCATTCTAAAAGCATTGTTCAATCTCTATGTTTGATTTCAATAACAATAAAATCAATTTCTCCAAATAATTTAAATTCAACTAAGGTTTTCACAATTTTCACTCAAGAATTTTCACAAGCAAAGTCTGTAAATTTGTTTAATTCTTTTCTTCTAATATCAAATTTATTTTCTAAAACAGATTTAACAAACAAATCTTTAATCATTACTATTTTAAAGAAACAAATCAAGAACAATAAAACACAAAGAGGAAAACCTGGTACAAGGAGCTACAGGAAGAGATGAATTTTTGATGCAAGCCTCCTCCAAAGATTTCCTGAATTTTCTTCAATCCTCCAATGAATCCAATCCAAAATCCAACAAATGCAAACAATCTTTCCTTCAATCAATTCTACAATCAAACTTTCTTCAAACCCTTGTGCAAATTTTCCAAAATTTCTTCCCTGTAAAAATGTATTTTTCTAAAAACTTTCTCCCCTAAAATTAAAACATGTATTCTTTATAAATCAAAAATACCTAATACAACCCTAATTCACATTACATGCAAATTAGATATTTCAATTTCAATTTCAATTTCAACCTTCAATTTCAAATTTCAATTTCAATTTAATTTCACTTTTCAAACTTTCAATTTAAAATGCAATTTCAAATAATAAATTAATTTCCAAAGTTGCAACCAATTTCTCAAATAAACATTTAATTACAATTTCTAATTTAATTCCCACACGTTGGAATTAAATTCCAAAATTAATTCTAATTCTTTTATTTCCTTTCATTCTCTTGCATCACGTTTAATTAATTAATTTAATTATTTAATAACTAAATTCAACCCCTTGGATCAAATTTAATTAATTAAATAAATTAAATATAATCAATTAATTTAAATATAAACTTTTATCCACATTGCATTATTTAAATTAAATAACCATCAACATGATTTAAATGCAATTATTCTAAATATCTATTTCCAACTCAAGAATGCTTCAGAATTAAATAACATCAAAGCAAGACAGACAATGATTCGACACACACAACTGACGACACACTAAGGCTAGGGTATAGACTTGACACATGTTACCTAGCTACTATCTCCCGTTCAACTTAACCGTTGGATCGACACGCTCAAACCTGTGAAACCAGGTGGAGTCGATGTCATGTACCTGCAATCCTGCAACCAAGTAAACAACATCATACGATATATCCAGCATATAATACACACCGTGAAGAAGGAATTACGGATTCGCAGGGCGCTCGCAAGCGAGTGATGCGAACTCGTCCTCTTTACCTATACACTCATCGAAACTGACACTTCCATCATAATCCAGTAATTTCATAATAACATCTCATGTTAACTTTACAACAATATTAATCTATAATGCATGTGAAACAATAATCAGATAACTACATCCCACAGTAATATTTGTCACTCAATAGTAACGATCAAAACATCATAACAAAATGTATCCAGTATCAAAGTAATTGCAACCAAACATAGCATAAAGCAACTTGAACAAGAATCAAAACGGAGGGGTATTACATAAGGTCACATTACTTCCAGATATAAAATTGATCGGGTATGATAAAGAATCCATATGTAACGCCTCGTCACGTAACCCTAGAGGAAGTTGCAATTTACTAAACAAAAGAACTAATTTTTTTTTTTTTTTTAAAGTATAATTAATATGCAAGTTCGCTACACATTGCAACAACCTCTAAGGTTATGAGACTGAGATTACTTAATTACCCACAAACAACATTAAGGAATCGAAATCACAACATTGAAATACTTATGAAGTAAAGAGCACATACATTCCATACAAGATAAATTCATCAAAGAAAATTAAAGATACCGTGAGATCTCTTTTGACAATAATATTACAACACTCATTCCTCGAATGAGGTAAATCCAAAAAACATGATTTACATATTACAACTTCCACCTCAATACAAGGAGGGGTAACAATTACAAGATTAACTGAAATGAATAAAGCATACAAAGTAACTGGATCCCACGAGCTCTCCAACTGGATACCTCGTCAACACGAACAAGAAGGAAGCCCAACGGAGTAAGGTGCACACCACCCAACCAAGTGGAACCCAAAGGCCCACCCCCCATGCTAGGAGATAGTAACAAGGTACCATGCCAAAACCAACTACCTCAAGACATAGGCATAAACCAAACTGATTCAAACTGACACACGAATCACACAAGTACAACTCAATTACATCACAAGTACACCAAGTACAACTCAATAACATCACAAGTACACCAAGTACAACTCTAACAGGGTTACATTGCTTCCAAGTATAACAGATCAGGTATGTTAGGAAAAACCGAACACAAACAATCAAGTACCAACTATAGGGATACTATAACATCACTGACATGGAATACATTGCTTTAGATGACACTCACTTAAATTCCTTCCAAAGGTTACCCAGTTTACCTCTCACCGCTCTGTCCCCTAATGGAAGTCACTTTTCACTTTACAACACAGATTCAAACCAATACCAAGGGAAGTCCAAGAACAAACAAACAGATAAGACGATCACTCGAACACCAGGAGGAAAACATAAGACAAGCCCTCTCCAAACACTAGAGGAAATAAGCATAAAAAAACCACTCCTTACAAGGATCCACTATTCCTATAAACCACTCCTTTCACAGGAGGCACAACGCATCCCCGTTCATGGAAACCGGGTAGAACATTGACACAACCTCAAGTACTAACCAAGGAACTAACAAAAAGTTGACCTCACAAACAACAACTCCCAAACTCTAGGGTTCATTGGAAGACTTACAATCAACGACACTTAACCCACTACCTCAAATATGAACACAAAGGAATCAATCACACAAGCATTTGCATGGAATAAACTAGCTTTGGATACCTTAAATCCACTTCCTTAATATAAATCAGTAGTTAATGACACAAAGAAACTAATTAAACAACGCCTCTTTTAGGCAAAGGAAAACAATTTAACCAAGGTATTTAATTCCTTCGTTCCCCTTTCAATAATAATAAAAATAAAATTTACTTCAACCATTCCAAACAGATTGACAACATGGTACAACAACCCACATAATTTTAACTCCTTCCGAAAGATTTAACAAAACCAAAGACATATTTAACCCAAATGCCAATACAAGTACATGAAGGGAGTAATCACTGCCGCAAGTGAAATATCTACCTTTGGATATTCTAAATCCATTTTCTTTTCAAAAATAAATCACAACAAAGATAATAATTGTCCTAACAGATTCATTGACTAATACATTCAATTGGTTCAACAGTTGTAGCGAAGGGAAATACTAACTTAATAAGTAACTCAATTCCCTCGACTACTTTAAAAACCAACATAATCCTTTGTCCTTTATAAAATTCAAAAGCTTATAGTCTTAACAAAGCTAATTTAATTTTATCTCCTTCAGGTACATGCCAAAATTTAAACCCAATATTTAATCCTATAATTGCTCTTTCAATAATAAGAAAATCAACATTTTAAACAAGCAATTTAATCATAACTACATATTCTTCGGATTTCCTAAATCCACTTCATTCAATAAAATTTCATAGATTGTTGCCATAATAAAACAGATTTACTAATGTCCCTTTTTGACATAAGGAGAACTTTAAACTAATATTTAAATTTCTCAATCACTGGTAATTATTAAAATAATTATTTACATAGTCATTTCAGACATACTACTTCACATCATCTATTTCTTCTTTCCGAAATAATTCATTTAAACATTGATTAATTTCTCTATTAAATCTATTAAATATATACATTTAACTTCAACATCATTTAAAGCTATATTTTAATATATATGTATTTAAAAATCTATACACATATATTAAAATAAATGACACAACTAAATATTTAAAAATCTAATAATTTGTCTATTAACAAATTATGTTAACCCAATTTATTCTTTTCCAAACTATATCATCTTAATTCCGTTATTTCTGCTATAACCTAGGATCAAGTATTTAATCTTCAAATGTTTGCAAATAATGATATTAAAATAAACCTTATTCCTTCGATTTAGAATATGAATATCATTTTAAAATAACACTCTCGTTTTGGCTCTAATACATTAATTCAATTTTTTTCCAACTGCATTTAAATTATGCCATCATTAAATCTATATTTTCATAACTACACAATGTGTATATAAATATACTTATTTCATCATTTAATTTTGATATATATATACATACCAAATATTATATACTAACATATTAAATATAATATATATATTTTATTATAAATATACATATTAGTATTTAATATTATAAAAGTATAATATTGGATATGATAAATATATTATATTTTACAAAATGTAAAAAATATCAACATTTTATTCTTTTTAATGCAACCCATGCCTCGGGTTGCGCATCGCGTTTTAGGGCAAGGAGCGGCGGCCATGTTTTGTTGTAGGCGGCGGCCGGATTTCCATTGGCAGGGCGGTGGCCATGTTCGACCCACAACCGAACCCATACCCTGGGCCGACTGTGGTAACACAGTCGGCTACCCTAAGGGCGCTGGCTGTGTTACACAGAACCGAGCCGTAGGTAGCGGCCGGTGCGGGTGAAAGGAGTGGGGGCTGCGTGGAGGCTCGGCCTCCACAACCGTCCCCTGTATGGGGGCGGCGATGGGGGCAGCGCCTCCCACAGTCCCCCCAAACCCTCCTATAAATTACTTGGTTTTTTTTATTTTTTTATTTTTTATTTTTTATTTTTTATTTTTTCATGGCCCTGCGGATTTTCTTTAGAAGAAATCCGAAATTTTATTTTAAAACCAAGGTTTGGTTTTGATTTAATAATAACATCACACAATCAAAACCCAAGAACAAGGGATAATCAAATAAGTGTGAATATATATCTGTGTTTGATCATATATATAAATAATTGTTTACAACAATTTAAATTGAACAAACAATAGCAAGATCGATAAAAATACAGTTATGATGCAATTTTTTCCTGAAGAACAACATTTTCACACACAGATTTTCAAAGTTTTGAATCCAAATTCAAGATAGGTTTTTCATGCAAATCTCATACAAGATTCATATTATTTCTAAAAACAAACAAGAATTGAAACTTCTTTCAACATGCAATTAATTTTAACAAAGAGGAAAACCTAGTTCCAGAAGTTTGATGAGATCCAAAAAGGGTGCCATGATTCCTCTTCAAAATCCATTTCCTCCATGCAAATCCAAAACCCCCAAAACCAAAAATTCTTCCCTTCTCCATTTTTTCATTTTTCCATCATCCAATTTTTTTCCCAAAACCAATTAATAGCAAAATAGAAAATATCACCTCAAACCCTAAAGTCAAACTTTTGAAAATAACCCTAATTTTCAATTTTGCCTTTCTCTAATTTCCAAAAATAACATATAAACCTTTTCTTAAATTTTCCATTTAATTTCAATTCAAGAAAACTATAATTACCAAAATGCATAAATAACTTCATTTTGACACAATTAATTTAAATTAATTAATAAAATAAATCAACTCCAAGATTTAATTATTTTATTAATTACATTAAATTAATTTATAAATAAAATAACATTTTCTTAAATTTTCAATTTAATTTCAATTCAAAAAAAACTACAATTACCAAAATGCATGAATAACTTCATTTTGACACAATTAATTTAAATTAATCAATAAAATAAATCAAATCCAAGATTTAATTATTTTATTAATTACATCAAATTAATCCATAAATAAAATAACATTTTTCACAATATACTCAAATTAATTGAATCAACAATTTAACCACATAGTCATTTATTTAACTTTTCTAACTTGCAATATAATAAGATCAAAGAAAGAGAACAATAACATTTAATTCAACAGAACCGGAAAAAATCAACGACACACACAAGACTAGGGTGATGGCTTGACACGAGAAACCTAGCTACTATCTCCCAATCAAATATCGTTGGCAATGGATATGCTCAGACCTGTGAGACCAGGTGGAGTCAGTGTCTTGTACCTGTCAACCTGCGAACAATAGAATATCGTACATGTATATCTGCATCATAGAAAACACACCGTGAAGAGGGAATCACGAAATCGCAGGGCGCTCACAAGCGAGTGATGCAGTTTCATCCCTTTCACCAATACAGTACTGCTAACTGACTAATCTAACATCAATAATATAATCCAAACATGAAACATCATTAATTCAAATATTCACAATGCTAATCTAAGCATGTCATAATAATAACACCTGAATAAATCACCATTACGTCAAAATATAATAAGCACATCATTTTGCAGACAAAGATCAATTAGAAATCAAGTACCACAGTCCAAGCACTAATAGAAAACACAGCATAGCCAATAGGACACTGCTCGGTCCAAAGAGAAAAATGGAGGGGTATTACATCCTCCCCCCCTAGGGTCAAGCTTACTCCTGGAAGCCTACAAAACACCCAGTGCAAACTCCATGCAATCACAGGAGGCCAAGGTTTCCAAACTGAAACACTCCAACCTCAACATAAAAACAACAATCACTCAAGCCAAAAACAACTCGACCAAGTACACTGCCAATCCATTCAGACTAACATGGTGAAACAACCACCAATCCAAGTCTCCAAAACATAAGACCATGGATTAACACACATAATACATAAATGAACCAATACACATCACTAGAAATCAACACCAGGCTACACAAGGGTCCATCTGGACACTGGAAAGCAACATAACAATCCATGATAGAAGGATCCATGGACCAAGAACCAATATCCAGATCACAAAAGCCATAAGCCAAGAGCCAAAAACCATCTCACATACAATATCTCTCAATCAGTGGCTTGATGGTGTTAGGTCGTATATAAAGTGAAACCATCCAAAAAAGACCACCATGATCTGTCTCTTGTTGTGTAAGGTGATTAGCCTCCAAGAGATAATCATCTCACATAGGTCAGTAGTGGGTCTAGCTGTATAGCAGCCTCCCATACTCCCATCCTCTAGGTTTCCTGCGTCTACTTCCTCGTACACACTCACCAAGTTCATCTCATACGTCCTTGGAGAGGAATTCACAATATAACATATAACCAACATCAAAAACACAAAGATAACAAGCTTAGCCACCAAGTTCATAAAGAAGAGAAAATTAAAGTTCAATTTCAACAATAAGGCAATAATGCGCATAATTTCAACACTGAATCAAATATATAACCACTAGGGTTATAAGAAAATAAGATCACAAGTGGTGACTAAACCTTCACAATCAAATATAACAAAGTGTCGGCCCTCACAATCAACTAAAAAATCATCAATAACCAAAAGAAAGTTCACAACCTTTAAAATTGCACTGTACAACACTACGTGACTAGATACTAGCCACCAACGAGGAAGGAGGAAACAACGTCTGACTATTGCGATAGTCCCTCATGTGGTGCGGAGCGAAAACACCAACCACATGGCATAGGGTACTCCTCGGCTACACCCTGCATTGTGTCCACACACAACATAGTCATATGCTAGCTGGAACAAGGCACGTACTGGTCATATGCCGCATGGTAGAATGTCTGTGGCTTCGCGGAAGTAGGCACGCGTAGAACACTCCCCGCATAGCGATACCTCGTGGAGAAGGCAGACGCAGGTAATCGCCGAAGCCAGAGGTATACATGGCTAGGATCAACTCATACTCTACTCGACCAACATGGTCAAGGCAACCATGAGTATCCCTCTACAAGTGTTTGAGGCCCCATAATGCTCTTTGCACAAGTAGGCTAACAAAGAAAATCTCATAATGCACCTTCACGTGTCTAGTACGTGGCATCGTGTAACACGACATCATCACCATCACTATGTCAGAACATGAGTGGGGTGTGGCATTGTATCCAGTACCTCATGTCGGAACACAAGTAGGATATGGTATAAATACATGATACAATACGATGACATCACTATGGGGCTTCGAGTCTCACCTCTCATACAAACGAGGTTTACTCACTATGCCAAATCAATGCCTCCATAGATGTCTAGGCATAGCTAACATACCTATGCTGCTGTACTGAAATCTATGGGGATTAGGTTAACACTTATGGATCAAGTATTATGATCCATTATGAGGGAAAGTAGTGACTAAGTTTCCTTGGAATTGGTTGAGCTAAGATGCTCTATGTCGCAATATGCGTACGCTGCACACTCCACCCAAGGATCTTAAGGCGACTACTATCCCTTTACGGATTAAGGATCTAGAGAACCAAAAGAAGAAGAAATACTCTTGGTCACTCTTTATATAAGTTTCAACCACACCTGGGTTGGCCCTCAATCAGGTAATAAACATGCACACACACCTAATAGTAGGGTAAATCCCACACCAAGGTGTAACTTTTCCTCAAGGATGGGTACCAAGTATCACCATCGCACGGATCCACAAAGCAAGTACGGGGTATTCACAACTCACAAACAAGATACAATTACGGGTTTATTACATTTACAAGGGTACAACTACAAACGAAATCCCATATGAGCATCCAATACACAACTCATGAGATACGTAACAAAACTTTCCAACCATAACCTTTTATCAGGTTACCTTCACGCTACTCTTTTCCATAGAGTATGTCATGCTAACATAAAATCCATGAACACGTGATCACATAACAATTTCACTAACAGGTTCACAGAGACAACACAGTGGGCACAAATGTTCCCAGAGAACCCAGTGTATGAACTTGAGGCAATGATACCATGTGTAACGCCCCGTCACGCAACCCTAGAGGAAGTTGCAATTTACTAAACAAACGAACTAATTTTTTTTTTTTAAAAAGTATAATTAATATGCAAGTTCGCTACACATTGCAACAACCTCTAAGGTTACAAGACTGAGATTACTTAATTACCCATGAACAACATTAAGGAATCGAAATCACAACATTGAAATACTTATGAAGTAAAGAACACATACATTCCATACAAGATAAATTCATCAAAGAAAACTAAAGATACCATGAGATCTCTTTTAATAATAAGATTACAACACTCATTCCCCGAATGAGGTAAATCCAAAAAACATGATTTACATATTACAAATTCCACCTCAATACAAGGAGGGGTAACAATTACAAGATTAACTGAAATGAATAAATCATACAAGGTAAATGGATCCCACAAGCTCTCCAACTGGATACCTCATCAACACAAACAAGAAGGAAGCCCAACGGAGTAAGGTGCACACCACCCAACCAAGTGGAACCCAAAGGCCCACCCCTCGTGCTAGGAGATAGTAACAAGGTACCATGCCAAGACCAACTACCTCAAGACACAAGCATAAACCAAACTGATTCAAACTGACACACGAATCACACAAGTACAACTCAAGCTCAATGCACGTACAACTCAATTACATCACAAGTACACCAAGTATAACTCAATAACATCACAAGTACACCAAGTACAACTCTAACAGGGTTACGTTGCTTCCAAGTATAACAGATCAAATATGTTAGGAAAAACCAAACACAAACAATCAAGTACCAACTACAGGGATACTATAACATCACTGACATGGAATACATTGCTTTAGATGACACTCACTTAAATTCCTTCCAAAGGTTACCCAGTTTACCTCTCACGGCTCTGTTCCCTAACGGAAGTCACTTTTCACTTTACAACATAGATTCAAACCAATACCAAGGGAAGTCCAAGAACAAACAAATAGATAAGACCATCACTCCAACACCAGGAGGAAAACATAAGAAAAGCCCTCTCCAAACACTAGAGGAAATAAGCATAACAAAACCACTCCTTACAAGGAGCCACTATTCCTATAAACCACTCCTTTCACAGGAGGCACAACGCATCCCCGTTCATGGAAATCGGGTAGAACATTGACACAACCTCAAGTACTAACCAAGGAACTAACAAAAGGTTGACCTCACAAACAACAACTCCAAAACTCTAGGGTTCACTGGAAGACTTACAATCAACGACACTTAACCCACTACCTCAAATATGAACACAAAGGAATCAATCACACAAGCATTTGCGTGGAATAAACTAGCTTTGGATACCTTAAATCCACTTCCTTAATATAAATCAATAGTTAATGACACAAAGAAACTAATTAAACAACGCCTATTTTAGGCAAAGGAAAACAATTTAACCAAGGTATTTAATTCCTTAATTTCCTTTTCAATAATAATAAAAACAACATTTACTTCAACCATTCCAAGTAGATTGACAACATGGTACAACAACCCACATAATTTTAACTCCTTCCGAAAGATTTAACAAACCAAAGACATATTTAACCCAAATGCCAATACAAGTACACGAAGGGAGTAATCACTGATGCAAGTGAAATATCTACCTTTGGATATTCTAAATCCATTTTCTTTTCAAAAAGAACTCACAACAAAGATAATAATTGTCCTAACAGATTCATTGACTAATACAGTCAATTGGTTCAACAGTTGTAGCGAAGGGAAATACTAACTTAATAACTAACTCAATTCCCTCGACTACTTTAAAAACCAACATAATCCTTTGTCCTTTATAAAATTCAAAAGCTTATAGTCTTAACAAAGCTAATTTAATTTTATCTCCTTCAGGTACATGCCAAAATTTAAACCCAATATTTAATCCTATAATTGCTCTTTCAATAATAAGAAAATCAACATTTTAAACAAGCAATTTAATCATAACTACATCTTCTTCGGATTTCCTAAATCCACTTCATTCAATAAAATTTCATAGATTGTTGCCATAATAAAACAGATTTACTAGTGTCGCTTTTTGACATAAGGAGAACTTTAAACTAATATTTAAATTTCTCAATCACTGGTAATTATTAAAATAATTATTTACTTGGTGATTTCAAACATACTACTTCACATCTATTTCTTCTTTCCGAAATAATTCATTTAAACATTGATTAATTTCTCTATTAAATCTATTAAATATATACATTTAACTTCAACAGCATTTAAAGCTATATTTTAATATATATGTATTTAAAAATCTATACTCATATATTAAAATAAATGACACAACTAAATATTTAAAAATCTAAGAATTCGTCTATTAACAAATTATGTTAACCCAATTTATTCTTTTCCAAACTATATCATCTTAATTCCGTTATTTTTGCTATAACCTAGGATCAAGTATTTAATCTTCAAATGTTTGCAAATAATGATATTAAAATAAACCTTATTCCTTCGATTTAGAATATGAATATCATTTTAAAATAACACTCTCATTTTGACTATAATACATTAATTCAATATTTTTCCAACTGCATTTATATTATGCCATCATTAAATCTATATTTTCATAACTACACAATGTGTATATAAATATACTTATTTCATCATTTAATTTTGATATATATATACATACCAAATATTATATACTAACATATTAAATATAATATATATATTTTATTATAAATATACATATTAGTATTTAATATTATAAAAGTATAATATTGGATATGATAAATATATTATATTTTACAAAATGTAAAAAAATATCAACATTTTATTCTTTTTAAGGCAACCCATGACTCGGGCTATGCATCGCGTTTTAGGGCAAGGAGCGGCGGTCATGTTTTGTTGCAGGCGGCGGCCGGATTTCCATTGGCGGGGCGGCGGCCATGTTCGACCCACAGCCGAACCCATACCCTGGGCCGACTGTGGGTAACACAGTCGGCTACCCTAAGGGCGCTGGCTGTGTTACACACAGCCGAGCCGTAGGAAGCGACCGGTGCGAGCGAAAGGAGTGGGGGCTACGTGGAGGCTCGACCTCCACAACTGTCCCTTGTATGGAGGCGGCGGTGGGGGTAGCGCCTCCCACAGTCCCCCCAAACCCTCCTTTAAATTACTTGTTTTTTTTAATTTTTTAATTTTTCATGGCCCTGCGGATTTTCTTTAGAAGAAATTCGAAATTTAATTTTAAAACCAGGGTTTGGTTTTGATTTAATAATAACATCACACAATCAAAACCCAAGAACAAGGGATAATCAAATAAGTGTGAATATATATCTGTGTTTGATCATATATATAAATAATTGTTTACAACAATTTAAATTGAACAAACAATAGCAAGATCGATAAAAATACAGTTATGATGCAATTTTTTCCTGAAGAACAACATTTTCACACATAGATTTTCAAAGTTTTGAATCCAAATTCAAGATAGGTTTTTCATGCAAATCTCATACAAGATTCATATTATTTCTAAAAACAAACAAGAATTGAAAATTCTTTCAACATGCAATTAATTTTAACAAAGAGGAAAACCTGGTTCCAGAAGTTTGATGAGATCCAAAAAGGGTGCCATGATTCCTCTTCAAAATCCATTTCCTCCATGCAAATCCAAAACCCCCAAAACCAAAAATTCTTCCCTTCTCCATTTTTTCATTTTTCCATCATCCAATTTTTTTCCCAAAACCAATTAATAGCAAAATAGAAAATATCACCTCAAACCCTAATTTTCAATTTTGCCTTTCTCTAATTTCCAAAAATAACATATAAACCTTTTCTTAAATTTTCCATTTAATTTCAATTCAAGAAAACTATAATTACCAAAATGCATAAATAACTTCATTTTGACACAATTAATTTAAATTAATTAATAAAATAAATCAACTCCAAGATTTAATTATTTTATTAATTACATTAAATTAATTTATAAATAAAATAACATTTTCTTAAATTTTCAATTTAATTTCAATTCAAGAAAAACTACAATTACCAAAATGCATGAATAACTTCATTTTGACACAATTAATTTAAATTAATCAATAAAATAAATCAAATCCAAGATTTAATTATTGTATTAATTACATCAAATTAATCCATAAATAAAATAACATTTTTCACAATATACTCAGATTAATTGAATCAACAATTTAACCACATAGTCATTTATTTAACTTTTCTAACTTGCAATATAATAAGATCAAAGCAAGAGAACAATAACATTTAATTCAACAGAACCAGACAAAACCAACGACACACACAAGACTAGGGTGATGGCTTGACACGAGAAACCTAGCTACTATCTCCCAATCAAATGCCGTTGGCAATGGACATGCTCAGACCTGTGAGACCAAGTGGGGTCAGTGTCTTGTACCTGTCAACCTGCGAACAATAGAATATCGTACATGTATATCTGCATCATAGAAAACACACTGTGAAGAGGGAATCATAGAATCGCAGGGCGCTCACAAGCGAGTGATGCAGTTCCGTCCCCTTCACCAATACAGTACTGCTAACTGACTAATCTAACATCAATAATATAATCCAAACATGAAACATCATTAATTCAAATATTCACAATGCTAATCTAAGCATGTCATAATAATAACACCTAAATAAATCACCATTACGTCAAAATATAATAAGCACATCATTTTGCAGACAAAGATCAATTAGAAATCAAGTACCACAGTCCAAGCACTAACAGAAAACAGAGCATAACCAATAGGAAACTGCTCAGTCCAAAGAGAAAAATGGAGGGGTCTTACACCATACACACAAAATTCAACACTATGTTATCTTAGATGGAGTGTCATCGCAAGGTGTGCCATGAGATCTCCTCTGGGCATTCTTCATAGGCTCCGGTAATCCTGGTGGCCTCAACCGAACTCCGACCCTCATACTCACTCAAGCAAAATCAACTACCTCTCGTATGGACAAGGTAGTTGACCTTGCCATTCCAGGCCTTCTCACTCACCCTAAGTCTAAACTAGCCCTGGTGTCTGTGAGTGAGGTTAATTTATCTTGATTAATGTGGAAGGTATCCTAATCATCTAAATCAATTTCTTTAATTATCACTTGTTAAAAACACTTTTGAAGGTTACCCGATTTACCTCTTTGGGCTCCGACCCCTAACAAAAGCCACTCCTCTAATGGATAACACCCTACTCAAATCTAGACTCCAAGGGTGACTCAAATGTTATAGAACTGAATAACTCAGTCTCTCCTAATCTAGGAGACGACAATAAAGAATCTCACTCCAACACTTGGAGGAAAACAACTCAAAAAGCACTACCCCAGGGGAACGAATGTTAACTTAACAAGGGAATGACCCCCACACTAGAAGTCTTTACAATTGATACACAAATAACCCTTTCCGAATATAGTCAAAAATAAGGAAACATATATTAACAATAGGCCAGGACAAGAAAACATGCTATCTTTGGATATATTAAATCCATTTCCTAACTAACACTTTTCAGTAAATAATCAATTACTTAAGTCAAATAAGCAATAAACTAAAATCATTACCTTTACTTTTATATAGAAAGGATAAATCCAAAAATAACAAAACAAGATATCAATTTTGCATTTGAATCAAATATACTCATGGAAGAAAAGTCTCTTTCAAAATTCTTAACTATCTCATCTTATTCTTTCAAATCCACAATTTAAATAATAATTACCAACACTTAATCATGCACACATTTAAATATATAAATATAAATCACAAACTGACTATGATCTATATATATTTATTTAATCTAACAAAACATGTCAACCCCATTTGACTAAACCAAATTTCATAATTCTGGAAAACAACACAGAATAACAAAAGTAACTCATTATCATATTCCTATATAAATATATATAAATATATATATATACACTATATATATAATATACATACATATATTATATTTACACAAAATATACTAATTAATAAACTTTGACACACAATACACATTTACATATATTTATTCATTAAATATTTAACAGCATATCAACAATATATATATATATATATATATAATTATCCAATATAATACAGTAATGAAATTTCACTAAAACCCAAAATTCCCATTAATAGAATTTATATTAAAAAAAACAATATTGAAACCGGAATTAAAATTTATATAAAAAAACTATTAAAACTTTTAACAAAAGTTTATAAAAAAAAACTAAAAATGAAGTGATAGGGGCCGGACGGATGTACCACCGGTACCCCTGCCGCTTCCTACAACTGCCAGTACCTTTACCGCCTGTACCATGTACAGGGGCAGGTAGGCCTAAGGGAGGCCACACCTCCCATGGGGAGTGCATCCCCCAAGAGGTGGGCACACTGCCCATGGCAGGTGCATCCCGCCCCTTGGAATCCGTGGTGGTGGGGGTTTGACCTCCCCATCCGCCATTAACACATAACTTTAAAAAATTTAATTGTTTTTTTTTTTTTATAAAACAAAATTCTCAATGAAATTTCGGTTCACAATAAAAATAATTCCTTAAAAGCTTTCACGGATTTTAACGAAATTCGCTTCCCAATGACGCCATACGGGGCGTTTTACATAAAAATAAAATAATCAACACATCATATATATATGTATTTTTATATATTATATGTGTATACATTTAATATATAAAAATATGTATATATATATATATTTTAAATTTCTTATATGACTGGTAAATTGACAGAACATTAAAAAAATATAGTCACAGGGAATTTAAATAAATTTTCACAAAATGTTCTTCAACATTATATCCTCTTTTTTTTTTTTTGTAGAAATTTATTTTACTAATAACATCCTTTTAAATTCCCAAGAACTATTAAAACAAAATAGGAAAAATTAAATACAGATCTTGATATTTCAATGGAAATTTCAATGAAGATGTATTTTGATAACAAATCTGAATATTTTTATAAAATAAAATAAAATAATCATACTACAATCCTAAATGTTTAAAAACTCAACCAATGTTTAATTTAAACAATGAGCCTACATTTCCTGTTTATTGTTTGAAACCCTACAGAAGTTTTGAACATTTTTCTTTCTTTTTAATCTGGGTAAATCTAAAACTAGATTCAAACAACGATTTCCAAATCACAAATGATTTCAACAACAGGTTTGAAAAAAAACAATTGAATATGAAATGAACGAACAAGACAAAAAAACCTGGAATCCAAAGCTATTGAAGAAGATAGATTTTGATGCAAGCTTCCTCCCACGAATTCCTAAAATTTCTTTGAGCGTGCAATGGATCCCAGCAATCGATGATCCAATAACCCAATCCACTTCTACCGAATTTCTTCCTTCAATCCTATTCTACCCAATTCCAACCAAAAAACTAATTCTATAGCCAAATCTCCCTTTCTGTTTCGTTTTCTTTTCTTTTCCTGCAATTTTTCTCTCCTCTTCTTTTTTTTTCACATCAAAAAAAAAATCCCCAAACAAAACAAAACTCAAAAGAAAACCCCAAAACTTCCCACAAATTTTTCGATTCAAAAATAGTAATCTTCTAAAAAACAATTTTAATTTCCCAAAATAACAAACTCTCTCTTCCATAATTAAGTATGCAATTTCCATAACAAACAAAATATCTTCAACAATTCTAAGTTTGTTGCATGCAAAATTAAAATAAAGATATTAATTTAATTTCTCATTTTGAAACTCACATTGAAATTAAAATGCAACTTCTAATTATTTTCAATTTCATTTGACTTAATTTAATTTAGACCATTAAACTTAATTAATTAATTTTAATTATTCAATAACTAAATTCAATCCTTTAGAGATTAAATTAAATTAAATTAAATTAATTAAAACTTAACTAATTAAATTTAACTATCCACTTTAAATAAAACATCAAAGAATATTCCATTTAAATATACAAAATCAGTACATTCAAAACAATGCAATTATTCCAAAATTGATTTAATAATTATGCATCATACCTAATTGAGTAACATTACAAAAGGTAAAATGTGACTCAACAACCAGGACTGACGACATACTAAGGTTAGGGCGTAGACTGACACACATTACCTAGCTACTATCTCCCTTTCAACTTAACCATTGGATCGACACGCTCAAACCTGTGAGACCAGGTGGAGTCGATGTCATGTACCTACAATCCTGAAAACCAAATAAACATCATACAGTATATCCAGCATATAATACACACCGTGAAGAGGAAATCATGGATTCGCAGGGCACTCGCAAGCGAGTGATGCGAAACCATCCTCTTCACCAATACACTCA
Organism: Sequoiadendron giganteum; assembly: GCA_007115665.2. Classification (NCBI taxonomy): domain Eukaryota; kingdom Viridiplantae; phylum Streptophyta; class Pinopsida; order Cupressales; family Cupressaceae; genus Sequoiadendron; species Sequoiadendron giganteum. The sequence goes on from CM021102.1 coordinate 262,715,491, forward strand.
TCCAAAACTGACATTACATCTAAATCAATAATCACATATAAAATCTCATGCTAACTCTATTAACATCATGAAAGCATTAAAGCATGTGAAACTATAATCGGTTAACCACCTCACACCATAATAGTTATCACTCCATAGTAGCGATCAAAACATCATAATAAAAGGTGTCCAGTATCAAAGTATCTGCAACCCAATAAAGCATAAAACAAACTAAGCATGAAGCAAAATAGAGGGGTATTACAGAGCCCTTGATCTTCATAGTCAATCCTAGCATTCCATTCATCCACCCAAAAAATTATAAATTGAGTCCTACATAAGTCACATGACAATCACTCTTAAATTTAATGTTAAGCCAACACTTAGAGACTTGACATCCAACACACTCAGCACCCAACTCTCTCAAACATTAATCCTTGCACACACCCATTATTGGGTTAGTGCATCAAGAAAACTTAGGTGAGGGTATTTTGTAATTCTTTATATCATTCCCACATTTTAATATGTGAACATAGACACAAGCACATATATTTTTTATATTTTTTTCAAACACTAAACTTTCACCTTATACCATGCTCCACATGATAAACCTACGAGCACACCTAATTTGTTGCATGTGCAATGTAATTACAACCTCACCACCCCAAAGGAAATGGAAAGGGAATTATGTTTTGATATGGTGGAACCCATTCTACACACCTTATGATGGGGATTGACCTAGTTAGGGTTAGGTGTATTAAATACAAGAAAATTCAAGGGAAATCCATCCTAAGATCACTCCCTTTAGGGTTTCTATATGAAATGGTGGAGGTCAAGTCTTAAGGATGAGACCTAAAACCTAAAGCTAAATAAATTATTTAATTTGATTATATTGAATAAAAACTTCACTTGATCTAAATTAACTAATATTAATTTAATATTCAATTAAAATTATTAACCAATATTCAAATTTAAAGAATAAAATTATATAACCCCCCAATGATTAAATTCAATGGTAGAGGCAATAATAAACGTAACAAGGATTCTAACCGTTAAATAATTTAAGGTTCAATATAGCCCTATGCATTTTTTTGCAAGGTTTTATTTTTAGCATTAATTTAATAATATTTTAACTTAACTTCACAATATAAATGAGATTAATTAAGATAATTCACTCTTTCTTAGCATTGATTAATCCACTTATCACAAATAATTTAAATAATAAAATTTGTCCTTAAGGGTATAATTTCCTATAAGGATCAAATTTTAGTTTAATAACATTCCATTAAAATATTTATCAATACAAAACCTATTTACTTACTAAATAGTCCCAATTTTTCATTTTTTCCTAAGACTTGATCTTAAAATTATATTTAAAATAATTTGATAATGATATGGTGTAATGTTTGAAATTCCCTATTATCATAAGAATTAATTAAAATTTCCATCAAATAAGCTAGCTAAACAAGATACTAAGAAGGTCACCCTTTTTCTTATATTTTATTTCAATAAATAAAAAATAATCTCAACTATAGTTTTAAAATGACTAAGTTAGAAGTTAAAAATGAATAAATTATATATATATATATATATAATCATATTAATAATAAAATAATTAGGCTTATTTATTGGGTGAGGAATGAATCTCATCCCTTGGATGAAATTCATCTTCACCCTTAGATTAAGGGTAACCCACAAAGTTTCCCGAACTCCTAAAGAAAAACTCAAGAGAGTCAGTTTCTTTTCATTTTGTTCATCTTGTAGGTGCAAAGTTGGAAGATTGGAGAGAAACTTCATAAGTTTTTAAAATGGCCTTCACTCCCAAAATGTATTATTCTTCCGATTTTATTCATTTTTCACTTTCTTACTAAATCTTCTCATGAGACGATAGTATGCATTTGTCTTGTGTCTAAGAAATAGTATATGGTATTTGTGTTGTAGATTTGATTATCTACTATGCTCAATATATTTAATAAATAGAGAATATAATGCATATAATTTTTCCTTACATATACACATTCACACATAAATTATAGCTAACAAATTCTACATATATATTATAATTTGTGTTGAGAAGTTGTTGATTGGGCATTGTTGTCATTGATGTCAAAACCTGGGATCCAAAAGGTTGTGCTCCGAATGATATACAAAAATGATCTATCCTATCGTATGTTATAATGTTGCGTAGTGTGGATGTTATCCTTGATCCAGATATGGTAGTACTTCTTTCTAGGACATTTGTGGAAGACAGTTAATGTAGAATAATGAAGACTAATCTTTTGATGCTGACCAATGTGTCTAAAGCTTATTCCAAGTATCCTTGCTATTCGGGCATTCATGTAGAATGTTACAAGTTTTGGTATGTCTAATTGTATTCCTTCGGTTGGTATTGAAATTGATGTTGATCAAGATTTGGTCTTGGTTGTGGTGTCCCCATTGGCTCTGGAATATATCTCATGTAATTCTAAGCATGCTATCTTTTGGTAATTATGCTATGAACTTATCTTATGTATGACCTATTTATGGGTCTTGTGGTAATGTGGTAAGAAGATCTTTATGTGTGACCTATCCTTTGGGTCCGATGCTAGCGTGCCAAGACTTATTGAATATTTCAAGGTTTTTCTTTATGTCAACATGTTTTGCTAGGCCGACTCATTTTATTCTTCGGGTATATATATATATATATATATATATATATATATATATGTAGAACATCTTTTTGGTATCGAACAAGAAGTGTGGTATGTGCGAACAGTGATAAGGGTGCGAAGGATTGTGTGACAAGAAGCAATGAAGGAAGTGAAGGAAAGTATTAGAAAGAAGTAATCTATATTATTGAGGTTGTGCAAGGAAAGTGGGTGGAAGATTCTTGGCCGGATCTACTGCAAAGTGTTATTGTGCTCTTAACCGAAACTGAACTCATGCATATGTAGATGTAGCTTCATCAATTCATGTTTTGTTTATTTTGTAATCAGACATTTTTGTATTAATCGAGCAGTGAGCCTAATGACAATGAGCCTTACTTGTAGTGAGCATTTTGGCAGCGATCCCTTGTAAAAATCACCTTAACCGGTGTCACCTTAATTGGTGTTCTATAATTGAGAGTTAACATTCTCTATGGTTTTTCCCATCTTGGGTAACTTCCACATAAATTCTGGTGTCCATTGTGCATGATGTTGTTAAGTGATTTCATGTTCATATCTATTTTAATTATTATCTGATTGATTTAAGATTTCTTCGGATTAATTAAAGAAAATAAAAGTGTTTTGTGATAACTGATTCACCCCCCTCTCATTTATCCAGACTATTCAACCATTGGTATCAGAGCCTGGTCCCTTGCAGATAGAGCTTAACCACTTGAGGGAGATCTTGGTAGTTTGAATAGATGGCAGGAGATTATTACTTTGATAAAGAATTGAAGTCAATATTAAGTGATATGGAAAGTACAAAATCTGAAAATAAGGAATTGAAAGAAAACATCAAGGAGGAAAATTATTGCATCTCAAAGCTAAGAGAGAAAATCCGGAAATTTAAAGCAAGACATAGAGAGGTCATCGAGGAATTAAAGGAGTTAAAGGAAATTGCTATGAATCTAAAGCTATAGTTGGATGAATGCAAGAAGACCAAAGAAAATCTCAAAGATACCATCAAATAGAAAATGGAAGAATGGAAGAAGATTGAAGAAAATCTCAAGGATACCATCAAACAAAAATTGGAAGAAAATGAGAAGTTAGATCAAGAGTTAAGAAGGCTGAAATCAGAAGCAAGAGTATGTGAAAGTAGTGTAATTTTGGATTAAATTTTGTCCCTACAGAAATGTTACAAGGATAAGGGAGGACTTGGCTTCTTAGGGGAAAGCTCAAATCAAAACACTAAGGGTAAAGACAAAGTAGTTGAAGCTAAAGAAATATTTTTTATAACAAGCAAGGTTTGGAACTCTAGAACATCGACAAAAAGACCTCTGGTCAGGCAACCAAATGCTCAAAGGTACATATCATTTAATGGTCACTATTTTCTATGTAAAAATTTTAGACATAAGGCTATAGAGTGTAGAATCAAGAAGGAACCGAGTATTCAATGCTTAAAATGTCACAAGTTTGGTCATAAAGCAAGTCATTGCAGAAGTCAATTATCTAATCCTTCTAGAAGGAATGAAATGAATAATCTATTTCATGGTTATTGCTACTTATGCCATGGTTATGGTCATAGAGCTAATTAGTGCAGATCTAGGGTTCACTTAGTTAAGTCAAGGAAAATATGTTACAAGTGTAATGAATCCAGACATTATGTGAACACATGTAGATATGTTATTCCGAAAAAGTTTGAAAAATAAAAATAAGGTTGCAAAATCAGATGAATCTAAGAAGGAGACTGCCATGGTTTGGAAGAAAAAGGAAACGAGTGTTGAGAGCTCTTCTGTGGTACCAGATCTCAATACAAGCTCTTCTGAAATCTGAGCCTACTGCCTTGGCTTAGGGGGAGTTTTGCAATGCATATCTTTTTCGGTTCCCCCTCTCTGAAGTAATATTGATGTGTTTTCGGCATGACTTTTCTAGATCTGGGTAGTGACATATGATGAAGCTTAATCTGGCTAATTTAAAAGTGAAGTACAATTTCTAGTGACAGGGTAAAAGCACAAACCTGTGCCACACTTTATAAAGGAATCGACCAACAACAAAACAAATTCTAAACTTCAACCACATAAAAGTGGTCTTTATGTTTTGAATTTAAAAATGATGTAAACTAATGAAATGTAGAACCTTTGATGAAGTTTATTCCTGTAATTTTTTAGATTTAAAAAAAGAATGTTTTCATTATTTTTTTATCATTTTAAGAGCAGATTTTGGAATGTTGAAAGTTCCAGACAAAAGTGACTTCATGGGATGTCAAGAAACAAATTGAAAAAAACTTCATTTCTCCCTAATTTTTTTTTCTCTAAATAGGTAACTTCAATATCTAGTGTATGGAAAAAAATTCAAATTTTGATGTATATTTTTCCCATAATAACATTTTAAAGTCAAACTTGTTAGAATTTGATAGTTTTCATGGGACATCAAGTATTGGACCTATTTTTTAAATCATTTAAAAAAAAAAAATTATACCCTTTTGAAGAGGACTCTCTCCTCTAGTGCACCATATATTTTTATTTATTTTTAAATATGTTTTACTATTTCATTTTTAATTTCTAATCAACCTCTTTTTTTAACATTAACAAACTATTTTCATTATTTTAAAATAAAATATATTAAAACTAATCAAAATATTAAAACAATTACATATTTGGATTCACCACTCTGAGTTCTACAAAAGGGTATTTTTTTTAAAAAAATTTAAACATCATTTTGATTGAAGAAATACTCTATTAAAGTTGAATGTCTCAAAAAATTCTGAAAAAAGTTGAGCTGGCTACCAACTAGGATGCCACATAGACAATTTTGGTAGAAGGTGTTTCTATAGAAACCTCGCACATTAAAAAAAACCAATTTCAAGCCAATTTCAAAGCGGGAGAAGGAAATTTTTTCTTTTTTTGGATTCGAGTGAAACATATTCGACCAATACCCTATATGCCACATATAAGCCATGTGGTTTCGGTCGAAACCTATTTGCCCGAAATTGTTCTGGCCAAGAATATTTTGCTTTGAACTATTTACTTGGCTGAAAGTGTGACACAACTTTGTGCTTTTACCCATTATCAATGAATGTTTTGGCAGTGAAATCATCATGAGCAATTAAGGATAAAAGATGGAGCTTCAAACCATTTCTCACAGTTTGCAAAGAAGAAGAGGTTTCGTTGAGGAATAAGGCATTGAAGAAGCTAGGCACGATGATGGAATCTATGTTGATTGACAATGAATCAAGTGGTGATATTCCACTGAAGCTAAAGGGAGTAGAGTTGGATGAGTTTGATCATCAAAAGATGAAGGAAATCAAACTAGGGTTGAAGATTGGTGAATTGCAGAATGCAAGTGCCTTGGGTATGGATTTATGGGGAGAATTCCCCTGGATTGAAGACAAAGAGTTTATCTTGTTCTTGTTGAGTCGATTCAAGGATGGTAGCTGTTATGCCTTACATAACCACCCCATCTTTTGCCTTGGTCACAATGGGCCCCCCTTTGTGTTTTTTGTACTTAGTTGTTTTTGAAACAAAGTTTGGAGTCTAGTTTTGCCAATACTTTGTTTTTCTTTGGTTTCTCTATCAAAATCGGAACCGGAGTTGAATCGGGTTCTAAAAGTTCTTTTGAGGCTTGTTTTTGGTTCTATCCTGACAATCTTTTCTTTGCCTTTGTTTTTTGGTCTTTAGCAGAAGTGGAGCCGGAGTGGGAATTGGGATGGTTGTTATCAAAATTTGCAAAATCAAATTCTATTCCGATCCCACCTCTGCTACTTTTTAATTTTTGTTTTGTCTCGATTTATTTGTTTTGTTTTCTTAGGTTGGTCTTTTACTTAACTTTTTTGTATTTATTTTGTTTTGTTTTTAGTTGTCGGACACGGAGCTGGAATGAGAATAGGGTTTGGAAATTTTATAAATTTAAGATCCTGATTCCATTTTAGTTTCACCCCTGCCGCTTTTTGTCATTGAATTTTTGACTGAAGTTGCACTGCAGACCAGTGTTCATTCTCTTACAGTCCGACTCTGCCTTTACTGCATTTTAATGCATTAATGGTGATTGTCGATGCAGGTAGAAATTCACATATTTACATTTATTAAGGGTTAAAGCCAATCATTATTGTTATTATTACAAGTCTAAGAGCACGAAGAGCAATAGCAAAGTTCGTTTGAGAAAATTGATCGAGATAGAGAACGGATATTGTGTGCTAATCGATTCAGAAAGTTAGCTTGGGTTTGTTTGCTTTTGAGGTAGGTCTTTTATCTTTGTTGTTCGTTGTTTATTTGTAGTTGTGTTCATTGTGTTTTGCTTTATATCTACTCACGTGTTCAATCATTGTGTTTTAAAGCAAATCTATGATCATCGATGTGATTGAATGAGTAGGTTCTTGTTTTGGTCTTGTTTGTTTTGCTTTAAATCTTTGTTTTCTTGTTTTATCGTGTCGTTTCTTTCTATTTTTGGGCGTCGTCGCTTTCACGTCTTAATCGTGATTGCATCGTGTTTATTTTTGATTTGCAGTAGATCAGATTAGATTAAAGGGTTTTGAATGGCATTTGTTAGATTAAAAATCTACAGTGAGGTAGATTAGAGATTTTACAGTGAGTTAGGGTAGATTAGATTTATTGTTTAAATTAGGGTTTTTTCGTTTGGTAGAATGGCAGGGTTTTAAACCCGTGCCCTAGTTTTTATTAGGTTTGTTAGATTAGGGTTTCGTTGGTCTCTACAATTACTTTAAATGAAAAAAAAAATGATATCTTAGAATGAAATTGTTCCCCACGGTCATATGAGGGTAGAGTTTTTGATATCCTTTGCCATTTTATAGCGACATAGGTTTAAATCATGAAATTGTGTGGAAAATGAATAAAGTATTTGACGTCATGATTAGCCTAGGCAGAGGCAGGATTGGAATGGATTATGGACATAAGAGTTTTATTTTACAAAAGTCATCAATTCCATTTCTATCTCGTTTCCAATTCCGAGTTTTAAAAAGGTTTCCTTAAAGTATATGATAACTGGTGGAGGTGGGATTGGAACTGATCTTGAACTTAAGAATTTTGTTTGTGAAGGTTATCAATTCCGTTTTCATCCCGTGTCTGGCTCCGCGTATAATGTGAAAGTCTTTCTGCAAAGTAACAATGACCAAATCAGAGGCGGAGGCGGAGGCAGAATGGAAATAGAATATGAAAATGAGAATTCAAAGAAAACCAAATCACTTTTTCATTTCGGTCCCGGTTCCGATAACCTCCCCGACTCTGACTCTGAGCCCGTTTGTTATTAGGTGAAGTTCCTATATCAGTTTTTGCTCCGAGTCCACCAGTTTTGTAAAAGAGATTCTTTTGAGCTTCTGTTTGGTTTCGACTCCGATGTATGTGAAACAGGTATGTTTTAAAAGTATGTTTTATGATGATTTATCTAAAGGTCTAATTAGAGGTTTGCTTGCAGGAGATTTGAGAGATGTCAGGAACGTCAGGAGAGGCTGCTCGAAGGAATCAATCGGCTGGAACATCAAAGACAACACCAAAAATAAAGAAGGTGAAACCAGAACAACTGCCTTATACGTTGAGGTATGATCATAGGAATCTAGTGGTGAAAGTAAGTAAGGTGGAATCAGATTGGTCAAATATCACAGATACTAATCTGGGCCAGTATAGCTTTGAAGAATTACATGAAGAGACCTTTGTAGAAAGAGTAAACTTGACAGGGAGAACACAAAGGATTGTTGACTCCGGTCTTGCACATATCACTGTGTTTCCTTTATCAGTTCAGTGTCCAGAGTTGATATTGACAGTGGCCAGTACCTACAATCCTGCTACAAGATTATGCATGGATTCACAAAATAATGTGATTATAGATCTTACTCCGCAAATGTTCCAAATCATATTTAATGTTCCTGATCCCAAGAACTTGGTGCAACTAACTGAGGCAGAGGCATTGGAGAAATATAGCAAGCATAAAGACTCCAATAAGTCTCACTTAATGGCAAAAGATGGCATGCTGTTGAGTCAGGTTAGAGAGAAATGGAATGAAAGATTCCAAAGACTCATGCAGGAGAAAGATGATGGAGGAGACTTGGTGATAGATCGGCTTGTAGAAGTCAAAGAAGAAATAAAAGCTACAGGGAGAGAATTGATCAAGGTTAAAAATATGAAAGAGTTTTTTGCAATTGAGTTGGATCGCATTAAATTTGAAGATGACTGGATTGATGGGCTAGATATGGATATGCTACAACAAGTCTTCACCAGTTATGATGAGTTCATGGTAGATCCAACTTCACATGCATAAAAACTTGCATGCATGATGTTCTTTTTCCTTGCATGTTGCATGCATGCAGCATTGATAGTCTTAAGGGCGCATGACTTCTTTTCTTCTATTTCTATCTTCTATCTTTAGATCAAACTGAATGCATAATGTAAGAACTCAAGATCAAAGTTGATCTGAGTTTCCAAGAAAGTTGATTGTTCCTAAAAAGGTGGAAAGTCTAAGATAGAAGTGAAGTTCGAACTTCTTTTGTATATCTATAAATACTAGATGGGTATCACATTGTAAGGGTTGGCTAATTGAGAATTGGATTGGCTTACCTAGTGCTAGGAGATAGAATTTTATAGAGTTTTGCAGAGATACATTTGTACTAGATCTTTTGATAGTTAATAGAATTACAGGTTTACGAAATATGGAGTTTACATTGAATTGTGTTGTTTGATAAGGTTAATGAGTTATAATCCATCTGAATGCCAGTGATTATGCTGAAGCATGATAGTTTCTTATGTGATGAAAGTCATTAGAAGAAACCAGGTTTAAAGATTATCTTGTTAAATTGTCATTGAATTAAAATTATTGAAGTCTGTTGATCTATAGTTTTTGATGATGAATGAATGTGTGTTGTTTTGAAATCTTGGAAATACTTGTGATATGCAAATAGTGGAATTGAATTAAGCACCTAAGATGTATACGATGGTATAGTCATACTGTGGGTTGTGTTATGCTATGGTTTTTGTGATCGGTTAAGAAAAAATTCATTATTAAAAGTATATGTCTGGATATTAGATAAATTTAATTCATACTTACTGATTTACCCCCTGGATCTATCTTTTTCTTTTATTTAAAACCCATTGATTTACAGGAACTATTTTGATGAAAAGAGTTATAGCTTGAATCCTTTATTACCAGCATAGGCCCCTTGAACATTACAATTGTATGAACCAATTGAGTGACACCAGAGAGTTGAGAACCAACTACTAGGACCTTGGGAGTTAGGCCACTACATGTAGTCTTTCTTTTTCAGGAGAAATAGAGTAGAAATATTTTGTTTTAATGTTGTTTGTGTCATTTTAACCATCAACAGTAGCATCATTTTGGACAAACCCTATTAGATCTCTAAGGAAGCCCTTAAATCCATCACTAGATTGTGCAGAGTTGGTGACCTCCCTAGGAAGAAAATAGTGAAATACAATGTCATGGAGGAACTTACTGGTATTGACAAATACCCCAAATCTCTACTGATAAATATCATTGCCGATCCTACAGTAAGGTATGTTGCTTACAGTATCTCATACAAAATCTATTTTTTGAAATCATGAAGGTTCTACATCTTCTATTGTTGTGTATCTTGCACATAAGATAGTGAAGGAAAATCAACAGTTTGACTTGTGTAGCCTGGTAATGGAAAACCTAATTGAGAATGTCAGAATGTCTTTGGTTGAGGGTTATCCCTTTTGGTTTCAGTCTCTGCTCATGTGTTTAGTACTCTACTTTCTGAATTTGTTACCATCAAAGGAGAATTTCAAGTGGAAGTCCATCATCCTTGTCAGAAAGCAAGTCTATAGATATTTGGAATGTTAGGAAGATAAAGAAAATGCATGCAACGTTTATTTCTCATCCTTGCAGATGGACTTGTGCTCCAGTGTGGTAGTGTCTAGTGCTACACCTATTAGTCAGTTTGACAAAGGTTCCTCCTCTAATAAGAGGCAGTTAGAGGTTGTCATTGGTGGTTCCCCTCTAGCACCTAAAAGGAGGAAAATTAACACAAAGGATGTCATCACTATCTCAGAAGAGAAGGAGAAGGAAGAAGAGTCTCTACCTGATACATATGAAGTTTGTTTTGTGTTGGATGAGGGTGATATGAAAAATATTGGTGAAATGTGGAATGCCTACTCTCCGATTAGTAGGCCTAGAATTGAAGATTCCTTGGTTGATTATCTACTCAAAATGGGTATTACTATTTCTACTATTTCTGACTCGCTACCAGATGATTTGGTAGAAGTTGTTGATGAAAGGTTTTTATAGGAAGGATCTGAAGGAAATTAAATCCAAGCTATGATTGAAAGAAGGTGTGTCACATCCAAAAAAAAGTTATCCAAACACATTGGTGAGACAAAAGAATGCATTAAGGGGATGTCTGACATCTAAAAATACTGTCTTTGGTGGCCTGCTACTGTTGACAATTTTAGAAGTAGAATTGAAGCTATTGAATTTGAATTGAATGATATTAGGAAGTGTCTCGACTTATTCAAAGACAAGGATAGAAAAAAAATAATAAGAGTTGGTGAACTACAAGCTGAGTTATTGTCTACTCAAAGACAAAGGGAAGATTTGGTTAAAAAAATTTGGTTGGTCAAAGAAATTGTTGAGGTCTAGTTGGATCATCTCTCTGGGATACTTTCTGATGTAGTGGATTGTGAAAAATAGTGCCTGTCTCCAGATTGGTCATCTTTATTTGGGATGTTGATTCTATTGGATAGTATGTGTTCCAGAATGGTTTTTTCAGTGCAAGATTGGAAGAAGATTCTTCCTATTGTGAGAGAAAGGTACAAGAAAATATTTCCTGTGAAAAGTGTTATTTTTACTTGATTTTTTGAATGTTTTTATTTGGCCCTTTTCCTTTGATGGCAAAAAGGGGGATAAAAAGAAGATAAAAACAAAAACAAAAAGAGGAATTGGATTGCTTGACAAAGGGGGAGTGCTTGGAGTATCTTGTTTGCAGTTTTTGTAGTTTTGAGTTTTTGCTATTTTGCCATCAATGCCAAAGGGGGAGATTGTTGAGAAGTTATTGATTGGGCATTGTTGTCATTGATGTCAAAACCTAGGATCCAAAAGGTTTTTCTCCATATGATATACATAAATTATCTATCCTATCATATGCTATAATTTTGTGTAGTGTGGATGCTATCCTTGATCTGGATATGGTAATACTTATTTTTGGGACATCTATGGAAAACAGTTAATGTAGAATAATGAATACTAATCTTTTGATACTGGCTGATGTGCCTAAAGTTTATTTTGGGTATCCTTGCTATCTAGACATTCATGTAGCATGTTACAAGTTTTGGTATGTCTAATTGCATTCCTCCGATTGGTACTGAAATTGATGTTGATCAAGATATGGTTTAGGTTGTGGCATCCCCATCGGCTCTAGAATATATCTCATGTAATTCTAAGTTCACTATATTTTGGTAATTATGTTATGAACTTATCTTATGTATGACCTATTTATGGTCCTATGATACAATGTGGTAAGAAGATCTTTATGTGCGACCTATCCTTTAGGTCTGGTGCTAGCATGCCAAGCCTTATTGAATATTTCAAGGTTGTTCTTCATGTCGACATGTTTTGCTAGGTAAACTCATTTTGTTCTCCAGGTATATATATATATATATATATATATATATATATATGTAGAACATCTTTTTGGTATCGAACATAAAGTGTGGTGTGTGCGAATAGTGATAAGGATGTGAAGGATTATATGACAAGAAAAAAATAAGGAAGTGAAGGAAAGTATCAGAAAGAAGTAATCTGCATTGCAGAGGTTGTGCAAGGAAAATGGGTTGAAGATTCTTGACCAGATCTACCTAGATAGTTATTGTGCTCTTAACTAGAATTGAACTCATGCATATGTAGATGTAGCTTCATCAATTCATGTTTTGTCTATTTTATAATTAGACATTTTTGTATTAATTAGGTAGTGAGCCCACCAACAGTGAGCCTTGCCTGCAGTGAGCCCTTGTAAAAATCACCTTAACCAATGTCACCTTAACCGGTGTTCTATAATTAAGAATTAGAATTCTCCGCAATTTTTCCCATCTTGGGTTTCCACGTAAATTCTAGTGTCCATTGTGCATGGTTTCGTTAAGTGCTTTCATGTTCATATCTATTTTGATTATTATATAATTGATTTAAGATTTCTCTAGACTAATTAAAGAAAATAAAAGTGTTTTGTGATAATTGATTCACCCCCCCTCTTAATTATCTAGACTGTTCAACAATTTACAGATTGAGATGGAGCTAAGGCCAACTATTGTACACTCCTTTACTTATATTATTTTATTGTATTTTACTTATAAGGTTCAGTGATGACCTACATATTTTTAAGTAACTTAGAGAGTACTACTGACTTGCACTTTTTATTTTATGTGTTTCTCATTATATATATTTTTAAAAAATATTAATGTTTTGAAGTTTTATGTTGGGAAAATGGGGGTAGATAGCCCCATGTGGGAGGTCATGCCACTTTATAAGGGTTGTAGCTATCACAAGGGTTGTGTCCCCACCATGAAAGATGTGATGCCCCCTCATCCCCAACCTTAGTGCTTGGGGTTTGAGAGGGGCCGACCCTCTCCCCCTTCAAATGATATTTTTTCAATACAAAGTTTAATAAAAAAAACTAAATATCTATATATTTATTTATAAAGAAAGTTATATATATGTATATTGATTTATTTTTTCTAGTTACTAGCAACTCAGAACAATAAAATTGGGTATTTAACATACACACACATGAACACTTAATATACATATATCTATTACGTTCTTTCAAAAATTATTGAGACAAAAGGGATATTTGTCCCATGGAAAAAAATCACAAGGTAATAACATAAAAAAAATAACTATGAGAATATAAGGGTTCATCCAAAATTTTCTTTAGAGAGTTTTAAAGTGTTAACTCCTTACACCTATTCAATAAAAATATAGCTAAAAATATACTAGTAATTTAGGGAAAGAAAAGAGGTAATATGTATTTTTTTAAGGAAAAACATACATAACATAAAGTTTATTTTAATTCATTATTACAAGTCAAAAGCTAATTGTATATTGTGATTTTCATAAACAAGAATTCTTTAATGGAAATAATAAAATAATATTTTCTTTTTTAATTTCTTCCCAAAGAAGCATATCATACTATATTACTTTGATAGAAACAACATACTTAAGAAATTTTTATTACAATTGTTTTCTCTCCCTATAACAAACAACCACTTACTAGAACAATAAATTTACATTAAGATTTATAATTAGGTTATAACATGAAGTTTCCACAATCCATGATCAATGAGTGCAAAGATTCCTGGATTATAACTATGTGTGATTTGATGCAAAAAAATCACACATAGTTGCAATCCATGAATCTTTGCACTCATTATAATTAAGTTTTCAAATATAACTATCATACTTTTCAAATTGAATTTTTTTTATGTAAAATATAAATGACCGTGGTCTTCAAAAAATATTTTTGTAATACCACTATGTTTTGCCTTCTGGTTGGGCAGTGTGTCCTTGTGTTGTGTTGTGTTGTTGCTTTGATGTGTTTCTGTATATTTAAATACCTTATTATGTGTGTCTTATGTTTGTAATTTGACTTTGGTACTTGGTTACTATTTGATCGCTATCTGTAAAGCGACGTGAATGTTATATTTTGATGTGATGGTATTTTATTATGATGTTATCATTATGACATGTTCTGGATTAGCATTATGGATGTTTGAATCAATGATGTTTTATGCTTTGGATTATATTAGTATGTTAGATTTGTTAGTTAGTTACACTATATTGGTGAAGGGGATGACTTCATATCACTCGCTTGCGAGTGCCCTGCGATTCCGAGATTTACTCTTCATGGTGTGTTTTAATTATGACATATATTGCATGTGGATATACTCTTTGTTCGTAGGTTGATAGGTACAAGACATTGACTCCACCTGGTTTCACAGGTTTGAGCGTGTTCATTACCCAACAATATTCGATTGGGAGATAGTAGCTAGGTTTTTTGTGCCAGGTCATCACCCTAGTCATAGTGTGTCGTCGGGTCTTAATCGGGTTGTGTTGCTTTATATTTTGTTCCTTCTCTTGGATTATTTAATCACTTGTTATAAAGGAAAATAAATGCTTCTGTAGTTAAATTGGGACTAAAATTAATCTGGTTATTATGTTGGAAGGTATTATTTAATTCATTAATTAATTTAATTCAATTAATAAAAGAATTTAATCTTGGATTAGATTCATTTTATTGAATTAATTAAATTAAGTAAATTGAATTAAGTTACTTGTTAGAATTGATAAATATTTTAATTGAAAATTGAAATTAAATTTGGAAATTGAAAAATGATTTCAAATTGTCTTTTTTAGAGTTTTCAATGCAAAAAATGGAAAATAGAGATATTTTGAGATATTTGTTATTTTGTTTTTGAAAATTTATGAGGGTTGTTGTAGGGATATTTTGGGGATTTTTCATTATTATTGAATTTTTCTTCACAAGTTTTTGTGAGCAAGTTTTGGAAAATTGAAAATAGAGGAGAGGAGGAGTTGTTGCATTTTGTGGGTTTTGGATTGAAGTTGTGAAAATTGGTGGAACTGAAGTTGGAAGCAAGGTTGGAAGCTAAGCACCATTTGGATCTACTCACAAATTCAAAATACCAAGTTCATGTCTTTAAAATTAGTTATTTTTGAAAATTGTTATTTATATGTTGTTAAAAAAAAAAACATGTTGAAAAGCATTTAAATCTTTTGTATGATTGCAAAATAAACCCATCTTAGTTCTTGCTTCAAAATTTGAAAAAAAAGAAAAAAAACCCTGTTTGAAAATAAATTTCTCCATGGAAATGATGGTGTTCTTAACTGAAAATTATAATTTTAGTATTATTTCCTCAATTAGTTATGTTAATCCCTTGTGAATATATAAATATATATACATATGTATACATCTATATACATATATATATATATTTTTTATATATTTCTTATGGTTTGGATTGGGAAATAAAAGACTCTATTTTTGTTTATAAAGAAAAATTGAATTTTTAGGGGAAAATCTGTAGGGTTTTATGAAGAAATTTTTTATATTAATAAAAAATGATTTTTGTTGGGGATCGTTGGTGGCTCACCCCCACCGCGCCCCCCATGGGAGGTGCGTGGGGGAGAGCCATGCCTAGCATTCCCCACTCCCACCCATGGTCGAGGCTTACATAGTCGCCACCGCCATCGGTGGTCGGTTGTGCTAAGCACAATCGCGCCACCCGCAGGTGTGGACGGCTGTGCATAGCACAGTGGCCACCATCGGGGGTCGGATTGTAAGCCGCTGCCCCACAAAAAGCCACTGGTCACCTTGTGTAAACCATGACTACCCTCTCCAAACCGCGCCCACAATGGAAATCCGCATGACCGACCAAGCCCTAATCCATGACACGTGCCCCTAGGCATGGTTGACCTTTGAAAATTCGGCCTTTTTTTATGAATTAAAAAATATATATATATTTAATATTAAAATATTATTATATATTAATAAAATAGGATTTATAATATAATATTTAATATTATATTATATGGTTTTAAAATATTAATATGTAAATATATTATTCTAATATATATATATATATTCAGCGGTGATATAAATTTAATATGCATAAGAAATTGTTGATTTTAAAAGGCATGATTTAAGTCAAATTGAGAAAATTGAAAACATGATGACTTTAGTTAAATCATTGTTTTATTTTTTAAAACATATTTTATAGGGGAGACAGTTTGGATATAAAATAATACGTTTTCAACAAGTATATCGTTTTTAAATGTTTACATTTACATGAGGAGGCAATGATCATTTTACATCATTGAATCTTGACTTATTTGATAAACTGGTTAATTTATCATTTATTTAAGTGCAAGTAAGGAAATTAGATAATTAGTATTAATTTCTATTTTAATTGAAAGGATGTAATTAATTTAGTTTATCTGATGCGATAAATTGTTGAATGTTAATGAGGAAATGGATATAGTGAATCCAAAGTAGAATTTTAATTCTCATCTTCTTGCTTGCCTTGATTGTGAACTATTCCTGTTATCATTTGCGAAATTTGGGTCATAGAATTTGACAAGTCTTCTAGTTGGGTTTCAATTTCATGGGTTGTCGTAATGTGTTAGTCAACCTTTGGGTTGCCTTGGGTAGTGCATTTAACTATAACTAGTTTGTTACCCGGTTATCACGAACGGGGATGTTTTGTGCCTCCTTGGATTAGGAGTGGATTATGTGATTTGTGCCTCCTTGTAAGGAGTGACTTTGTTATGTTTGTTGTCTCCAGTGTTGGAGTGAGTTTCATTTTATGTTGCCTCCTGAGAGAGGAGTGGTCGTGTTATCTTGTTGTTTGCACTTTGTTACCCTTGGAGTTTGGATGGTATGTGTGTTGTCAAGTAGAAGAGTGGCTTCTGTTAGGGGCAAGAGCCCGGAAGAGGTAAGATTGGGTAACCTTTGGAAGTAGTTTAAATAAGTGTTAACTAAAACAATACTTAGAAGATTAGGACTAACTTCTCACTAATCAACATAAGTTCTAGCCTCACTCATGGACCCAAGTGCTCGGTTAGGCTTGGGATGGGTGGGAAGGCTTGGAATGGCAAGGTCAACTATCTTGTCTATACGAAAGGCATTTGATTCCACATTAGTAAGTATGAGGGTCGAGGATCAGGTTAGGCCACCAGCTTAGATGGAGCCTATGAAGATCTGCAATGGGTAACTCATGACGAGCTATGTGATGACACTCTATCTAGGACAACAATCGGTATTTGATTTTATGGGTATGGTTTCCTTAACATACTTGATGTGACCATAGTCAGTATTTGATTTTATAGGTATGGTTTCCTTAACATACTTGATGTGACCATAGTTGGTATTTGATTATTATGTGTATGGTTCTCTTAACATACTTGATCTTCTTTGTATCTAGAAGCAATGTGACCATGTTAGAGTTGTACTTGAGTTGTACTCATGATGTACTTGTGTTGTACTCGTGTGGTACATGTGATTGGTTGTTTCAATTTGGTTCAGTTTTATGTTAGCCTGTGTTTAGAGGTAGATGGCCTTGGATAGGATTCCCTGTTACTATTTCCTAGCATGGGGGGTGGGCCTTTGGGTTCCACTTGGTTGGGTGGCGTGCACCTTAATCTATTGGGCTTTCTTCATGTTCATGTGGATGAGATTTCAAGTTTGGACAGCTTGTGGGATTCGGTTTCCGTTCTTACTTTATTTATTTTAGTTGTTCTTGAGATTTATTACCCCTCATTTATTATCGAGGTGGAAAGTTGTAATTGTAAATATGTTTATTGGACTTACTTCATTCGGGGAATGAGAGTTGTAATCGTATTGCTTAATTATGGATAAATTGAAATGAAAGTTATCTCTTATGCTTTGATGTAAATTATCGTGATTGGAAAGAATGTGTTTATTTATTAATTAAATAATTGGCATGGTTTAAATTCTTGTTTTTTGTTGAGGTTCTATATAACCTATGTCTCATAACCTTAGAGGTTGTTAGAATTTGTTAGTGAACTTTCTTATTAATTGTTCTTAAACAAAAAAAAAATTAGTACGTTTAAGTAGTTAATTGCAACTTCCTCTAGGGTTGCATGGTGGGGCATTACACATGGTATCAGAGGTTTAAACACTAGGTACTCTAGGATTATGATGGATCCATTAAGCTTTTAGTTGTGTAGGCTTTTAAGTTGTGTACCTTGCCTAATACCTTGAACTGTCTGTGCAAGATTATGCCTCCTAGATGTGGAAGAGGTAGAGGGCATGGTCATGGTTGTATAAGCGGTCATGGTGAGAGTCAACATGAATCTCCTCCTCATGTATCATTTGTTCCAGACCAGGAGGAACATCGGGCATCGCAGAATGCCCCAGGGGTTAGTGATTGCTAGTAGGATCCACGAGGGATTGAGGCTGCGTGTAGAGCGCTTGAGGAAGCTTTGGCACTCCTTGGTCCATGACAAGTAGATGCACAGGGTGATCCTAGTGTGAGAGTAGATCTAGCATAGGCAAAGGTAGTAGGCTCAACACATATGATGGATTTTCTTAGGGCACATCCCTCTTTATTTGATGGAGTAGGAAGTTGCTTAGAGGCTAAGACTTGGCTCATTGAACTCAACCGATGCTTTGCTATGCATCCATATGGTAGTAATACTAGAGCATGGTGCATTATTGTGCATCTACGGGGACTCCCATCCACATGGTGGAGGGTGGAGGAGCAGAAGCTCGACCTAGATATTAATTCGGTGCCTTGGGATATGTTTTTAGAGTGGTTCAGAGCCCGTTTCTTATCTGACCATTGGCATCAGCATTGAGGTGATGAGTATCATGCCTTGAGCCAGATGGCATTGTTGGTAGAAAACCTAGCCATGGCACTAGGAGACCACACTGGTGTTCAAATCAATAGTGATTCGTTAGTTGGGTCTAGTGCACGATAGGGACATACTTAGGGAGTTGGATCACCGATGGCTTAGCAGGGGCCTACTCTGTGTGGTCAACAACAGAAAAGTGTGCTTGGGAAGAGTAAGGACTCTCAGTCCTATCAGGTTGGTGGTGGTTCTTCACCTAGGAGGGACCGGAACTGGTGGCAGACCAAGCACTATCATCAGGGGCAGCCAACCCAGAGTCCATAGCCTTTGGCCGACTGGGGCAGTATGCAACAGTCTACTACACCTTTGGGAGATAGAGAGTTTGTTCGTAACATGAGGTGTTACACTTGCGACCAACATGGCCACCTTGCTAGGGATTTTCCATGGTGGAACACTTCTGGAATTGGTCACTCAGTGTAGGATACGAGGTCGAGGTTTTGATTTGTGTGCAGTTTGTATGAGGAAGTTATATCCCTACTGGTTTGCAAGCTTCTAGGAGTAAGCCTAACCCTAGGGGGGGAGGATGTAATACCCCTCCATTTTGCCTTCTAGTTGGGAAGTGTGTCCTTTTGTTGTGTTTTTGCTTTGATGTGTTTCTAGATATTCAGATACCTTATTATGTGTCTTATGTTTGTACTTTGACTTTGGTACTCGGTTACTATTTGATCGCTATCTGTAAAGAGACGTGAATGTTATATTTTGATGTGATGGTATTTTATTATGATGTTATCATTATGGCATGTTCTGGATTAGCATTATGGATTTTTGAATCAATAATGTTTTATGCTTTGGATTATATTAATATGTTAGATTTGTCAGTTAGTTACACTGTATTGGTGAAGGGGATGACTTCGCATCACTCGCTTGCAAGCGCCCTGCGATTTTGAGATTTCCTCTTCACGATGTGTTTTAATTATGACATATATTGCATGTGGATATACTCTTTGTTCGCAGGTTGACAGGTACAAGACATCGACTCCACTTGGTTTCATAGGTTTGAGAGTGTTCATTTCCCAATGGTATTCAATTGGGAGATAGTAGCTAGGTTTTTTGTGCCAAGTCATCACCCTAGTCATAGTGTGTCGTCGGGTCTTAGTCAGGTTGTTTTGATTTGAATATTGTTCCTTCTCTTGGATTATTTAATCACTTGTTATAAAGGAAAATAAATGCTTCTACATAGTTAAATTGGGATTAAAAATAATCTCGTTATTATGTTGGAAGGTATTATTTAATTCATTAATTAATTTAATTTAATTAATAAAAGAATTTATTCTTGGATTAGATTCATTTTATTGAATTAATTAAATTAAGTAAATTGAATTAAGTTACTTGTTAGAATTGATAAATATTTTAATTGAAAATTGAAATTAAATTTGGAAATTGAAAAATGATTTCAAATTGTTTTTTTTAGAGTTTTCAATGCAAAAAATGGAAAATAGAGATATTTTGAGATATTTTTTATTCTATTTTTGAAAATTTATGAGGGTTGTTGTAGGGATATTTTGGGGATTTTTCATAATTATTGAATTTTTCTTCACAAGTTTTTGTGAGCAAGTTTTGGAAAATTGAAAATAGAGGAGATGAGGAGTTGTTGCATTTTGTGGGTTTTGGATTGAAGTTGTGAAAATTGGTGGAGATAAAGTTGGAAACAAGGTTGGAAGCTGAGCACCATCTGGATCTACTCACAAATTCAAAATACCAGGTTCATGTCTTTAAAATTAGTTGTTTTTGAAAATTGTTATTTATATGTTGTTAAAAAAAAAAACATGTTGAAAAGCATTTAAATATTTTGTATGATTGCAAAACAAACCCATCTTAGTTCTTGCTTCAAAATTTGAAAGAAAAGAAAAAAACCCTGTTTGAAAATAAATTTCTCCATGGAAATGATTGTTTTCTTGACTGAAAATTATAATTTTAGTATTATTTCCTCAATTAGCTATGTTAATCCCTTGTGAATATATAAATATATATAAATATATATACATATGTATACATATATATACATATATATATATATTATATATTTCTTATGGTTTGGATTGGGAAATAAAAGACTCCGTTTTTGTTATAAAAGAAAAATCGGATTTTTAGGGGAAAATTTGCAAGGTTTTATGAAGAAATTTTTTATATTAAAAAGTAATGATTTTTGTTGGGGGTCGCTAGGGGCTTGCCCCCATTGCGCCCCTCATGGGAGGCATGTGGGGGAGAGCCACGCTCATTGCTCCCCACCCCCACCCACGGCCAATGCTTACATAGTTGCCACCACTGCCGGTGGTCGATTGTGCTAAGCACAGCTATGCCACCCGCAGGGGTGGATGGTTGTGCTTAGCACAGTCACGGCCACCGGGGGTTGGATGGTAAGCCGGTGCCCCACCAGAAGCCACCGACCACCCTCTCCAAACCACGCCCATTGTGGAAATTCGCATGGCTGCCCAAGCCCTAATCCACGATGCGTGCCCCTAGGTGTGGTTGAACTTTGAAAATTCAGCCTTTTTTTTTTAATTAAAAAAAAATATATATATATATATATTTAATATTAAAATATTATTATATATTAATAAAATAGGATTTATAATATAATATTTAATATTATATTATATGGTTTTAAAATATTAATATGTAAATATATTATTTTAATATATATATATATATATATATATATATATTTAGCGGTGATATAAATTTAATATGCATAAGAAATTGTTGATTTTAAAAGGCATGATTTAAGTCAAATTGAGAAAATTGAAAACATGATGACTTTAGTTAAATCATTGTTTTAGTTTTTTAAATGTATTTTATAGGGGAGATAGTTTGGATATAAAATAATATGTTTTCAACAAGTATATCATTTTTAAATGTTTACATTTACATGAGGAGGCAATGATCATTTTACATTGTTGAATCTTGACTTTTTTGATAAACTGGTTAATTTATCATTTATTTAAGTGCAAGTAAGGAAATTAGATAATTAGTGTTAATTTCTCTTTTAATTGAAAAGATGTAATTAATTCAGTTTATTTGATGCGATAAATTGTTAAATGTTAATGAGAAAATAAATTTAGTAAATCCAAAGTAGAATTTTAATTCTCATCTTCTTGCTCACCTTGATTGTGAACTGTTCTTGTTATCGTTTGGGAAATTTGGGTCATAGAATTTGGCAAGTCTTCTAGTTGGGTTTCAATTTCGTGGGTTGTTGTAATGTGTTAGTCAACCTTTGGGTTGCCTTGGGTAGTGCGTTTAACTGTAACTAGTTTGTTACTCGGTTATCACGAACGGGGATGTTTTGTGCCTCCTTGGATTAGGAGTGGATTATGTGATTTGTGCCTCCTTGTAAGGAGTGACTTTGTTATTTTTGTTGTCTCCAGTGTTGGAGTGAGTTTCATTTTATGTCGCCTCCTGAGAAAGGAGTGGTCGTGTTATCTTGTTGTTTTCACTTTGTTACCCTTGGAGTTTGGATGGTATGTGTGTTGTCAAGTAGAAGAGTGGCTTTCGTTAGGGGCTAGAGCCCAGGAGAGGTAAGATTGGGAACCTTCGGAAGTAGTTTAAACAAGTGTTAACTAAAACAATACTTAGAAGATTAGGACTAACTTCTTACTAATCAAGATAAGTTCTAGCCTCACTCATGGACCCAAGTGCTCGGTTAGGCCTAGGATGGGTGGAAAGTCCTGGAATGGCAAGGTCATCTATCTTGTCTATACGAAAGGTATTTGATTCCGTATTAGTAAGTATGAGGGTCGAGGATCGGTTGAGGCCACTAGCTTAGATGAAGCCTATTAAGATCCGTAGTGGGTAACTCATAATGAGCTGTGTGATGACACTCTGTCTAGGACAACAATCGGTATTTGATTTTATGGGTATGGTTTCCTTAACATACCTGATGTGACCACAATCGGTATTTGATTTTATGGGTATGGTTTCCTTTTCATACCTGATGTGACCATAGTTGGTATTTTATTATTATGTGTATGGTTCTCTTAACATACTTGATCTGCTTTGTATTTGGAAGCAATGTGACCATGTTAGAGTTGTACTTGAGTTGTACTCATGATGTACTGGTGTTGTACTTGTGTCGTATATGTGATTGGTTGTTTCAGTTTGGTTCATTTTTGTGTTAGCCTATGTCTAGAGGTAGATAGTCTTGGCTAGGATTCCTTGTTACTATCTCCTAGCACAAGGGGTGGGCCTTTGGGTTCCACTTGGTTGGGTGGCATGCACCTTAATCTGTTGGGCTTTCTTCATGTTCGTGTGGATGAGATTTTCAGTTTGCAGAGCTTGTGGGATTCAGTTTTAGTTCTTGCTTTATTTATTTTAGTTGTTCTTGAGATTTATTACCCCTCATTTGTTATCAAGGTGGAAATTTGTAATTGTAAATATGTTTATTGGACTTACTTCATTCGGGGAATGAGAGTTGTAATCATATTTCTTAATTATGGATAAATGGAAATGAAAGTTATCTCTTATGCTTTGATGTAAATTATCTTGATTGGAAAGTATGTGTTTATTTATTAATTAAATAATTGGCATGGTTTAAATTCTTGTTTTTTGTTGAGGTTCTATATAACCTCTATCTCGTAACCTTAGAGGTTGTTGGCATTCGTTAGTGAAATTTCTTATTAATTGTTCCTAAACAAAAAAAAAATTAGTACGTTTAAGTAGTTAATTGCAACTTCCTCTAGGGTTGCATGGCGGGGCGTTACAATTTCTCCAAGACTTTTAAATATGCACAAAAAGTGACAAAAACCTTTGCGTCTTGCAAATATGAGCTCACCTCCCAACTATAGGACTGAGAGTAGTCCACACCCATGCTTGGAGGCCACATAGGTAACCTAGGCTTCAACAACACAACACATATACATAAGCAACACAAAAATTCACAAGAATTATATACATAATACTCCCAATCAAACTCAATGATTTTCACAAAAAAATGATTCTCTCATGGGAATCACAATAGGGGGAGTGGTGGAGGCACTCAATGTGGGAAGAAAAGAATAAAAACATGCAATAATTTTCACTTTAATAATTGTTTTAACATCCACAAATCTCCATAAGTTTGTAACTCCATTTACAAAACTTTGATCACACCCATTTTATTCTTCTCAAATATCTGTAACAAATGTGCACTCATACCCAAGTTAGACCCCATAGAGGGTCATAATCACTCAAACCATTCACATGGGGTGCTCTCAACCTATTAAGAGGGCCTAAAAAAAGAAACCCTTCTCAAAACCATAAGAAAACACATATATATATATAACAAAATTTATTCAACACATTTTCACATGAACTATAATTTTTAATTCATATAAAAAAATCAAAATCAACTGCTATTAATGGTATAAAACCTACCATATAAATTATTTCAACACAAATTGAGGCATATTTTAATTGAGGATCACAACCAAGCCTTCTCTTAGATCCTCTATCTAGCCAATCTTCCAAGAAACTCTTTCAAACTCTCTCTGAGTACTTAGGAAAACTCTCAAAATTCCAACACAAGTTCTTCCCCAAGTCTAAAGATGGAAATATATAGGAAATTTGATCTCCCTATCCTTGAATGTGAAGGTGATGCTTGTCACCTTCACATCAAATCTTGAGAAAATTCTAACTCCTTTTCTCACACATCTGTAATGCCCCGCCAAGTAACCTTAAAGGAAGTTGCAATTAATATCATAAGCAAACCAATTTTTTTTTATAAAGTGCATTTAACATACAAATTCACTTACTAATTAACAACAACCTCTAAGGCTACAAGGTTAGGATTAATTTAACCCACACATACATAATACATATAACCATAGCAGTATAAATTGTATGAAATAAACATCATACATCATAAGAATACCACATAACATAATAAGATAATCAACCAAGATACAATCTCATAAACATTATCTTAAACCAATAGTTACATCACTCATTCCTAGAATGAGGCAATAGTACAAATGTATTACAATTACATAACTCCACCTCTTACAAAAGAGGGATAAAGTATCGTATACAAACTAAAATATTACAATGCAAGAAATTACAACAAGAACCGTGAGTTGTCCATCTGGATGTCTCGCCACCAAGTACTGCAAATAGATGGGGACCCAATGGTTTTGGTGCATGTTCCACCCAACCAATGTGGTACCCGAAGGCCCACCCACCATGCTAGGAGATAGTAACAAAGTAACATGGACAAAGATTCTACTACCTCTAACCAAAGGCAGACTCAAATTGATTCATACTGATATAACCAAATAAATGAACTAACAAGTACAACTCAATTACCATACAAGTACAAATCAACTAAAACTCAATTACCATATAAGTACAAATCAAGTACAACTCCAACATCACTAACATAGGTCATATTGCTTCCAAACATAAAATAGATCAAGTATGTTCAAATAACCATACACATAAAACAATTAACAACAGTTGTCCTAGATAGAGTGTCATCGTAAGGTTTGTCATGAGATCTCCTCTGGGAATTCTTCATAGACTTCGGCACAAGTAATCCTGGTGGCCTCAACCGAATCCCGACACTCATACTCACTCATGTCGAATCAACTACCTCTCGCAAGGACAAGATAGTTGATCTTGCCATTCCAGGCCTTCTCACTCATCCCAAGTCTAAACGAGCCTTTGTGTCTATGAGTGAGGATTAAATTATCTTGATTAATGTGAATGCATCCTAATCATCTAAGTACATTAATTTAATTATTACTTGATTAACTCACTTTTGAAGGTTACCCAGTTTACCACTTTGGGCTCCGACCCCTAACAAAAGCCACTCTTCTAATCGACAACACACACCCAAACAATCCACCAAGGGAACCACAAGTCCATACCAACTAGGCATCATAATCCACTCCAACACAAGGAGGATACAAATAATAGAACTCACTCCAAATATCTTGGAGGCAACAAGATGAAACCACATCGCAAGGTCACTCCACACAAGGAGAAATGGATCCCATAATCCGCTCCTAAACCAAGGAGGTGCAAACATCCCCATTCATGAAAACTAGGTAAAATTGAAAAGACGCCATGCACTACCCAAGGAAAAACAACTGGATGGCATAAAGATTCAACAACCCTTATCCTCTAAGTTCTTCCGAAAGACTTATAATTTAGGACTAACACTAAATCCCAAACCAACAATACAACTTGACGACATAACAACAAAAGCATTCAAGTCATTAATCAAATCTAATATTTGGATTTCCTAAATCCATACTCATTCAATAGGTAGTGTTGACAAAGTCAAAGACACGATAACTAGATCATCTAAAATAATCATAACCCCTATTTCCCTTTTCATTATTGGAAATCTAAAACAATTAAACTTACTTCCCTTTACTGAATACAGAGAATTAAATCCTTTAAGATAATCATGAGGAAGATACTACTTTTGGATATACTAAATCCATATCTCTTTCATAATCCAATCACAATGATTCAATTAATCTAAATAAAAATTAATAAATAACATAATTGATTGTCTCATTAATAAAACAACTTCTTAATTTACTTTTAAATCAACACAAATCCATGCAAGTAAACTCTTTCCATTTCCTAACCAAATCTTACATCTCATTCAATTTTCTATTTAAAACATTCAATCACTTTAATATAATAACATATTGTTTCTCTATCCATTTTCCATATATACTAATCAATCCATTTTTAAATCTCTATTCAATAATATATTGCATGCATCTCATTAAAATAAAATACGATAATGAATTTTACACTTAATATATATATGCTCCATATTATATAGACACCAAATATATATATTAATAAATTTAATTACATATATTTTTTAATATTCCATTCACAATGACTAGATTACTCTATGAATCTAAATAAAACATAATAACTATTTGCCTTTTTCAATATAGATAGTTCCTAAATTTACTTCTAATGCAACCTAACACTATTGCAAACAATCTTTTCAATTTTCTATCTGGAGTCTATGTCTCTTCAACTATCCATTTAAAAACATGCAATTTCATCAATGTATAAAAATATCTTTTGGCTTATCTATTTGACCACGCATTCATATTGTTTCTAATTAAATCTCATTAATTAAAACAAACATTTAAATATAAATATTTCTATAATTCTTCAATATATTTAAATATCTTTTTCTTTATCAATTTTGACCATACATTCAAAACTTATCTTTTAAACTCTTCATGCAAAGCTAAATTACACGCACTTAAATAAAACAAGGTAAATACTGATTGAAAATACTCATGGATATATATATACATCTCAATATATTTTCTTCAATCATATTAACAAAATAAATATTTCCTTTTAAATCAAATAATTATTTCTATTAAAAAATATCTTTCTCTATACATTTTCTACACATACTAATCATTTCTTTTAGAACACTAATAATACCCAATTTGCAAACAACAGAATAAAATAATATAAAATATTATTTATTCTCTCAAATGGATATATACCTTCAATATATATATACTAAATATAAATTAATATATTTAAATATATTTAATCATTAACATATCTTCTATTCTTTACAAAATATCAAATTGTTTAATTCAAAATAAAATATCCCTTATCATCAATTTTTCAAAATATATATATATATTTTTTCAATTAAATCAAATTAATAATTGGACCTTTTACACTTAAATTTAAATTCCACAATTAAATTTTAAATTATGCATTCTTTAAATCCAATATTTAACTCCTTCAATTAAACTTTAACATGTCATTTTAAAATAAATAATAATTTTCCCATATGTTTATAATTTTAATTCCACTAATCTAATATACAAATTTTATTTAAAATAATATAAATAAATATAATACTTTAATATTATAAATTATAATATAAAATATTATTAACTAATATTTTAATATTATAATAACAATACATAAAATATTAATATTTATAAATATCAATTTATTATTATTTTATTTTCAGAGCAGCTATGGGAAAATAACTTAACAGTAGTCTCATGTTTCAAGTATAACTCAAAAATTATGATCTGGGTATTTGCAATTTTTTGACAAGGATAAGAAAATTTTATAGTACAAAAACCCTTTAAATTTCATGACAACCCAGTTTGTGTAATTGAAGTTATAGGTGACGCAACTAGACCATTTTACCATGAAAAATATAACTATACTGCAGATTTTAAAATCCATTTTTTAATAATAAACAGAAGGTTTCATTTTCTAAAAACATTCTAAATGCATTTTTCAATCTCTATGTTTAATTTCAATAACAACAAAATCGATTTCCCCAAATAATTTAAATTCAACTAAGGTTTTCACAATTTTCACTCAAGAATTTTCACAAGCAAAGGCTGTAACTTTATTTAATTCTTTTTCTTCTAATATCAAATTTATTTTCTAAAACAGATTTTAACGAACAAATCTTTAATCATTACTATTTTAAAGAAAAACAATCAAGAACAATAAAACACAAAGAGGAAAACCTGGTACAAGAAGCTACAGGAACAGATGAATTTCTGATGCAAGCCTCCTCCAAATATTTCCTGAATTTTCTTCAATCCTTCAATGAATCCAATCCAAAGCCAAACAAATGCAAACAATATTTCCTTCAATCAATTCTACAATCAAACTTTCTTCAAACCCTTGTGCAAATTTTTCAAAATTTCTTCCCTGCTGTAAAAATAATTTTTCCTAAAGACTTTTCTGCCCTAAAATTAAAACATGTATTCTTTATAAATCAAAACACCTAATACAACCCTAATTCACATTACATGCAAATTAGATATTTCAATTTCAATTTCAATTTCAATTTTTACAACCCTAATTCATATTGCATGCAAATTAGATATTTCAATTTCAATTTCAAATTTCAATTTCAATTTTAATTTCAATTTCAATTTTACTTTTGGAAAGCCCACTTTCAATTTAAAATGCAATTTCAAATAATAAATTAATTTCCAAAGTTGCAACCAATTTCTCAAATAAACATTTAATTACAATTTCTAATTTAATTCCCACATGTTGGAATTAAATTCCAAAATAAATTCTAATTCTTTTATTTCCTTTCATTCTCTTGCATCACGTTTAATTAATTAATTTAATTATTTAATAACTAAATTCAACCCCTTTGGATTAAATTTAATTAATTAAATAATTTAAATATAATTAATTAATTTAAATATAAACTTTGATCCACATTGCATTATTTAAATTAAATAACCATCAACATGATTTAAATGCAATTATTCTAAATATCTATTTTCAAATCAATAATCCTTTAGAATTAAATAACATTAAAACAAAACAAACAATGGCTCGACACACACGACTGACGACACACTAAGGCTAAGGTGTAAACTTGACACATGTTACCTAGCTACTATCTCCCGTTCAACTTAACTGTTGGATTGACACGCTCAAACCTGTGAAACCAGGTGGAGTCGATGTCATATACCTGCAATCCTGCAACTAAGTAAACAATATCATACAATATATCCAGCATATAATACACACTGTGAAGAAGAAATTATGGATTCGTAGGGCACTTGCAAGCGAGTGATGCGAAACTGTCCTCTTCACCAATACACTCATTGAAACTGACACTTCCATCATAATCCAATAATCTCATAATAACATCTCATGTTAACTCTACAACATCATTAATCCATAATGCATGTGAAACAAAATCAGATAACTACATCCCACAATAATAGTTGTCACTCAATAGTAATGATCAAAATATCATAACAAAATGTATCCAGTATCAAAGTAATTGCAACCAAACATAACATAAAACAACTTGAACAAGAATCAAAACGGAGGGGTATTACACATCTATGAACAAACCATATGGAAACCCAACCTCTTGCGAGACTTCCAAGTTCCTTGGCTTGGAAGGTTCCTCTTCAAGAAGAGTCTCCATGTGTCCTCACTAAGTGGTGGATCATGGGATACTAAAATACCTTATCCAAAAAATGGAGAATGAAATGAAATGATGATACATCACCCATTTCACCTCTCAAAATTTATAAATTTTGTCACTTCCAAAAAATGACATGAAAAGGGGTCCAAAATTTTGATATGGTTTCATTTATACATTTCAAAATGACCCAAGCATAGACCTATGACCTAGGAATTTAGAAATTAAAATAAAAAAATAAAAAATGCCAATTTAAGACCACTTTAGAATCCCTAGAAATATAAACTAAAAAATTAACACATAATTTAACATTCCCTTCATCTACCTGACCTACTAAACTTAATTACATTAAGAAAAATAATTCCACACCATAATGCAATAATTTCATAATATCGAAAGACCAATTCTATATCACAAAAGATCAATTTTACCTCACAGAATACCTTAGTCCCTTTGTATGGACTAGGGTCAGGGTTCACTAGCTAATCAAATATAGGGTTTCCATGTGAAATCCAATTTTCCATTGGAAATGGAAATCACCTACACACTCAATTACAATTTTTAGTACATCATAGTGGAAATCATAGCCTAAGAAACACGAAAACAAGTCATTTAAATTTAGACCTATAATTAATAGTTGCATATCCATCACATGATTTAATAATTGATTATGATCATATTAGATACATTTAAATTTCATATGAATTTATTTTTTTGGCATATAAGTTGAATATTCTTCAATTCACAATATAAATAATGTGTCGTGAAAATAAAATCATTATTTAACTAATATAAATTGAATAAGGAAAGGAATGATTTGATTAATTATCCATTCACAAAAACATCATCATAAACACAATCAAAACTAACCCTTGTATGCAATATATATCATGAACCCAAGTCAAATGTAGTGATATAATGTCAAGTAACACCATAAAAGTAAGTCATAACATGAAAATTGTCCAAGGTAATATCAACTCAAATAGCCATGAAAGTATGGGTCTCAAAATATGAGCCTCATACGTTCATTGTGTTTTAGTTTCCTTTATCTTAACTTGAGTGTTACAAGTTTGTGAGTTGAATTGGTTAGTTTATTTCTTTAATTTGTTCTTATATGTGCTGAAATTTATATGTACGCATATTTGGCACATCTTGTGGGAATCGCATCCCTTGTACTAATTATTTTCTTATATTTTTAGCCATTTTTTTGTTGCAGGGTATATTTCAACGCCTTTACTTTGTGTTGTGTTGCCTCCACTATAGATTGGCGTCTCTAATCTAGACCCCTTTAAAAAGTATTGTTAGTGATTTTTTATAATCTAACTCTTAGTATTTGGGGAATTTTTTTTTGTAGGCTATTATTCCACCCAATTAGAATATTCAACTATATGTTTATATTTTTACATGCCTAAGATATTTTGTATCCTCAACATACTTCAACATGTCTGCCTTGTTTTGTGGTACCTTCACTATAGATTGGTTCCTTTTCTTATAACATTTTCAAATGCATTTTTTAGTAAATTTTGGTTCATCTAAATATTAACTTTTTAAAAAAATATGTTTTTACGTTGGGAGAATGCTATCAAAATTTCATCTTAACATTTTCTTGATGTTTGAAAAATAGATTTAAATCTTTATTTTTCATCTAACATATGACTATTTTTTATGGAGGAAAACATACTTCAACATCTTTTCTCTATGTTTAGATGCCTACATGCACCCCTTAGCATCTCCATAGTAAGGTAAATTTGTGTTCTATCTTTTTGTGTGTTTATGCCCTATATCAATGTTTCTTCTTTAGTTTGTAATTTTTTGGTTTTTATTAATTTTGATCTCTCTCAACCCTATAAAATTGATTCATCTTGCTATTTTTAATTATCGAACATTTTTTTGTATCCTAAAACATGAGTACAAGATCATTATACCTTTGGCTAAACACCCAAGAAATTTATACCTTGTGATTGTGATAGAGGAAAGTGGGTTACCCTTGTACCAAGCCTTAGACACATATTTTCTCCATTACATAGGGTCAAGCCTCATATACCCCCATGGTATATCAAGGATACCCCTTAGAAATACTTTTTCATCCTAATGTAAGACCTTTTGAACCTATTTTATTGTAAAACAACAATAAGTCATTAGTCATAGGAAGTTACTAGATTGTGGGTGGAGATTTATTCCTACATACCAGGGTCTTGGATAGGAGTAAAGACTAGGTAATTCTCAAAGATAGTGTATTTTTGAGGCTACGAGGGTTGATACATCCACTTTAATAAAGCTAGGTTGTTATCATGTTTGGAGTGTATTCTTGTTGAAACTTTTGAATGCCTTATAATCTATAATGGTTTATATCCAAAACCCATAAAAACACATTTCTTAATTGATTGGAATTTGGTTTTAAAAAACTAGGATTATCCTTTTCCAACATTTTAATCCTAATTAAGCACCCTCAAAATTAAACTTTAGAATTTTTCACATAAAACCTCATTTGCACCTAACTTGATCCAAAACACTAACTCTAAAATAGTGTATATGAACCTTAAATTAGCAGCTTCAAAATATTATAGTGCTCATTATTTGTATAGAATAATAACCTTGAAATATATTTCAGAACATATGAGACATCCTTTAGTGCATTTGCACATGTTTTTGTAAATCTACCCTAAAATCTACAAGAAATTCCTAGGGTTGAACCAAATTATTGTCCATTTAGTCTTTATTCATACTTAAAATTCAAGATCCATCATCTTCTATCTATTATTCACTCCAATATTCATAATATCATCCCTCATTTAACCCTTTACACATAAAATTTATCAACCTTTATCATCTATAATCATTGTATAACATTACATACCTTAGGGAAAAATTAAAATTTCATCCCAAAACCATACCAAATGTTTTTCCCCCCATCATGTTAACCGCCTTTCCTAATCCATACCATAATCATCTTTCAAAATCTAAATTTATATCTATAAATTTAATCAAAATCAAACATTCATTTACCACTTAATGAAATATTATTCTTAAATCAAGATGTGATACCCCTCCTTCAGTGACTCTTGAACATATTATATTTTTCTGCTATTATGATTATTATGTGGATCATTTCATGATTTATTATATTATGGGTATTACCATGATGAGAAATTTTGAATTTGATTTTGTTGCATGCACACATTTGAGTTTGAGATGTTTAATGCTACCCTATGGATATTGAGATATTAGGTGGCTTCATTTTCTATGATTCACATACATGGACTTATTTTGAAAAGCTAGTAATGGTTAGAATTCATTTATGAGATTCATGAATTATTCATTTACAATGTAACTTAGTTGATAAATGAAATAAATATGGAATTTGAATGTATTAGAATATTTGATTAGAAATGTGTAGTTGGTATATGTGATTTTCTTTTATGTTACTTATTGATGCTTCAATTATGATTATTGTATATAAAAACTAATAACTATGTATTAAGTGTGTAGGTGTAGTGCCAATGGGAATTGGGGTCACATAGTAAAACTAAACTATGCTCTACCTATTAGGCTAATCTTAGTCCATTTGGAGGGACTAAGGTCATGTGTAGTATGCACTATGTTGTAATGTGAATATTTATTGTGTAATGTGAGTTTAATGTGCATTATTATGTGAATTTATTTGTTGTGTGAAAATTTATGTATAGAAGGTTGATCTCTTGAAGTTTTATTTTGGTGATAGTATTTTCCTAGTAATTTGTTTTTTGATTGATTATATATTACTAATATCAACAAAATATTTACATCAGAGTCTCATACACTCTCATATATCTGATCAATACATTTATGCCATTTGGCTATACTATAGTAACTAATATATTATTACAAAAATGAGTAACTATTTATATCATGTCTTCATTCTTTCATTTTAGTTGCTAGGTCTTTAGATGCCAATTTTATATTGGATTCCTCACTCTATCTCCTTTTCCCTTTTCTAGTTCATTAGTTTCCTTGGTTCATTTTGTAGTCCTAGATCTCTTTTTAGGGTTTCTACTTTGCATTTCTTATTATATTTTATTTGAAATTCTAGGTAGGTTCTTTGGAATGAGATTTTATCCTCGTTGAATGACCACTTTCTCTCATAATTTATCTCTTCTTTGCAGACTTCCACCTTTTTGTCTTGCAGTCATATTACAAACTTGTCTTTGGATGTCTTGATTGTCATTATTATATGCACAAAATTATTTTAAAACATGAGTCTTCTATTATACTTAGTAAGTGCCCTCTTTTTTCCTTGACATCTTTCCTTGTTTCTTGCTTTCCATAAATACCATAAAATTTTAGTAGTTAGTAAAATCCAAAATAAATAAAAATATTTATATAATCCTTCTACATACCCATATATTATTTCCTACCAATTAATCTTACCTAGTTTCCCTCATTCTCGTAGATCAACATTAAACATATTCCATATTTATTTTTTAAAAAGACACTTAAATAAAATATGATTATAATTTTCAAGCTTTCTACATATCTCACAATTTTCTATATTCAATGCAAAGAAAGAACATGGTAGATTTTGGAAAATAAGAAGCTACTTGAAGTAGGATTTTTTGGGTTCTAAAACATTAATCCAAGTCCATTTAAAGGTTTTTCCCATATTTTTAAATTTTTCTAATGTTCCAATAGTTGTTAAGGTATTCAAATATTTCTTGTGTGTCAATCAATGTTTTATGTATACTTTTGGGTTTTATCTTTTTCATACCAAATCCATCAATCCATTTATTTGTATAGTAAATCTCATAATTCATAGGGAATTGAATAGTTTTGCATACCTATCTCATAATAGAGTATGCCCTCCATTGGGAAGGAGGTAGGTCAAAGTTTGTGCTAAGAGTGTTAGGAATTGAAGGAAAGAAATGAAGATATTAAATCACCAATTAAATGTATATTTTAATTAAATGAAATAGAGCAAAGGAATTAAATTCACATAGAACAAAGAAAACAAGTTAGTGTGGTTCACCCTTATTCTTGGGATATGTCCATAAAACAACATTCCATTTGTTATTTAAATTTTTAGTGATTATAAAATACAATTCACCTATAGTAATCTATTGCATACACCACAACAATATGCACTCAGATTTCCTCCACACAATTTGCTACGTGTGCCACACACTGAACTAGTGATTACCTTTACACTATTGTGTATTACCTCACATGTGCATTGCTGCAAGTAACAAACACTACATTTAATGAATTTTCACCTTCAGTTTACATAACCATTCAATTCCACATAGTAGAATAATACACAAAAAAAGTTTGTGAATTTTCCATATCCAATATGCAACAATAAAATGTTATAAATTTGGGTAGTTTTTCCAATTATTTTAATAGAATTATAATTCAAAATTTGGCAAAAAAAATATTTTATGAAAAATATGCAATTTTTTCTTTGGGGGTGTTGCCCCCAGACCCCCATCATGGGCTCCATCCTGGCCCCCCTCTGGGGGTGATCCCATGGACCTCGTAAGAGGGGATTTTCCCCTTGCACTCCCCCATTAACTAATTTGGAGGGAGAATGTGTTGGGAAAAGTGACCAAAATTTAAACTCCAAAGGTTAACCAGGTTCCATATACCAACAATATCCCACTTGGAGACTGATCAGACTCCACACCATATCATCTCCCACTTGGGGACTAATCAAATAACACCACTACCCCTATAGTTCCCACTAGAATTAGCACCCCTAGACTATGCTATTGTAATTTCATTATTTAATCTTGAAGGCCAAAAAAAGTTGAAGAGGATATTGACTTCTCCCGTGTAACCATGTTTGTTAACATGTCTACTAGATTGTCACTAGTTAAACATTTTCTAGCTTTAACTATTCCTCCTCCAACACTAATCGAATGAAGTGATATATCAACTATATGTGTTTTATCTTTAAATACAAGGGATTTTTTTGTAAGATGTATGGCACTCTGGTTGTGCATAAGCAAATAATTATCAGCTTGTTTTTTTCCCAATTTTTCTAAGAAAAATGCAGCCAAATCATCTCCTTGATTGCCTCTATTGCAGCTACATACTTTGCCTCTATGGTTTATAAAGGAAAAAAATGTAGACTTGAAATTCAACTCACCATTTTCCCACCAACAATAAAAACATAACCTGTAGTGCTTCACTTGGTATCAATATCACTTGTCAAATATGAGTCAACATAATCTTGTAAAATAATGTTAGATCCCCCCCCAAAAAAATGTTAATTGGATGTTCCTCTCAAATACCTGAGAATCCATTTTACCACATTCTAATGCTCCATTCCGAAACTACTCATATACCTGCTCACAACTCCAATGACATGTGCAATATCCATCCTCATGCATACCATTGCATACATTAAACTATCAACAACTAAATATTATGGAATATTGGACATTGTTTTCCTCATCTTATGTCTTTGGACACATCTCCTTAGTCAATTTAAAATGACTAGGAAAAGGTGTGCTAACAACTTTAGCATTTTCCATATTAAATATTTTCAACATTTTTTCAATATAATCACTTTGAGATAAGGTTAATTTTATGTTCTTCCTATCTCTAGAAAATTTCTTACCAAGGATTTGTTTTGCTACCCCGAAATCCTTTATAGCAAAATATTTTTCTAGCTTTTGTTTTAACTCACATATGTGATCCATGTTAGACCCCGCTACAAGCATGTCATCAAAATATAAATGTAAAATAATATATCTATCATTATCCAACCTCTTAACAGAAACACAATGGTTAGAATAGCATCTACTATAGCCTTGCTCAGCCATAAAACTATAAAATTTTAAATACCATCGTTGAGGTGCCTATTTCAAAACATCATAACTCTTTTTCAATTTGCACACTAAATTATCCTTAACTCTAACCTCAAATCCTTATGGTTTCTACATATATATTTCTTCTTCCAAATCTCCACAAAGAAAGGTGGTTTTCACATCTAGTTGTTCAAGATGCAAATATTTAGCAACCACAATACTTCAAAAAGTACGAATATAAGTCATTTTAGCAACCAAAGAAAATATTTCCTCAAAATCAAAACCTTTTTTCTGTATAAATTATTTTACCAAAAGTCTGACTTTAAATATTTTCTTACCTCCTTCCTCTTTTAGCCTAAAATCCATTTATTTTGTAAAGCCTTTTTACTTGCAGATAACTTGCATAAATCCCAAGTCTGAATCTTCAGCAAGGAATCCATTTCTTCTTCCATTCCTCACTCCTATTGATCCTTTGTATCCACTTGTATAGCCTCTTAATAACCTAGTTCACTAGAATCAGTTAATTAAATAGAATACAAAGAAGGAGAAAATATTTGGAAGGTCTACGTATCCTTGTAAATCATCTAACATTCACTGAAGTTTGTGGTATTTATTGATATTGTTGTTGCGGAGCATGAGGAACCACTAGAAAATTACTTTCTAGAGTATCATCCAATTATTTATTCTCATGTTGTTGCAACTGATCTTTGTACAAAACCTTCTCATTGAATACAACATCTCTGCTTCTAATAATTTTTAGATTTTCAAAATACCATAATCTATAACCAAATTCATCAATGCCATATCCAATTAAGGTACACTTTTTTTATTTAGCTTCCAACTTGGTTCTATTTTTAGAATCAACATGTGCAAATTCTTCACAACCAAAGGTTTTGAGAAAAGAATAACTCACCTTCTTACTTGTCCATGCTTCCTCTAGAACACCATAGCCTAAAGGAACTAAAGGACCTCTATTAATTAAATAAATAGTAGTATTAACAACCTCTACCCATAAGTTTAAAGGTATCATAGCATGCAATCTCATACTTTGTGTACGCTCCATTATTGTCCTATTCATATGCTCAACCACTCCATTTTCCCGTGGAGTCCCTAGAATAATTTTTTTCCTACAAATTTTATTAGATGAAAAAAATCCTCTCTTTGTTGCAATACTCACCACCATTATTAAATCTGAGACATTTTAATCTTTTACTTATCTCATTCTCAACCAAGATTTTCCATTTTTTAAATGTTTCAAACACATCCGATCTTTGTTTAAGGAAATACACCCAATTTTTTCTAGTTATTGTGTAAGAGGGAATATGGATCATATATTAGTATCAATAAATGAATTTAAATCAATTCAAAACAATATAACAAGACCCACTTACCCATGAAATTTAATTGCAAAGCTTAAGAATCCAAACAAGCAAGCTTAGCATAAACAAATGAAACATAAAATGAATTCAAAAACTAGAATCATACCAACCGATGGTTGAGTGCATTTGTGTTGAAGATGGATGTTGGATTGCTTGATTCAACACAAAGCCTCCATGATTTCAAAATGTTGATAAGAGGATGATCTAAAATGTAAGGATATGTTTGTTTAATTTTCTTGGATAATCAATCTGACATGACCTTTCCATAAATTCTCTAGATTATTTATGAGAGGGATAGAAGTTTTTATAGATTTTTGAGTTTCAGATGAACGATCAAGATTCAAAGATGAAAGATTAGGATCACCGGTCGAGGTTCGTTGAGAGGAAATAGATTGATTAGTTAATTGACTTGATTAATCCAATCAAGGGAATTGATTGGATAATCAATGGGATTGGATTGAATAATTAGTGGGATTGGAAAATTAGATTGAGTAATTTGTGGGATTATCAAATTGGATTGAGTAATTAGTGGACATGATTTGTGCAATCAAAATATGAGAGGATGATTAATTAATTTAATAATTAATTAATGTTGAGAGAAATACGCAAGATGTATTTGATTTAATAAATAAGAGTTTATTTATTAATTTACCATGTTGAGTGAATTTGGGGAAATTGAATAATTGATTTAATTATTTAATTTGGAAGATGAAAAGTAGATTAATTAAATAGTTAATGATAACTATTTAATTAATTCAGAAGAATAAGTAATTTTAGAGACATAATTAAATAATTAATGTTTATTTATTTAATCAAGAGGAATAAGTAATGTTAGAGACACAATTAAATAATTAGTGTTTATTTAATTAATGATAAGGAATAAGGTTAAATTAGTGATGTCATAGTGAAACTAATTAAAAAATTCAAGATTATTTAATTAATAGAGGAAAATAGGGTTAATGATGTAATTGAAGTGATATGATGTGAATAATGAAAAAATGTAGTTTAGGATGTGTGATCTACGTTAAGCCATTTTGCATGTCTACATTTTACCCCTCTTTGACACAATGTACTAGTTACATTGTTTCAAAGAATTCAATGTTCAGATCAAGAATGAAATTTTTTTAATGATGCCCCATTGTGCCCCGATAATCAGTGGAAGGATGATAAGACATTGGGATAGCCCCTCGAGAGGTTAGCCAAAAAAATTACTTGTCTGTTTGGGCTCGGGAAAAGTTTCTAATGATATTGTGATGCAAGATGAAGATGTTAGCTAGAAAACTTGTTAGTATGATTAGATATAGATAGAAGTGCTAGATGATTGATCTCATTTTTGAAGATCCATAGATTATGATTATGATGATATGTAATAATATGCATTGATAAGTTTTATTTTGCTTCATGGAGACTAAGTATAGAAATCCTTATTAATGTAGCAAAGAGACATGATGCACTAGGATATTAATGACTAAAGCAACTTTGTGTCTATTGCGTGGACTTTAACTCCACAAATAAGGAGTATTCTTGCTTATACTAGACATATGAAAACCCTATTAGAGTGTATCGGTTGGAGTAGCCACATAGAGAGGTATGGAGTACCTAATATGCAACCACTACATGAATTTCTCCAAAATGACTTCCACACACAAAACAAAACAAGTATTCGTCATGGTAGTGTAAGTGTGAATAAGTAAACAAAGATTAAGACACTTCTTAATATGACATTATATCAAAGATTAATCAAATTGAGTCAATTCAAAACAGTAATCAATTGAAAGCGTCATATTGCTCTCTATCTCCAAAGATTTATTAAATCAAAATTGCTCTTAGATTGTTAAGCACTATGATTGTTAAAATGACTATCTAAAGAACGAGATGATACTAATGCAATGATATGAAGCTAAAAGACAATACTAGATGATAAATCAATTAAACTAGCATGACATGGACATGAAACAGATAATTGCAGCTACAGGAGGTAGCCATTGATGTGAAAGCTTGATTGCTTGATATGCTTGATGCTTGAATTCCTATAGAGTTAAGAGTGCAAAAATTAGATTATCTGGATCCTTTTCTTGGTTCAATGAGGCTTTCTTTATAGATTTCTTGGCTGTAGAAATGCACAAGGAAAGATTTGAGAGGCTTGGATTGAATGGTGAGATATGGAGGAGATTGAGAGAAAAATGGAGATTGTCTCTACCCATGAAAACACCAGGCAAGAGAAGAGGAAAGATTGATGGAGGAGGATTGAGAGAAGATTTTGGAATTTGTCTCCAATTTGTCTCCAAAACTTTTCGTGAAGTTTCAAAGCATTAATTGTGACATATTTTAGACATAGATTAGACATAGGATATCTGATTCATTTTTGAGAGAATATAGATTGGAATATTCCTTGTGCTTTTATTCAAATATTTTTGATTTATTTAAATTAGCAAAAGAGGGATAAATAATTTAATAAAATGAACTATAGGATAGTTGTTTATTAAATTAAATAGAATAATATGGTAATTAATCAATAAAGTGTTTTGATCTTTATTTAATTAATTTAAGATGGATGTGATAGATTGAAATAGGGATTTGATAATTAAATCGAACAAAGTATTTAATTTTGTTTATTTAATTAAGATGAGATACTAGAAGAATTTAAATGCGATGTGAATGTGAACTATTTAAATAAATATTTCTATTTATTCAAACAGTAGAGGAAATTAGGATAATTAATCAAATAATTTGTATTTAATTAATAGGATCCTCCATACCAATTTTAGGTGTATACAGGTAGTATTGCAAAAATATCCAATAAATAGAGCAGGAAGAAAATCCATGATTAATTCCCCATTCCTCCTCTCTAAATCCTTATGGACATCCTCGAGAGATCCGGGGAATGTGACAATAAGATAATAAAAAAGATAAGATCATAAAAAGATAAACAATGATATTGTATCACTTGCCATAGATGTTTAGATGTTTCAGGATGGTTATCCATCGATGTTGTCTATTTTAGGAACATTTTATCTATTAAGACATGTGTTATGATGTTGGTGATGATTCTCAAAAAGTAGGGTATTTAATACTTAAGCATTGTTTTAGTTTAATGATGATCTAATTGTTTTGTTTCTTTGCTTGGAAGTTTTGGATTTTGATGTTTTCTTTGTTTACTAATTGCATTATAAAAGGTTGAAGGAAATTATTGTTTATTATGGATGGAAATTTGATTGTGAATAGGTGATAATGAAGATAGGACTTTTGAGATTTTTTTATTATTTTTGTTCTTCTAAGGTTATTTGATGTT
The DNA here is from genome assembly GCA_007115665.2 of Sequoiadendron giganteum. Classification (NCBI taxonomy): domain Eukaryota; kingdom Viridiplantae; phylum Streptophyta; class Pinopsida; order Cupressales; family Cupressaceae; genus Sequoiadendron; species Sequoiadendron giganteum. The sequence goes on from CM021102.1 coordinate 262,756,875, forward strand.
ATTTTTGACATTTTCAAGATATTTGGATATTTTTGGTCTTTTTGAGAGATTTAGAGACCAAGAGGGGGACCTAAGGGGATTGACCTAATGCCTTGGGGGCTCATTGATGATGTCCTTACCTATGTATGTGCAGAGATGATGTAGTTCAACTGACCATGATTGACACTATTTTTTGAGTTTTCTAGACTATTTATGAATGTTTTTGGATTTTGATAAGATATTTGAATGTTTTTGGATCTTCGACCAAGTTTAAAGACCAAGAGGGACACATAAAGGGACTAACCTAGTGCCTTGGGAGCTCATTGATTATGGCCTTGCCTACTTTCTACATGCAGAGACAATGTAGTTTGAATTATTTTGACTCAATTGTGGCTCATCCGGAGATGACATATAATGTTTTTGGGATTTTGTGTTTTACGAATTTGTTTTGGATTTTGACATTTTTTTGGATGTTTTTGATTTTGATAGTTTTTTTGTAAGTGATGGGATGAACAAGGATCCAATTCACTACTAGATTTGGGAGGTTGCCCCTAGTTTGGAATATGATTATGTTTTATTAGGGATAGATAGATAAATATAGATGGTGGAGAGAGATGGTGTAGCAAGGTTCACCACTTGATTAGTTATCGAGCCATGTTTGGGTGAATGTTTTATTATGTGATGGATGGAGTGGATGTGATAATATATGGATAGTGTTGATAGATGAGGATGTAGGACTTATTCAAATGTAGCACCTGTTTACCATGTTTTCACTATAGTACTAGTCCTAGAAGTGCCACAAGGTGGTTTTCACTTAAAGGATGATTTATTTCTCTTTATTGTTTTATTGATTTTTTAAATTTTATTTTAAATTTTTTCTTGGGATATTTTGATACGCTAGGTGTAGAACTTCTTGAGATGGTTGTTTTTAAGAGGTTCAGTTAGAGGTTCTCCTTCCAATGTAGCCAATTGATATGCTCCACAACCATAGCTTGGTGTAATGATGTAGGGACCTAGCCAATATTGCTCAAACTTACCTTTATCATCTAAATTCAGTTGGATCTTTTGATTTTCCTTTAGGACCAAGTCACCAACATGAAAGTTCTCATTTATGATTCTCTTATTGTAACTTGAGATAATTTTGATAGGCCTGGAGATGGTTCAATGCACTCAAGTATCTTTCATCTATGAGTTGAAGGTCATTCAGTTTGGATACTCGATACTCTTCATTGATAACAAGATCCTTCAATGATACTCTCAAGGATGGTATTTCAACATATATAGGAAATATTTCTTTGGATCCATAGACCAAGGAAAAGGGAATCATGTTATGCCTTCTGCACACACACCCTACTTGAACTAGAGACCCCCTCTTTTGATTTTTCTCACATTGGGTTAGTTTGCATTTGTCTCGATTCTTGTGCCCCTATTTTGGACTTGGGTTATTCATGTGCCTTAAAAATTTCCATTTTGATCATGCCCAAGTCATTTGTTAAGGTTTTAGGAAGTCTCAAGCTTTTTGTGGAAAAACCTCTATGGGTTTCTGCTCTTCAAAAGTTTCCTTATCTTTCGTCGTTTGCGGCTTTTCTCTTGTAGGTTTCCTCTTAAAGAATTTCATGTTTTCTTTTCCATTGTTCACTAAATTCTTCCTACATCCTCCCATAGCGGACTTTCCGCATAGTGCTTCCACACTTTGTTTTCCTACAATGGCCGCCCACCTCCTGGCTTCTGCATATCAATTTTATGCAATGAATTTTCTCTCACGGCCTCCGCTTCTTGTATCTCTGCATCTCCCACCAATTGCACGTACTTCGAGAACCTACAATTAATGCCTTGAATTTATGAGTGATCACCTATAAATATGGACTCCACCTATCATTTTCACCAATGAATTTTGAATTTGGAGAGCAAGAAGGATTGTTGCACGCATAAAAAGGCTTGAGGACCAGGGCATCTTCTACCTTCTCCATCTGTATGATACAAGTATGTGCTCGACCTCATGTTTGGATTTTGTGCTGAAAAATTCATTGGGGTCATGTGTTTGAGGGTTTTAGAATGCAAAAATATTTTAAAATTCACAAATTTAAGCTCGATTGGCAACGTTAAACCCTAGGTCTTAAAATTGTTGAGTGTCATAACGGTGCGAGTCATCCTTCAGGGAAACCCATCTCTAAGGTGTTGTTCTTGAATGGAAAGAACACTAACACCCTCCACAACCCTCCTACCCATGAATAGGTCCATCATGGTCAAATCAGGGAAGTATTTGAACCATAGAATCAATGAACCCATGAATTCCTCTATGTGGGATCCCACATTTGAAAGTCCATCGTATCTCAGCTGTTGTCTATAGAAAACCCTTCATGAATCTTTGACTTGCAGTCCCATCCCCCATCATCACCATAAAAATGTCAAATGCACTATAAAAAATTGACATAGTCTTTGAGGCATTGCAGGGATTACCTTGCGGGTTTTTATATGCAGATCGCCACAACCCCTATAGTCATTGCTAATGGAAAATCCATGATAGATTCCCAAACTATGGCATCTGCACTATTCACCTTTGTGAGCATTAAACTCAAACCAAACACTAAAAATTGATAAGTCAAGATACCATTATGGGTCCACTTTTGTGGGCCGCTGTCAGTGGAACGCCATCAACCCTTAGACGTTGTTTAATAGAAAACTATACATGGTGCTCTACATGGAAACCTCCACCCTCCAACTTTCCACAATCCCTAAAGTGATGAAATCTTCACGAAGGGTCAACAAACATGATTTTCCACATTACCAAGAGATTGAAAACAAGATTAACCAAGTGGGAAGTTGTTGCAGGTTCTGCTATGCAAAACTCCACTTGTGGGTTGCCCTATCCCTAGAGTCATTTCTTATGGCATAACCCAAATAGAGTTCCAAGTGATGGCTTCTGCACCATCAAATTCTACATGATTCTAGGAAGCTACTTTGGCCAAGAGAAATGATCCAAAATGCTCCAATCCATATTTCCCTATGTGCCTAATGAGCCGCATTAAATTTACTAATGTTCAAGCCCTATGGGAATTTCTCATCGAAGCTCCGTCTGTGGAACTCCATCCTCCAAGAGCCATTTCTAATGGAATTTACCTTGATGGCTTTTGCTATGTGGAAACCCGTATCTTCTGACTCACAAAATTGCTAACTTCACAAATAAACATGAAATGATGAAATTGAACGAATGTGATGATCTTTAAGGGGTATGTGGACACATTTAATGATATTTTTCCATAATTTAATTAGTTTTTTTCCCTCTTGATTTATCGAAGCCCTTAATACACTCTTTGTGTGTAGGATTTATGGAACCAATAGAGAAATCAACTAATAAAAATGACAAAGGCAAGAAGATTGTGAAATCTCCAGGAGGGAGAGAAGAAAATTCCAAGATGAAATATGAGTTTTGCAGGGTCGAGTGCACCTCAAAGATCACATCTAATTGGGAAAAGTGAAGGATATGGACCTAGGCTATGTCAGCATCGATGAGTTTAGATAGCGGGTCCTGGCCAATCCTAAAATTAAAGAGGCTCTAAGGATAAAGAAGAGTGGGATTGTGAAAGCAACAGGTTTCCCACCTACCCTAATTAGCCCAAAACTGATCTTTACATGCAAAGAATGCTATCACCCTCAGACTAAGAGGATAATTACTATGGATGGGAGAGTGTTGGCTGACTTAACTCCCATGTCAATTGGAAAGATGTTTGGCATATCATTGTTTGACAAGATGGAGGAAACCAAGAAGGGATATGCCTTGAATGTTTGGAAAGTAGACCCCATAGGCTGCAAGAGAACCATTAATCAGACATGACTTCTTAACAAGAGGGGTAGTGCCAATAAGGTACCCTAGAAGTTGTACATAAGTGATTTTTTGGAGGAGGTCAATGACCTCATAACATTACTAAGAAGAGTGATGGGCCTCCCCACTTCCTCACTCTTTGAGGAGTGGAGGTTCTACTTTGTTGAGAAGATCCTCCAAGGAGAGGCCAAATTTCACTAGGTAAAGATAATCAGTGATAATTTACACAAAAAATTTGTTGCAGTCAAGAAGACTCAAGAATTTTATATGACCTCCTACATAGTGTATCTGCTAGCAATTACATTCCCCTACAATGGACTATATTGCATCGGTCAGTTAGGAACTAAGAAAGGGTAGACACCAGTCTATAATTGTTACTTGCAACTCTAATATATACATTATAAGAAGGACGATCAATGGGTCAGTGATGCCTTCATCATGCACATTGTTTGAACCTCGTCAAAATAATATCATAGGAGTATGTCTCACAGTGAAAATACATTGGTTAAAGGCATCAGGTACTGGTTTATTCAGTTCCCCAAGTTCACATATATAAGAGCTGAGGGATTCTTAGGGTTCCCGTATCGACTTCCCTGATACCCCAATGGTAGATCATTTTGCTAGAACTCACTAGGTAGCTGCAAACAACCCATTCTTTTCTATGCAACATACATCATGCTAGGGTTTCATACCCCATTTCATTTAGATAAGGAATTTATTCATGCCCTGTTGCCTCATGTGTAGAGTATTCAGAGAAAGAGCTTGTAGAGTATAACTTTGAGATGCATATAGAATGAGGAGGTCTAAATCATTTGGGAAAACTAAAGAAACAAGTTGGAAGGCAGTATGCCCATAGGCCACACATTAAGGATTTATGGGCTAAATGTGATGATGACCATGAGGTCAGAAGAAGATATTATATGAGAATGATTGCTAAATTTGTGAAATCTATCAATCTGTTCCTAGTACTCAACTAGGTGGTCGAGGAGGATAATGTTCATGATGAAAGGTACAACGCTCTAGTCAATGTACCCTTTCCAATAATTTACTAGGCCGAGCCATAAGTCATAGATTTGAATGTTGTCACCCATCTAGTGGAGTTGAGGACCAAGAAATGGCTCGATGATCAAATAGCTCAACTACAATAACAAGGTGTGGATTTGACCTATGGAGAGGTAGAGGATAAACTTGAAAGTGAGATAGATAGTGGCACTACCATGAGATCTTCAAAAGAGGCTCCCAAGTCTCCATCAGTTACTAGGTCAAGAAAAGGAAAGGATACATCAGATAGGCAGCCCAAGCAAAAGGTCTACACCAAAAAATTAGTTGAAGGGTAGAGACCACCAAAGAAGCCTAAGAGAACTAGAACCTTTGTTCCTAACATGCCAACTATTCAAAGAAGAAGGGTCCCCTCCACAAGAAGAATAAGAGCAACCACACTCTCCACCACACATTGTCTCTACACTTCCATCAACTGCCACCACTGCACCTTCTCGCTCCACTCCTCAAACACTACCCATATCATCTCCACCCATTGTGGACATATTCATCCATCTCACATCCTCTTCCCTAACTACTCTGGTGGTTGTGATTGATTCTTCTTCCTCTACCACTTCTCTGATATCATCTTCCTCGTGTCCGCCTCCATTACTAACTGTCTCCACCTTGCCACCTTCTCTTCCTTCAACCTCCATGGAACCTATTACCTTGTCAAAGACTTTTGCATCCTATTGAAAAAGCATTCCACCTCAGATCTCTAAGGTTATTTTGAATCCCCAAGTTAAACAGCTTATGGATCAAATTGTTGAAGCATTTCATGTCCCTCCACCTAAAATGGAGGCTACAATGCAGATCTTTGAAGATATGGAGAGGTTAAGTGGGGAATGACCCAAAGAAGTAGTGGATGTCATTGAAGAGCTCAAGGACTTAGATTGGGATGACTATTATGAGCATGTTGAGGAGGGTCTAAGGATTGATCTTGAAGAAGTAGCTTCTGATGAAAGAGGGCAACAAATTCCCAAAGATGGGGAAATGAGAAAATTTGACACCTATTATGATGTCGAGGCTTCAAATCAAGAGCCCGAGGGTGAGAAGCCTGAGAAGCATAAGAATAAAGAGGGAAGCCCAAAAGATCACCACTCTGATGAAAGGAGAACTAACATAGAGGGTGATGTGGAGAAAATTGATGAATCTCAAAAAGATGGCCAAGATAGGGATACACAAAATGTTGATGTGCCTCCAAAAGGAGAGCAAGATAAAGAGGAAGAGAATACAAAAAATAAGAATGATGAATTTGGTCAAAGAGTTGAGATTGAACATGTAGAAAGTGAAAGGCCAACACAACAAGATAATGCTGGGAGAAATGTAGAATCAATTGAGCCTGATAAAGGGAAGGAAATAATGCAAGAGGAGGAGAAAGACAAGGAAGAGGAGAACCTTGAAGGAGCTTACAAAAGAAGGAGATAATGAATTCACCACTACATCTCTAGACCATCAAATATGAGTTCCCTCATGGCTGGAGCTGGAGTTGAAAAGGAAAGTTCTGGTGCTTGCAAACTCTAAGGCTCGTTTAGAAGAAATATTAGCTCGAACCCAAGAGAAAGACATGTGAGAAGAAAAATCAAAAAGTGAGATCTCACATCAAAATAGACATGACGAGCTCTAGAATACTATAGGTAACCACCCTGACATTAGATAAAGATGCAGGAGCCCTTCAAGACAAAGATTACAAGGTAATGACTATCAATTTAGGCCTTCCATCCAGAGCTCAAAAAATAGATGAATTTTGTGGGTTTGTTTCTACAATCCTCCAATAGATAAATACGGACCAATCCATGAAGGAGGAGTTGAAAGTGCAGGTGGCAGAATTAACTACCTTTATACAACAATGGTCTAGAGAGGAAGCTCTAATAGAATCGCCAATGCCTACCCTTCTATCTAAAGAAGAGGTCAATAAAAGGGAAAGGATGAAGAATTGGACTAAGTCCACCTCAAATTGGTTCAAAAGAGTTGTTGACATGGGTGACAAAGTCAACCATTATGCAGTCAAGATGCATAATCACTACTTGGTCCTATGAAAGGAAGTTGAAAATGAGGTAGGAACTTGTAAAGATTTCCCCAATCTTTACAAAATTGCATGCCCAAAGCTACAAGGAATTCTAAAATTACCTACAAAAGTTTGGGAAAAGGAGTTGGCTTTTCCCAAAGAAGACCACTAGATACCAAACATGTGGTTGATTATTTTTGAATTCAAAAAATGGATCCTTGAGAATTCTTTGACTGAACTAAATGTTATGCATGACCATGTTGATGCCCATTTGGAGGATGGACAACCTCTTGGAATTGATGACATGATATAAGATGCTAGCACTAGATTTAGAATGAGAAGCGGTAAAATGTGAATTTCATAAGAGGATAGTGTTTGCAAGTGTTTTATCTACTTGGAAACTACAAAACAAAATGAAATGCAAAAGAGAAAAAACACAAACAAACACTCAAGATTAGCCTAAATTGAATCCAAACAAAACAATAAAGAGAATGAACTTTATGCCTTGCTTGGATTAATGAGTTGGTTGTCCCTTTGATGATGCTTGATTGTGTGATCCTTTGTTGGAAAATGCATGCAAAAGTGGATGCAAAATGGATAGGAGTTGACGAGGATTGTAATAATGCAAATGGGTATTGTGATAAAGCTGGTAGGTGGATGTAATAAATGCTTCAATGGCTGCAATAATGGAGGATGAGTGAATGAAAATGCTAAGTGCTAAGTTGCTTGGCTTGAATTCTTGAGAATTCTAATATGAATAAAATGCAAAATGATCTAATTCTTGTAATCTCCTCAATTTGAGACCAAGTCTTCCAATTTAAAGAAGAATGGATGGCTAGGAACTAACCATATGGACAAGATGGAGGGTTGTGGTGAGTTGAGGACTCACAAGTCCTCACATCTTTCCATGTGTAATGTGAGGTGTGAAGAGGAAAATTGATGTGGAAAAGGACATGTGAGGTGGAGATATTTGCAAGTACCTTGGGATTAGGAGAGGATTCCCTCAAAAACGAAGTCTTTGTCCCCATATGGGGCTGATGGTAACAAGTGAGGAATTTTAGAAAGTCATCTCTTGTCACCATGGGGATGGGAGAAGTTGTTGGAAACATGAATGTGAATTTTAAATTCAGATGATTGGAAGTACCACATGGATAAGACAAAGTCCTCTTAAAGGATGTCCTTGTCCCATTTGACTGACGTGACCTATGAGGGGTTATGGGGAAGAGAAATGCATGTGATAAATAAATGGAATTTAAAATTCCATTGGAAAGGACATGGGGATTGTAAATGGAATTAAAAATTACATTAAAGTTGTTGGGAGAATAAAATGGAATTAAAAATTCCATTGGGATGTGGGAAGAGTTGAATAAAGGACTAATTAGGCTAGTGATAAAAGATTAGAAGAGGGTTAGGTGGTTAATGATGATTAGGAGCCAACTTGCAAAATTTAGAGGATGTGACACATCCTAATCATGGGTCACATCCCTAATGATAGGATTAGGGATGTGTCACATCCCTAATGATAGGATTAGGAGATGAATTATGATTAAGTGTGGATGAGACATAAAGGGAATTAAATAAGTGGGTTGTTTATTTAATTCCTTGGAAGAAAGGGATAAAGGGATAAGGTATTTAATTATTTAACTAAATACCTTAGGGATTTAGAAGACTTTAGGGGTATTAATTAAATAATAGTAACATTATTTAACTAATGTGGATAAAAGGATATTTAGACGAAAAGAGGTAAATTTGGCCAAATATGAGTGGTCAAATTTAGATGCCTACATTTTGCCCCTCTTTGAGATGGTGTCACGAAGTAGCATCATTTCAAAGAAAATAGCATCTAGAAGAAGATGGTTAGATTAAGGAAGATGCCCCAGTTGTTCGAGGAGTGACTATGAAGAAAGATGATGGGAGCGAAAATGAAGATTAGGGATTGAGGATCTCCCCTCGAGAGGACATGCGAGTTTAAGAGAACATGGGTGTGCTCTCGAAATGGATGAGATGATGCAAAATGATGGATGAGAGAGGATGATAATATGAAGAGATAAAGACAAGAAAAAATGGATTTAAGGACAAATATGATGTGGCCCCAGTCAAGCTACAAGCCAAGATGGAGTGATGATGGATGGAGTGTTGTTGATGAGGGAACGATATATCCTAGAGAAACACAAGGATAGGGAAGGATACATCCTATGGATGATGATGATGATAGTGTTATTGATGAGTGAAGGATACATCCCAAAATAATACAAAAGGATAAGGAAAGATACATCATGATGATGACAATGATGATGACGATGATTGGGTAAAGGCTTGTAGCAAGGTTGGGAACAAGACCAAAGATGTGATTAGATGATTTGTGCTAGGTTGAATGGATTAGGATTGGATGGAGATGTGTGATGGTTAAAATGAATGAAGATGATGGAGGTAAAGATGCAATGGAAGAGAAAATGAAATGCAGTCCTAATGCAATTTGCCATTTTTAGAGCACTGATTTTTGCTATAGCATAAGACACTAGGTACCATGGTATGTGAGACCAAGGAAGATTAGTGTCTAATGCATACACAAATATAGGAAACAAGGAGGATATCCCAACACCCCAAAGTTGTGATGACTTTGGTCGGCTAGGTATTGGGATAACCACAAGCACAAGAGGATGTACCAATGTAACACAAGACCATAGGGGTCTTGGTGGGTACTACGTGGGACAACTAGGAAGACAAAAACAAACAAAGATAAAGATATGCCTCTATGTTAACTAGTCAAAACACACCATAATATGATAGATCATGGTGGCCTTGACAAGTGATGATAGGGAGCTCAAATGATAAATAAAATCCAAATGGATCAAAAGATTGCAATCAATTTCAAAATTTCCTTCACCATAGGATCAGGAGGATGGATGGGGTTGATGAGGTCTGTTAAGAAGAATACATCCTATTGAGACCAATGATAAAAGTGGAAATAGGACAATGGAGACCTTGATGGATGGTGCAGATTGGATGGAAAAATGCCTTAGGGGTGGATAAAATGATCAACCTTGCCTATGTGAAAGTGCAGGGGCCACATAGTTTGACACAAGGCCAAAGAAAGACAATGGAAGATGACATACTAGACAAGAAGTAGAGCCTCAGGGGCATATCAAATGATCGACCTTTCCTATGTGAAAGCATAGGGGAAACGTAGTTCAACGAAAGGCCAAAGAAAAATAGTGGATAAAGGACAATGAGATGACAATGATAAGGAGATATGATGATGGAGCTGATATTATGAGCCAGGATAAGCCATGCAAATAGGATGGTTGATATGTTAGATGTGGATTATGTGAAGCTCAAGGATGGGATAGTTATAAAAAGAATCAAAAGATGAATTGGGAGGATGATATGATGGATAGAGGAGTGATGAGTATTGAGAAGATATTAGAAAGATTTGAGAAACAGATAGGAGAGATGATAATGATGTGAATGGCATTGGATTGCATGAGGGTTAGCCTATAGCTAGATACCAATGACAAGGGATTATGAGATAGGAGGAAAATAGAGATAAATGGATGGAGTGATAAATATGGGGAGATAGGAAGATGGTAGGATAGGTGGATAGAGGGATAAGGATTTGGAAGGATGGAATGTATTATTGGATGGATAAATGGATGGAGGAGATAAGGATGAAAAGATGGAACAAGACTAGTGGATGGGTAGATGGGAAGATAAGGATGGGGAGATAGATGAAATTTCTTGGATGGATGGATGGATGGTGTCCCCAAGGACTATGTCACACAAAAGGAGATGCCCCACTCTAAATATGTCATGTGTGACGAGGCAAGAGGGATGGAAGATAGAAGGATGGATAGATAAGGTAGTGAGATGGACATGGATAAGATATATGGGTAAGGAAGGGATATGGGTGTTGGCATGATGGATGGATGATGAAGGTAGATGGATGTAGATAATATGCATAGATCAAAAAAGTAGATGGGGAGGATAACGAATATGATAGCATATGGATGAGGGAAATATATGCCAAGAGGTGTCCAAAGAAATATATATATATGTGCCCCTATCTTTATCAAGATCACATAGAATATGGAGGGATTGGGGTAAATGGGATATGATGGATAAGATGTAGGGGATGGAGGAAGGGAATGCATAGATGGAAGTTGCCCCCGATTGTGGCAGTAAACTAGATGGGTGATTTATGCATGACGCCTATTTTCCATGTTTTCATCATGGTACTTATCCAAGGCACTTGTTTTCCAAGTTTTCACCATTGGACGAATTATTTCTCTTTACTATTTCTTTTCTTTATTTTTTCTCTTTTTTGATTTTTATTGAATTTTATGACCTTGTTGACGAGGATGTGGATGTGGGTTTGGAAGATATGTGATCAAGGGGATGGATGAAGGACTCAAGCATCAAGTTCTATATGAGATAACAAGATCCCATGTGTAAAGCGACCATTGGATGCTGGTACAACCTTATTAGAATGGATGGATTATGCAAGATGATGGATTAAAGGGATTTGATAGGGGAGATAGTGGATAGGGTGTTGGAAAGTGTATGGATGGAATGATGGAGTGGATGTGTGATGGGGGGAGGTTTTCAGGACCAATATTGGCACATGTGGTGGATGTGAAATGATTGGAGGGTTTATGGATGGAGAATGTGGCAATAATGGAGGCATTGGGATAGTGAATTTTGGGACATAAGGACCCAAAAAAAATTTAGGAGATAGAGTATGTGAATGAATTTTAGGTGGACTAGCAACTTTGGATGTTGTTATGTATTTTTCATTTGAAGTCATGGTATCTTGTTTCTTTGGGATCCACATGGTTTTGATTTTTGCTTTGGTAGGCCTTCATGGCCTTTTGAATTTATTTGGATTTTGGATTTGATTGTTCTTTTCTTAAACATGTCTTTTTTAGGGGACATGAGGAGCTTGAGATTCATGTGGAAGTTTGGATTGATACATTTTTACTTTGGAATCTAGAGTTCTTTTAATAGAAATGGGATGGGTATGAGGTGATGAATGATGTGAAGAGGACGTGGATGGAGTGATAGAGGTAGGCTTTTGATGATGAAGTATGGATGGAGGGTGTGAGATAGCATGTGGGGAGGGGTACCTTTATGGATCTTGATTAGGGATTATGAAGGTAGGATTTTTATGATACGTGTAAGGGACAGGTGATGGATGGATGAGAGGGTGAAGATGATAAGACGAAGGAGGTGATTTTGGGATATAAGGGCCCAAATCAAACTTTATATATGGAGGATGTGTGAAGGTTGATGGAGGTACATAAGGACTCAAAATAGAGGTAGTAGATGGAGGAGGAGCGATGGTGGATGGAGGGACATAAGGACCAAAAATGGACTTAGAGGATGAAGGAGGAAGATGGATGGTTGTTTTGAGGTAATATGATGGAGGAGGGGGGATGGTGACGAATGGTTTGGTAGAGCAATGGGAAGTGCCTCTCATTCCTTTGGAAGAGGCTCGCTTAGGATGTATGGAGGTTGTACCAACATTTTTGGATTGTAATTTTTGGGAGATATATCCAAGACCTTGTGCACTTGGATGTTCTTTGACCTGGATGGGCTCTAAAATACCTTGCTCATGAAGGCCTAAACCTTTTCCTTGATAGTTCATGTTCTTGAGCATGTGATCTATGGTAGGGTGCATATTCTTTTGGAAGTATGATGTGAGTCCATTATTAGGTGGAGGAGGATGGGTGGTGCATATGATTTGTTTTTCTTCTACAAGAAGACCACCATAGATGAGTGTAATGTTACCAAGGTAATGGGTGATCCCACAATAGTGGTTTACAATTTTTGGGCAAACTGGACACTGAATTGATTTTTTTTAACTAAATCTTCACTTTCGGGCTCCTATAGCGGCTAAACCATGAGGAATTTGAAGATGATGCAAACTAGTGATTTGTGAAGTTTTTTCTATAGATTTTAAATATATTTTTTTAAAAATTTGTGGAATAATATTGCACTTTGTTTTTCATCTCCTTCAAAAACTAGTTTTTATCAGTAAACAACATTTTTAAGGAATGATTCTCATCGTATACAACACAACATTTTTTGTATGAAGGACAAAATTCTAATTTTTTTAAATTTAGATTTGTAACTATGATATCTAACTAGTTCATTTGGTTTCATAGTGTTTCATTAAATGTTTTTTCCTTAATCAAGTTTCGAAATCAAACCAATTACAATTCAAACATAGACGGACTGTATACAACATAACTTTTTTGTATGTATCAAAATTCAATTTTTTTTTTTTAATGGATCAAGGACATCAATACCCAACCTAAACATATTTTATTTTTTTTAGTTTTGATAATATTCTATTATCAAAACCAAATAGAGAGATTGATTTCCAATGAAAAACCTACATTCACAAGAAATAAAAAATAAATATAATAATCAAATTTAATTTAATTAAAATTATAATTTTTTAGAAGCTTATAAGAAGGACTACATACTTACAAAAATAAAATTTTAAATGAATTCATTTGATCCCCCAAAAGGTAAATCAAAAGTGGTTTTTTATTAGCATTTTGATAGGTGTAAAGGAGATTATGTTATAGGTATGGTTTAAAACTACCAGGGTTCTATCCAAAGGGGCTTGGTCTAAGGTGGTTTGATTAGATCCTCTCAATTGGAATCATTTAAATGGAACTTTTCAAGGCTTAAATCATTATATTTTCTAAAAATATGTGATTTCAACAAAAACCAGGATCCCCTAGAAAGTGTAAACCACTATTGTGGCAACACCATGATACGAAAGTGGCATTGGGATGGTAGGAATAGATGGAAATGAAGTATAATGAGATGGAGATGATGGGATAGCAACATTGTGATCGGGAGGAGTGAATGATAAGGGATTAGGAGAGGGATTAGGTGGTATGACAGGATCCGAATTTGTGGCAGTGGGTGATAAGGGCTCATGAGATGGAGCAATTGGATCTTGAGTGCAAAGGGGATCATGGGATGGAGTGGATGAGCTAGTGTTATCTTGAGATGGAGTAGATAGGATGGTAGGATTAGGATTTGGTTGAGGAAAGGAATAATGAGATTGGATGGATTGGGGACTATGATCCTGGGATGATAGGATCAGGATTTGGAGGAGGGGATATGCTTGTATGCTTTGGGTCAAGCCTTGAGCATGGCTCATTGTGTGTGGGAGGCACGATGATGGAGGAGTGTTGGAGGGACTTCTCAAGTGGGGGAGATAGGAGGATGGAGGATTCATGAAGGTCATGGGATTAAGTTAGGTAATATTAGGACTAGGAGGAGTCGATTGGATGTCTCTAATGGATTATGGGGATTCAATGGATTTGATGGGTTTGATAGGCTCAACCATTTGGACGGTGTTAGGAATGGTAATTGGAGTGATAGGTGTAGGATGGAGGAGGGAATCATCACTAGTGATTGTACATGATAGAGTGGGAGGGCATTGTTTCACAACATCAAGATGTGGATTTTTGGATGTCGCTTCTGTCACGAGTCCTTGGATGACATTTGGAAGGGATGTAGGATTAGGTGGGGTGATGGGAATGGATGGAGGATTAGGGATGGTTGGAGGACTAGGATTAGGGATTGGTGGATTAGGATTAGATGAGTGGATGGATTGGATGGAGGACTAGGATTAGGGATTGGTGGATTAGGATTGGAGGGAGGATTAAGATATAATACGGTGAAGGGGGGAGTGATGCAAGAGGATGCATATGATGAATAGAGATAGGAGGATGTGAATGTTGGATTAGGTTGGCAAGATTAGGATGGTGGGTAATATTAGGAAGATGTGGATGATGGAGGAATGTAGGAAAATGTGGGCATTGGATTAGGATGGGAAGATGTGGATATGGGATTAAGATAAGAGGATGTGGGTAGTGGATTGTGATAGGAATGTGTGGATGTTGGATTAGAATGGGAAGATTGAGGTGGTGGATTACCATAGGAGGACATGGATGGTGGATTGGAATAGGAGGATATGGGTGATGGATAAGGATAAGAAAATTAAGGTGGTGGATTAGGATAAGAGGAATATTGGGATGGTGGATTATGATAGGAAGGAGTGGGTGTTGGATTAGGATGGGGGATTAAGGTAGAGATATTGGGATTGTTGATGATGATAAGGATAGGAGTATGGGGATGGTGGATTAATAAAGGAGGATGTGGATGTTGGATAGGATAGAGGTGGAGAGGGAGGGCATGATGAATATGTGGATGATGAGGATACTGGATATCCCTTATCAAGGGTAGCATAAGTACTATTATTATATGTGGATGAAGGCATCAGGGGATAGTTCAAAGGAGTGGTTGGATTTTGGGAGGCGATTGGAAAAAGCTTGCTAGAAATGATAGCATCAAGGGGATCTATAGTACACTATTCTTGATCAACAAGACTTTCATTATCATCATCAACATAGTTAGGATTCCCCTTGACTACAATTATTGGTTGTGTGGGAGGAGGATAAGGATTCATGACATTAGATAAAACAAATACGAATGGGAAAGATAAGAATAAATGATTAGTAGGAAATAATGGATGATGGAAGAGGATGGATTGGAAGAAGATAAGCGAAGAGATCGTAAGATTTATTTTGATATCAGAGGATCTTGGGTGTGGATGGACTAAAGCTCAGATTGGGATTTAGGTTAAGCTTAGATTAGAATTAGATAAAAGCTCAGAATCAGATTAGATTGAAGCTCATATTAGGATTAGATGAAATCTCAGATTATGATGATTCGATTAAAGCTCTGGATTTGAATTGGATTGGAGCTTAGATTAGTATTATATTGAAGCTTAGATTATGGTCCAAAATAGTTTAGGGGTGACAGGATTGAGAAAACTTGAAAATTTTAATTTTCAATTTTTTTCATTTTTTCCTATGTCGTAGTAAATCACGTTTTTGGAGGTCTTCGAAGCAGAATTTGGGGTTGAAACTTTCATCTATTCCTAAAAATGGGTTGCTAAAGGCACACTATTTTAAGGATTGAAATAGTACTCTTGGAGACCTTCCCAATGGTGTAAACATTTTTGAATTCTGAGCATTGAGTAGAAAGTTATGACCCCAACAAGTTGGGGTAAACAAATTCCTAGTTTTTTTGAAAATTTGATGATTTGAGGATGAATAGGAAGAGGGGAAATGATTGGATGATGATTTTGGACTGAGGAAGATGTAGGTTAATTGTGGTATGAAGGAATGACTCTCTAGATTTTGTATGGGGAGCAAATTTTCCTGTTTTAGGTCAAGGTCACTTATCTTGGGGCAGGGTCGCCTATTATGGGGCAGGGTGACCTGTTCTAGGGCAGGGTCACCTATTTTAGGGTAGGGTCACTTGTTCTATGGTAGGTTTGCCTAAACAACTTTATATTTGAATAAGTCAAAAAAATAGTCAAACGATGTCGATAATCGGGGTGAATGGGAGGATGGAACGGGCGAATGAACACACAGAATGGGTGAACGAATGCATGAAATGAGGAAACAAATGCTCAAAATGGAAGAACAATGCTTGGAACAAGGAAATAAATGCTTACAATGGGGGAATAGATGCATAGAATGGGTGAATGGATACCCAAAATGGGTGAATGAACATTCAGACAGGGCAAACAGATGTTCGAAATGAGGAAACAACGATTAGAATGGGAAAACAACTGTCAAACTGAAGATGGGATTGTCTTTCCGGAGGGCAAGGTTGCCCCTTTTAGGGAAGGGTCAACCATTTTAGGGTAGGGTCACCCCTTTGAGGGCAAGGTCATCCCTTTAAGAACATGGTCGCCTGTTCTATGATAATTGATCAAATTTAACTTGGATAGTCTGAAAAACAACTGAGACAGAATGGTGAGGTCACCCCTGTTGAGGATACGGTCACCCTTATTAGGGAAAGGTCACCCCTTTGAGGGAAGGGTCACCCCTTTTAGTTGACTAGGACTTGACTTATGAAAAAACAACTATGTCAAAGGACAAAAATAGAGCAAACAACAAGCAATAGGCCAAGACTGACTTGTCTGAATAGATACGCACTGGTTTTGCTCAAAGAAGACAGTTCAAGCAACACAGTCCTAAGATTAGTGTGAAGGTATGGAAAATGTGGTCCTCTAACTAGGCTGAACAAGACAACTAAGGGAGTCCCCGTTATATGCACGGTACATGGGGTACAACCGTAAACACCATCTCATCACAAGCATAAGTCAGAAACTTCCAACGAGATACTGAAAGCTCAGACCAACTCTTCACATCTTGTCTAGGTATCACCCTAGCTTTGACACTCTGCTAGACACGATGTGACTGGATTGAGGTACAAATTTTTCTCTCCCCCCTTCATATACCTCATCGGTAACATGTGGTTGGAATCATCCCTTGGGGTGATGAAAACCCCAAACAGGTCCCGCTAAGAAAAAAAAAAGGGTACAAAAAGGACTAAGTGGACTATGATATATCTTCACCTAGGATCGCCAAATTGTGTAAGGAGATTGGATATTTCAATAGTCCACCTTTCAAACACAACAAATAAGTTCTTTGATTCGCCCTAGTTATATCTATGTGCCTAGTTAAATTGAAAAGAATAAGCAATAATCTAACTAAAGAAGGTGGTTTTTCTCCCCTACAACAAATATGTTAGAAGTTTTTTCTTTTGGTCTTCAACAATCATGAAATAGCTGCACAAACACTAGCAAAAAACCAACACACTCACAAAAAAGACAAGTTAGAGGGTCAGTACTAAGGAAAACAACAATAATTAAACTCTGGAAATGAAATTTTAACTCTTTGTTCTACCTTAGTTACCTCTGTCTAGGGTGAGGCCGCCTCTATGTTCTGAGTGGATTCGGCTCTATGGGTGGGGTTACCTCTGTTAGGGAGGGATCACCCCTTTGTGGGCAGGGTCACCTTTATTAGGGTAGAGTCACCCCTTTAAAGGTGGGGTCACCTCTGTTAGGGCGGGGTTGCCCCTCTATGGGTGGTGTCACCTCTATGTTTTGGGCAAGGCCACCACTGTGTACCTGAACCTGCAAAATATCATAAAATAGAAAACGTAAAATAGAATAGATGAGTTTGTTGGTCCCACTGGATGTGCCAGAAATGTGTGTAAGTGTTTTATCTACCTAGAAACTACAAAACATAATGAAATGCAAAAGAGAAAAAGCACAAACAAACACTCAAGATTAGCCTAAGTTGAATCCAAACAAAATAATAAAGAAAATGAACTTTATACCTTGCTTGGATTGATGAGTTGGTTAGCCCTTTGATGATGCTTGATTGTGTGCTCCTTTGTTGGCAAATCTGTGCAAAAGTGGATGCAAAATGGAGAGGAGTTGATGAGGATTGTAATAATGCAAATGGGTATTGTGATAAAGATGGTAGGTGGATGCAATAAAAGCTTCAATGACTAGAATAATGGAGGATGAGTGAATGCAAATGCTAAGTTGTTTGGATTGAATGCTTGAGAATGATAATTAGAGTAAAATACAAAATGATATAATTCTTGCAATCTCTTCAATCTAAGACCAAGTCTTCCAATTTAAAGAAGAATGGATGGCTAGGATTTAACCATCATGAACAAGATGAAGGGTTGTGGTGAGTTGAGGAATCACAAGTCCTCACATCTTGCCATGTGGAATGTGAAGTGTGAAGAGGACAAATGATGTGGAAAAGGACATGTGAGGTGGAGGTAATTGCAAGTACCTTGGGATTAGGAGAGGATTCCCTCAAAAAAGAAGTCCTTGTCCCCATGAAGGGTTGATGGTAACAAGTGAGGAATTTTAGAAAGTCCTCTATTGTCACCATGGGGATGGGAGAAGTTGTTGGAAAAATAAATGTGAATTTTAAATTCACATGATTGAAAGTACCCCATGGATAAGACAAGGTCCTCTTAAAGGACGTACTTGTCCCATTTGACTGATGTGACCTATGAGGGGTTATGGGGAAGAGGAATGCATGGGATACATAAATGGAATTTCAAATTCCATTGCAAAGGACATGGGGTTTGTAAATGGAATTAAAAATTCTATTAAAGTTGTTGGGAGAATAAAATGGAATTAAATATTCTATTGGGATATGGGAAGAGTTGACTAAAGGACTAATTAGACTAGTGATGAAAGATTATAAGAGGGTTAGGTGGTTAATGATGATTAGGAGCAAACTTACAAAAGTTGGAGGATGTGACACATCTTAGTCATGGATAGGGGATGTGTCACATCCCTAATGATTGGATTAGGAGATGAATTAGGATTAAGTGTGGATGGGACATAAAGGGAATTAAATAACTGGGTTGTTTATTTAATTCCTTGGAAGAAAGGGATAAAGGGGTAGGGTATTTAATTATTTAACTAAATACCTTAAGGATTTAGAAGACTTTATGGATATTAATTAAATAATAGTAACATTATTTAACTAATGTGGATAAAATGATATTTAGAAGAAAAGGGATAAATTTGGCCAAATATGAGTGGTCAAGTTTAGATGTCTATAGATAGAACAAGGGGTTGGTGACACTTTGTCAGTAGATTTTATGTATTTTGTTGTGCGAGCCTTCTCAGAATCGGAGCAGATGGTCAACGTAGGAGACACATGTGTACAACATCATGAGGAAGTATTGGATGACTTCAAAAGGATCACCTTCCATATCACCAAATCTGATTTCATTGAATGGGATAAACTCTAGGCTATTATTGGGAAGTTTTTTTATTATGCTTCATTGCAAAAGGAAGCTAGAAATCCCCTACTAGATGATGAGTATTTGAAAAGTTAGCTAAAAGACAAAATTAGCTATAGGACGAAATAGGCTAGAAGATAAAATAGGGAAAAGACAAAGTAGCCTATTTTATATTATAATTTTTGTACTCATATTGAGTGATGTGAAAACCCTAAGTTAGAATGAATCTTGACCATTCATTGTAAATTGATCTTGACCATTCATTCTACTTTTTGAAAACTATAAATAAGGGCATCCTCTCAGTTTCAAAGGGAGATGAGTTGTTGTGTAAATACACTCCTTTGAATTGTTGTGTAAAGACACTCTATAGAAATATATAAATAAAAGCAATGAAGTTGATGGTTTCTTTGATTTTGCTAATTGTTTTTGCATGATTTAGCCTCCAAATGTTCATTCAACTTGTTCATTTATTGTTTAAGTTCATTTTCAGTTTGCTAGTTCATGAATAGATTTAATGGTGGTTGTATGTTGTAGTATTTTCTACACTTCCAACTCATACTTTTAGTAATTTATTAATGATAAATTGTTGTGTAAAGTTAGCCTGAGATCCTTTATCTGTTGCACTAAAGTTCAACTATATATTCATACTTAATAGGTGAATTTCATAGTCTGAAAATCTACAAAGAACCTTATAAGATTGTACTAGTTTTTTTATACTGTAGATGATTCTTGGTTAATAAAAAATCAGTTTGGGAAGTCTATCTACTACAATATAAACCTACAGTATCAACCATTGTTATTGTTGATTCATAGTTTTAGAGTTAGAATAACTTCTAAACCCTTCACCTTTTGAATTTTCTTTTAAAACTGAGTTAAAATTCACATTCCAGCATCACAACCATGTTAAATTTGATGAACAAGATGAGTTTCAGGTTGCTATCATAAAATTTCTGCCATTGTTCATAATTTCAAAAACTTTGAATTTTTTTTTTGCAGAACCACCAAGCTTTGTGAACCATAAAGGCCTCTTGTGATTACTAGCAAATCACACATCAACAACTGAGTTGTTTTTGTAGGGTCATGACCTGACATCCAAGAGACCTTGGGATATTTTTTGAAGCATAGTTGCAGATTATTACCTTTCAAGTGATATATTACACTTGTGTTTTGTTTGTGTTGAGAAGTGCAAAAAACCCATCAACAAAACTAGTGCTAGAAGGAGGGTAGTTGGACGAAGCTAGATCGAATTGGGTCATTCTCTCCATAAAGATTCCATAGGGTAACTAGATCTACACCAAATAAGGGAGAATTTCAACAACTAAATACCCCTATGAGGGCTAAGAGAGCCAAGAAAGGGGAAGCTTCAACATCAATACCACCTATTCAACCTCCATCTCCTCTATCTCCACCTTCTCCTTCACTTTGACTAGCCTTTTCTCCATTCACTAGCCACATCCAAAACACTATTGCATCTACCATATCTCAACCTCAAGTTGTTGAAACCTAGCCATTACCACCTCCACCTCCACCAATGGCTTGGCTGGGCAACAACCCATCACCACTATCCTCCAATGACTGCCATGATATGCCAAAGAATCCATAAAGTTTCTACTCCAAGTTCCATCCAAATGATCCTCAAAGGACAGTTGAAGAACACATCAAAACCTTCCAAACTTCCCTCAAGGACAAACAGATTGAACATGAAGATGTTGCATGTAGGCTCTTCCCATATTCACTAGGGGAAGAGGAATTTTATTGGTACACACATCTACCTACAGGGTTAATTACTTCATGGAAGCTCATGAAGGACACTTTTCTACAAAAATTCAAAATTCCAGTTAGCCCTACTGATTTATATTATCAATTCATGTTAGTCAAAAGGAAATTCAATGAGTCAATCAGCTCATTTAATAACAAATTTCATTGAGCATACATGATACTACAACCACCTTATGTGGTTAATGATGCTTTAGTAATATCTTTCTATTATTTCACCTTATACAATCTCACATTAGCCTTGGTTAAGTGAATGCATCAGCCTCCCGCATGCTTGGTAGATGCATATGCAAAAGTAGTGAAAGAAAGCACATATTTGGGGAAACATTTGGCTGGTCCATTACCTTCATTGGGACCTACTACCAACCTCAGAAAAATCTAGGGGCTCAGCCATGCCTTAGCTCATCAAACATCTCTGATGAATCAAGTTCCTCAGTTGCCAATCGTGCCACACCCAGGGCCCCCATTGAATCAGGCTCCACTCATACTCGGCTACCTATAAAATTTGAATCATCAGACCTTTTCATAGCAGCCCCATGTACCATTATACTAACAGAACATTGAATCTTCAACTGTTCAACAAAATCTACCTATAGCATATCTCGTTTTCCTCAAAAATTCAATACCAACACAACGCAATTCAGACAAGGAGCAAATCGATGAACTAGCTGAGCAAGTACCAAAATTGTTGCAAGTATGGATGTGTTTGATGGTGTTGTCATTAATGTTTTCATTGATGTCAACATAGTTCAGGTTGATTACATATGGTATTTGTATAGTTGAGATACTATAGAAGTGCTTAGAGTACATGGAGCTATATTTATAAGGATTGATCATTGTATTTTATTTTATTCCCTTTTTGAATAATAATCTCTCAATTTTTAGAGTCATTCTTGCTTTGCCTCCATTCTTCTCTTGTGACAGGTATTTTTTCATGCAGGTGTTCTTGGGTTTTGTGAAGTTGGATTTATCAACTTTTACATGGTATCAGAGCATGGACCTGTTGTAGCCTATTCTTGTTTTGAAGAATTTGGAGCTACGAGGGTTGGATTTGGCTTTCACAAGTTTTTAGTTTGATTTTTTTTGGATCTGGCATACTTTGTTCTTTGGGTTCATTTTGGGCCCAAACGGACCTCGCCATTGAGTCCGCAGCACCCAAAAACCCCTAAATTGATTGTTCATTCATCCATTTTGGACATAGCCAACCGGAGAGGAAATTTTTTTTTGCCCCAAGACCATATGACCCTAGGGCACACATTCTGAGGCAAAAAAATTCAAAGAAATTAAAAAATCAATATTTGCACTTTTAAAAAAGTGCTTCCCATTGTGAAGGGGTCCACTGCCACCCTGCAGCCAAGTGGTCACCAGCAAAGGCGACGATCACCATCAATAGCCATCGGGCCGCCACCTCCATCAATCGGCCACCCAGCCATCACCAATGCTTAGCCTTTGCTAGCCAACCACCAGTGCACCACCACCATGCCATCGGCCACCCAGTCACCACCTGGGAGCCACCGAGGAGCCACCAGGGCCATCTTTCAAGCTTTTTAAACCTACTTTTAGTAAAACATGCATGTCTCGGGCGTTTCAGCTCGGATTTTCAAAATAAAATAGGTGTTGGAAAGCTAGCTCTAAGCCCATTGTGATGGTACAAGGCCTTTTCCAAAATTTTGCAATTTGATTTCCTTTTTTTGCAGTCAAATTTAGATGATTCTTTTTGTACTCTGGGGGGCATAATTTTGTCATTTTTGCTCCATTTTTCGAAAGTGAATAAGCATCAAAGATCTCTTCTCATGCTCTATTTAGGTCTTTTATTATTTTTTCCAGAAAAATAACTAGGCACACAAGATTTAGTCTAAAGATTTTTTTCTTTTTCTTGCTTTTTTCACTAAAAAATCACTACTAGGGTTTGGTTTCTTGCATTGTGGGGGGAATTTTTTTCTTGCTTTCTATCATTTACTTCAAAAAAGCAGAAACTCTTTACAGTAAACATTCATTAAATATCTCCAAACATGGTTGAAAACTCTTCTTCTATTGAACTTCTCACACCTCATAACTATCATACATGGAAGGCATTCATGACACGTCTTCTTAGATCAAAGGGGTTGTGGTCCTATTTAGATGCGGTTCAACTAGTTTTGACATAGCCATTTGAGGTTATGCAACATAGAAATAAGATGGATGAGGCTATGGGTTTGATTTCCTTACATGTTTCAGATAGCTTGTTGTTTCATCTTGATGGGTGTAATAGTCCTCTTGAAATGTGGACCAAGTTCAATGATTTATTTAGTACAATCAATCAGTTCCATGCACTATAGATTGAGGCAGAGTTGACTTCACTTGTACATGATTCTTTTCCCTCCATTGAGGACTTTTTGATGAAATTAAAACAACAAAGATCTCTTCTAGAGGGTTGTGGTAAGGTTAAGACTGATACACAGTGTATTTACCTG
The DNA here is from genome assembly GCA_007115665.2 of Sequoiadendron giganteum. Lineage (NCBI taxonomy): Eukaryota > Viridiplantae > Streptophyta > Pinopsida > Cupressales > Cupressaceae > Sequoiadendron > Sequoiadendron giganteum. Next base: position 262,780,618 of record CM021102.1, read on the forward strand.
ATTTTGTCAAAGCTTTGTGGGAACTTTCAGATATTCTCATCTACCTTCCATTCCACTATGGATGCCTTGGGTGCATGCTTTACCATGTCTACTTTTGAGGTGTTTTGTGATTGGTTGACATGAGAGCAGGCCAAGATATCATAGTTGGATGCTCTCACAAGATAACAACACCAAGAATTGGTAGCATAGTCATCTCAGGGGAAGTAGAAGCAGAAGCATAAACAAAAACCAATGAACATAGAGTATTGGAAGAATTCCATTTCATAGAACACCTCTAATTCACCTTCTCCTAAGGGAGAATCATCAAAGAAAGATAGACCTAAGTGTGTTTATTGTACTAACCCAGGACATGATGAGTTCAAGTGTTATGAGAAGAAGATATATGGATATGCAAAATATGTTTCAAATTTGATAGCTCTTCTTGAGAGGAACAATATTCATCACTCTTCTTCATCTACATCAGGCGGGTCTTCTTCTTCACCATCATTCCAGACAGATGGACAGGCCCCACACAAGGGTCATGCATTATGTGCAACCACTAGTTCATATTCATCTAGATGGCTACTGGATTTAGGTGCTTCACACCATATGGCACCTTCTCAGGACATGTTCTCATCTTTCGAGGCTACATCCTCACCACACATATTGATGGGTAATAACACTTATATGAGTGTATGTGGGAAAGGTTCTATCAACATTGATGATGGTACATTTAGTGATGTACTATGTGTACCATCTTTTTCCACTAACCTTCTCTCCATCTATCAGATGCTCATAGTGGGACAAGGAAGATACTTGAGTTCATACCTGATTTAGTGCACATCAGAGACATTTAGTTTGGCAACATTGTTGCAATAGGGACAATTCATCATTCTTCCTAATTGTATGCATTCACACACTTTGGTCCACCATCTCCAATGTCTGAGTATCCCTCTCTTTCTATAAGAGAGCATGCAGTATCTAAGGAGAAGTTTGGTCACTTGAACTTATGTGTTCTTCCATCTGTTCATGAGACTAGTGTTGAGACTTCTACACCTCTACCTCATGTTGAGATCACATTTATTCAACATGATTCCTCTTCAGTTGTGGCTGACATTGTAGCTCCACTCATCAAGCCATCAAGTGCAGTTGTTGAGTCCATATCAGAGGATATTCCTTTCCTCATAGATGATAGATTCAACACACCTGTTATCCCTTCTTCATTGGAGATTCCATTTCAGGATCATCTTGAGTTGTTTGATTCACCATTTTTTTATTCAGACACTCATGCTGCAGTTTAGTTCTTTAGTGAGCATCATCCAAGACTTCCATTTTCACCTCACATCTAGGGATTTCCTCTTCCTCGACCATTGGATATGTTTCTTCCTCCGAGGAGACACATTGGTTTGATCATTGGCATAGGGGTTCTTTCATTCTAGGGGGATTTGGAGTCTCCACTCTCTCTCATGGGGGGTATTTGATTGTATATTTGCATATGTTCTTGAGAGAGTCTCCTAAGACATTCCATTTGTACTTTCTTTTTGCATCTCTTTTTTGGAGAGGAGTTTTTTCCCACTAGGTTTTCTCCTTTACTCTGCTTTACGGAGATTTGGTTGTATTTGGGTACCTGATCAGGCCTAGTTGTTAGGAATCTTTTTTTCTTTCTAGCTTGTAATTGCATTGCTTTCATGCATTTAGTTTTTAGCTACTCTCTAAGTTCATCTTAAGGGGTGGTGTTAGAGTAAAATGTTTATTTCACTTAATTAGTTTAATTAAGTCACCTTTTATTCCTTTCTTAAGATTCACTTAGTTATGCATTGTAGGTATTTAATAATTATTTTAATTATTAAATACATTTTCCCTTTAAGGTTTCTTTAGGGTTGCACAATCTACTTTTATAAGGATTGATCATTGTATTTTATTTTATTCCCTCTCTAAATAATAATCTCTCAATTTTTAGAGCCATTCTTGCTTTGCCTCCATTCTTCTCTTGTGACAGGTATTTTTGCATGCAGGTGTTGTTGGGTTCTATGAAGTTGGATTTATCAACTTCTACAGTCTACATGTTACACTAAGATTTTGCATCAAATTTGAGGAAGAGTTTGATTGATCCAAGATGTTGTTTGGGTCCAAAATTAAATATGTAATTGGTTCTCTCTCATTCTTATCCACCACGAGAATGTTGAGTAGCCGACCTAGTTTGAATTTGTAAATGAAATTGTATAGCTAACCTTAGAGAATGTTTCTAGGTTTGAAGATGGTATAAAAGAAAATCAAGCTGTAGCGAATTGATCATCCATCCATCATTCAATTCAAGCAAGAGAAGTGTGTGAACAAGTGTGAAAAGTAGAAGTGTGCCCAAGCGAATTGAGGCAATGGTACTTTATTGTGTTATATTCTTGAAAGAAATTAGCTGATGGTATCTACAATCTTCTGATCAAGTTGCGAAGTGTGTGGAAATCTTGTGGTGGATCTTTATTTATCTCTTTTTCATTTTTTGTAGGTAGTGAGCCTCTTTCTGGATAGTGAGTCCTTCTTAAGGTAGTGAGCCCTTAATCTGGGTAGTGAGCCTTTGTATTTGGGCAATGAGCATTTGTATTTTGGTAGTGAGCCCTTTGGCAGTGAGCCTTTGTATTTGGTATTGCATTACTACTATATTGTGAGTTAATCCTCACCATGGTTTTTCCCTTATTGGGTTTTCCATGTAAATCTGGTGTCTCAAGTGTTTCTTTATGTTATTTGTATTTCATGATCACAATTACTAATAGATTGAAGATAAAGTGGAATTGATTAAGTTTAGAAGTAAAGTAATTTGATACAATTGATTCACCCCCCCTCTCACTTGTCTTGTGCATTTCAACAATTGTTATCAGAGCTCTGTTTCGTTGGTGAAAATCATAACCGCTTGAGGTAGATTAGATGGTGTACAAGTTGTAGATTCCTATTTTTGATGGAGTTGAGTACAATGACTGGAAAGAACAAATGAGAAGTTATTTGGTTTCAATTGGTTTCAAGACCTGGCAAAATGTGGAGATAAAGTATGTTAAACCAGTCATTGGTGCTTCCTCTACTGATGAGATTGTAGCTTATGAGAAAAATGAAAGGGCAAGGTATGCTATCTTCAGTGCTCTATCTTGAACTGAAAGAAAAAAAGTTATTTCTCTAGCTACTGCTCATGAAGTATGGAAAAAATTGAAAGAAATTATGAATGGAATGATAGATTAAAGTTTTCAAGGAAACTAACTGCTAAACGAAAATTTGAGAACTTGAGAATGGAAGATGGAGAGGATATTGCAAGCTATTATTAGAGAGTTGAACTTATATCAACTGAAATCAAGAATCCAGCTGGTACCATGTTAGATGAAGATATAATTGAGAAGATCTTGATGACCCTACTAGATAATTATAGTGACAAAGTATCTACTCTTGAAGAATCATGTGATCCAAATATGTTTACTAAGGAGCATCTATTTGGTGTCTTAACTGCATTCGAGATGAGAAAATTTGCAAGAGAGAAGGAGAAGACTAAAAAAAATTTTAAATCAATGAAGATAAGAGATGACTCGAATGATGATGATACAAAAGATTTGGAAGAAAATTTCACAAGGAGATTGAAGAAAGGTACTGGTAAATACAAAGGTAAGTTGCCTTTTAAGTGTTTCAGTTGTGGAAATATTGGTCATTATGCATCAAGATTTCCTAATAGAATTACACACAAGAAGAACAAGGAAAATAATAATAATTACAAAGATAAAAAGGATAAGAAGCTCAAGAATTTGTATTATGTCAAAGAAGATGCAGAATTTTTTGATGATGAATCTGACTTTGAGGAGTATAAGGATGAATGCTTATTTCTAGCTCTAGAAAATAAATTTGTATTTGCTAACCCTAGAAGATGTGAAAATGAATCCGGTCTGGAGAACAATAAGGATGAAGCAAAAGGTACTTTGGTGACTTCTTTTCATGCTAGAAAAGATGAAGACTTTTGGGTAATTGACAATGGATATTCAAATCATATGACTGGAGATAAGAGTAAGTTCACTAAACTTGAGAAGTATGATGGAGGAATAGTCATGTTTGGAGATGACTCTAGTGCTAAGATTGTTGGTAGAGGAACAATTAGTTTTGATGGAAAACATAATACTGATTATGTATATTATGTAAAGGGTTTAAGGAATAATCTCTAAGTGTCAGATAAATGTGCAACAAAGGTTTTAAGCTTGTGTTTCAGGATAACATTTGTGAGATCATAAAAGGATCTGGAACTATTGTAGTAGCTGGAAGAAGAACTCATGGAAACATCTATCAACTTAAGGGTGGTGATGGTCAATGTTTTGTTTCTCAGATTAATGAGAGTTGGCTCTAGTACCGAAGGATGGGACATGTGAATTTTGATAATCTAGTCAAGATTAGCTCTAGGGAAGTTGTCAGTTTAGAAAACAAACAAGAAACAATTTTAAAGGAAAGGAACATTCATCTACCAGAATGCTAGAATTAATTCATACAGACCTGTGTGGTCCTACAAGAAAAAGAATCTTAAATGGTGACATGTACCTCTTTGTTGTGCTTATAGCACACATGCCCCATTCAAAATGGGGACCCTCTCTTTCCTTTTGCCTTGTCGGGCCCTTTTTGCTATTGCCTCATTTTGTGTGCCCCCATTTTGGTGTCCTTGATGGTCAACATGTTCTTGAAAGTCTCATTTTAGGTTGACCATATTTTTCCCCTCAAAAATTTGCTAAGTCTTAAGCCCTTTCAGGTTTTCTCTGTTAGTTTTCCTTTCTGGCATCCGTGGGACCTTCCAGGCTCGGACCATCGGGTTTCCCTTGAGGCTTCGCCATTCTGAATGGCCGATGATCGAAATCCTCCCAGACCTTGGACCTTGGTGCTTCCTTGGCCATTTGTATCACTTGTCAAAATTGAAATGGCTATGCTCCGATGACCTTTCGACCCTTGGGCTCCGGTTCTCGCACTACCGTCCAAGAAATTTAAACTCACCTACCTCAACCACCACCGTACCAACATTCATTAAGGGGTATTAATTGCACTTAGGGGCTATTTAAATGAGTTTCGACCTATCATTTTTGCATTTCAGGAAGAACTAAAGGGTACCGTGTGACCCTAACAATCTCCGCCTCTGCACCTAGGCTTTAGCTTCGCCGTTCTTATAGGATTCAATATTCTGCTTCTTTGGGCCCCCGAGGTAGGATCGCTGTCCGACTATCATTTCCTTTTCTGAGCTCATAAATAAAAACTAAGTAACCATTAGAAAAGGACTAGGAATTTGGTAGAATAATGTCTCATCTTAAAATCCACAAATTTGAAAATAAAAAATAAACCCATAGGAGGTTCAAATAAAAAATCGGAACCCTACTGTCCCATCACTGTTCTTCGGGGCAGGCGATCACACCTCTCGGACCCGAGCCTCTCTTCGATCGTTGAATTAACTTAGCTAAAAATCACTCTGATGGAAAAGCTCCTCCCGAGTTTCATACCCCAGAGTTCCCTATTCATTTTGTTGTTTCTCAATGATGGCTTCATTATGGTCTCTCGGATCCCGGACCCCAGGCTTACAAAATCCGCCTAAAATTCTTGGAAAGAATCAAACTTCAAAGTTGTCTTCGGACCTCAGCCTTCGAAATTCCATCCCTGGGCTGTCGTTGCCTATCTTCCATTCCACATGACTGTCGTGAGACATATTAGTGGCTCTTGGACCCCGATCACCTTTTCGCTTTGTAGGTTTAAAGCAAAGAAATTAAAGACCAAAACTCGCTCGAACTTCGGCCTCTGTACTTCCATCCTCAAAACTTTGTCTTGCTTCTGCCATCCCGAATGGCCAAAAATTTCCACCTTTCCAGCTCCCAGGCCTTGAACCTTGATTCACCTCTGAATTCTTGGACAAACTGATGAACCCACCTCAAGTCTGATCCGTCGAGAAGCACATCCTGGACTTCCGTCTATGCTTCACCATTCCACACAGCTATCCTTAAATGGCTTCCTGACCCCTGCAACTTGACTCCAGAACCTTGCGTTCGAAATGTTGTTTGCCTAGCGCTGTTCCAAACAACTGACCCTTGACGACTTTCCTGCAGCTCAAGCCCGAATGCCTAAATGAGGAGTCAAATGACCTCTAAATTGAAAATGGGTTTCGACCAATGTGCCTAAAAGCGAATCCAAGACCGTGGGAAATCATTTGAGATTCCTTGCCCTATTTTCCCTTTCAAAATAATATTTTGGTGGGAAAAGTTCGACCCCTAGGCCCGGTTCACCCATTTGCCTTCTAGTGTTATTTTAATCAAGTGTTAGACTTTTCTTAAATGGAAATTATGGATCTAACCTTGATTTGCAAGAGTTTGTCCAAGGCTACATCCTCATGTTTAATTTTGCTAACTCCTGTCTCTCTGTGTAGGATTTATAGAATCTGGCATAGAAGCCTTTGGGCCAACCAAGGACAAAGGGAAAAGAACTACTAAAGCTCGTCGAGGCAAGGAGGATAAAGACCAAATAAGGCACCAATTCTAGGGAGTGTCATTGCACTCCAAAGTTACAACTAGGTGGGAAGATATCGTAGACACAACCATCAGGCACTTTGATATTGATGACTTCACACAAAGAGTCAGGATAGAGCCAAAGACCAAGAATGCCAAGCTGTTCAGAAGCAATAGACTAGCTAAGGCTGCGGGTTTCCCTCCTGCCTTGATTGCCCCTGAGCTGGTGGTGGCTTCCCGGGAGGCATACCAACTTGAAATAGGGACCATTGAGGATAGAGAAGACAACATCCTGGTTGATATGGCCCCTCTAGGGTTAAAAAAACCTTCCACATACTTGTCTTCGAAATCATGGAAACCCCAACTATTCGAGAGTCCAAGGAATCGTGGGATGAGGATCCTTTGAAGTGTAAAAAGTTGTCAACTAGTATTGGTTGAAGGAGAAATGGGGCAGTGCTGCCAAGGTTCCTCAGGAGCTCTACCATAGTGACATTTTTGAAGACTACCATGATTTGGTTACCCTACTGAGCAGAATAATGGTCCTTCCTACTACAACCTTCTTCCAGGAAAGGATGATGTATTTCGCCGAACAAATTCTCCATGGAGAGGACATCGTGTTCTATTGGGGAGAGATAATCAGTATTTGCTTCCATGAGCAATTCATTAATGTAAAGAAGACCTCCAAATTCTACATAACACCCTACTTTGTATATTCACTTTCCAAATAGTGGTATTATAGTAGATTGTCCATAGTGCCCAATGAGATGCCAGGAAGAGAGCTCAAACCATATGAAAAGTAACCTGAGCTGCAGTATAGAAATTTAAAGAGGGATTACTGTAGGGTAAACGATTCATTTATCACATACATCATCCAACTGCTTGGAGGTGATTTTGAGAGAAGAGTCTCTCACAATGCTAGGGCCTATTTTTTGGTGTTTCTACATGGCAACAACTTAGACAAAATAAAAGTTATCCTATCTCTCTCAAAAGGTTGATCTCTATGAACAAAGAGATAACCCCAAGGTATTCATGGGTGTCAAGTTATGATAATGTAGTGAACAAACTCAGTGATAAAATGTGAATATGCTGGTAATCACAAGGGGTCTTATGCACAAGTGCTAGAAGCTTTAAACTCATCAGATTTTAGGATATAGTGATGCTCAAATTTTGAGTTCTAACCATTCAATAAAAGAAACAAAAAAATATGAGGGTTTCAGAAGTTATAATTATTAACACTACTTCTAAGATTAACCATGCAAATGATGAAATACCTAGAATGGACCAATCTCTTAAACTATTTTCTGGTCGACTCAGGCTATACCTGCAACCTTGCAGAGAATAGTGCAATCTTCTAAGGTGTTAAATATTTTCAGGCTGTAGGCATTCATTCGATAAGACTGAATGAATAGATACAATTGAACTAAGCACATGAACATGAGGCACAGGTTGACCTTGCACAACATTCCCACAATCAAGAAGCTACCCAAGATATGAACCAAGGATTGCTACAACACTCTAAGCATTAAATCATAAGCGTTATGAACTAAATCTAAGTTACATCCAAACATTTCCAAGTGATTTAAAAGATAGAAAAAAGAAACATGCAAGATTATTCAATGCAAAGGAGGCACCAACCATAACACAATGTCTGCACTTTGTATTAAATCATCATATTCACAACATTTTTGGTTTGTTACAACACTTGCTTGAAATGTAAAACTAACTTCTAATCTTCTAACATGCTACTCTACTATTAAATCTAATGATTACAAGTCTTTTGACTTAGTCTTCCAATATTTACCACTTTCAACCTAGTTGAACCTTTCAAATGAGGTAGAGTGCCATACCTATAGAAAAACCAAGCCCACATGAAACAAAGCTAGGGTTACAAAAGAGCTAGCCACCGACCAGATCGGCCCTGACACTTAGCAATAACCCACTGCTCAGCAATGAATGTAGCAAGGACCCCATCAAATTGGCCTAGGATTGCACGTAGCTCAGGGAACGGATCCTTGAGCCACGCCCAACAATAAATGAACACCTGTGCGAATAGCAGCGTGTGCGAACACTAGGAGGAACACGTGCCACCAATTGAACCAGAGTCAGGAAAATGAATGTCCTAGATTGAATGAAACCTGGTTGAATCCACCAACTAGATCTGCTCACCATTAATGAGCACCAAACATGCATAACTTGTATGCAGGAGTGGGTCTCATGACAATAGTCACAAAGTGTACCTGACTACACCCACAAATCACATCGAAATCTTCAAAGTACATCCTACAAATACCAACTCGATCCAACCTGCATTCAAACAAGACACCATTAGTGCCAAATACACCATCATAATCTGAGCAAGTCTAAAATAGTTCCTAGGGCAAGAGAATCACCCAAAAAACCCAAGCAGAGGTGGAAAAAAAAATAGGTCGAGGTGGAGCCACGAGCAGAACAAGAACATGGAACCAAAACAGGTGGAGGCAGAGACAGAGAGGGAAAGGAAGGGGAATAGGCGAATCAAAACCCACCCCAGCGGAGGTGGAACGGGAACAAGAAAGGAAACCAAAGGGAAACCAAGTGGAGGCGGAAGCAAAACCCATCCCAACGAAAGCGGAGGTGGAACGGGAATGGGAAAGGAAACCAAAGGGAAACCAGGTAGAAAGTGGAGGCGAAACGGGAACAAAGACGAATCGAGAACTTAGCAAAAGTTTGAAATTCAGATCCATTCTGATTCCACCTTCGACAAGTGAAGGAAAAACAAAGCAAAGGACCAAGGGAGGAAAGTGACCCCCGAGGACAAAATGAAGAAATGCAAAAGAAAACAAGGGGACGAGGAGCAAAGTCAAAACAGGAATGGGAACAAAACTCATAACTTAGCCAAAGTTCAAAGTTAAGTCCCATCCCGGTTCTACCTCCGACAGAACAAAGAAAAGAAGGACAATAAGGGAAAGCCAAGGGAAAATCAACCCTTAGGACCCAAACAAAAACATCAAAGGAGAAAATAGAGGACAAAAGAAGACCAACCCAAAGAGGACATCTGTAAGACCTCAAAACCACTAGGAACTCAAGAAAAAGGCACCCCAAATCAAGGCAAGCACCAAGGACCAAAACCCCAAGATTTTCAAAGATAAGCACAAGGAGGGGGAAAGTCACAAGAATGGGCCAAAAGACCAAGCCACAAGAGGGTCCCCACTTTCAGAGGGGTGTGTGTGCAAAACTGCACAAAAAATGGTGACTCCATTAGGGAAATGCTCCAGAGCATTTTGATGACAAACTAGCATCAAGAACTCAAAATATCTGGTTTCAATCCAAGCATTAGGTTACAAATAGAAAAGGTTTTAGACATCAGTAACAAGCCAACCTTTCCTATACTAGGGTCAAAGTGTGTGCATATGCATTCATTTTCCTTTCCTAAGTTGCAGTAAGGACCAAATTCAATTTTTCAGGGCCACCTAAGAATTCTAGCTCCGAAAGCAACCTGGATAGGGTCTCACTGCTAGTCAGACATCCATAGCCCTAGTGAGGTTATCACTATGACCCTCCCTAGCATAGCTCTATTGCCAGCCAGGTGTCCATAGCCCTGATAGAGATACTAGGATACCCTTGAAAAGGTGATCAATTTTTATTTTTAATATTCTCTTTTCTTTTTGATTCTCTTTCGAGATGTTATTTTAAAGTGTTACTTTCACCTTACAAGCAACGAATCCCACACTCAAGGATGAGAACCACAACGACACTGGAGCAGAATTTAAGATTTCCACCCAATCAAACCTCCTAAAGACCATATGCAACCTTAGAATCCTTAAGATTTGTGTGAAGATATAAGACCCAACTGCATTCCAGAATTCAACTTAGTCAAGTGACACTAACTCCCAGCCCATGCAACAACAAATGAAGGAAATCCACTAGTTTGAATGAATCCGAAAAGATGATAAGAGTTTGTAAAAGAAATCCCAGAGCAACCCCAGAACAAGAAGCCAGTTATATAGATGCAACAAGCCTAGAGGAAAGTAGGGAACCCCCAAAAGTAGAGCAGCCGAGAAAACCAAAAGAAACCCCACCAAAACCAAAGAAAAAACAACACAACAAAAAGGAAACCTAATCTAATTATGTACAAGGATGAAGCTTAGAATAGCTCAAGACTAAAAATAATGCTTCAAATACTGCCCATTGATAGGCAGTGGGATATCTCCTCAAGTGAGGGTTTTCAAACAAAAGGCATTATCTCCCAGAATCTCCACAATTTGATAAGGGCCAAGCCAAAGTTTGTCAAATTTTCCATGCTCCCCCTTTTTGTCATGGGCTTTATCCTAGTAGAGAACCAAGTCAAAGATTCTAAAGGCTTTCACCTTGTCTCTCCTATCAAACCATATTTTCACTATACCTTGATGTTTGGCAAAGTTTTCTAGGGCTTCATCTCTTCTATCTTCAAGGTGCAACAATTCATTCAAGCGAGCTTCGCGTTTGTCCTCCCCATCATAGTATTCATTGATGAATTGTAGGATAGGGATCTTCAGCTAGATGGGAAAGACAGGTTCCAAGCCATACACTAAGTGATAAGGAGAGGTCCCTAAGGATATTATTTGTCTAGTGCGGTCAGCCCAAAGAGAAAATCTAATCTGAGTATGCCAATCCTTGGGATTCGTTTCTAGTAGTTGTTGGATGAATGTCAATAGGTTCTTATTGGAAGACTCAGCCAAACCATTCCCCTATGGATAGTAATTAGATGCAAACGTTATGGAAATTCCATGGTCATAAGCCCGGTTAGAAAACTTTAATGATGCAAATGCAGAACAATTGTCACAAACTACAACCAATGGATAACCAAAGGGATTAATGATACCTGATTCCATTAAATTGCTTACTACTTCAGAAGTGCATTGTTTGCATGCAAGAGCTTTAGTCCACCTAGTAAAATAATCAGTTATGGTAAGAATATACCCATGGCCTGCAGATGAAGATGGGTTGATTGGACCAATGAAATCCATTCCCCATTGTGCAAATTGTTTTACCTCTATGATAGGCCGAAGTGGAAGAGCTGCACACCTCTCCCTACTTGTTGTAGTTTGACACACATGGCAAGTCCTCATGTGGTGATGTGTGTCCTTGAACAAGGTAGGCCAATAATAGCCTACCCTCAAAATATGATTTGTAGTGGAAGGTGCTGAACCATGGCCTTTGCCATATTTAGCATGAAATTCAGTCATCACTCTCCCTGCCTCTTCCTTCCCTAGGAATCTCAAGTAGACACCTTCATGATTTCTCTTGTATAAGACAACTCCTTTCATCATAAAATTGCCACTGTTCAAATGTAGAGCTCTCCTTTGTACTGAATTAAGGTGTTTGGGACACTGCTGATTCAATAAGTAGTAGATAATGTCATCATACCAGCTCCTCAGAGAAACATCTTCAAGATTATAATGATGGGCTACAAGCTCAGGACCCATTTCTGCCATAGTCTTGGTTAGTCCCTGCCCTCTTACTAACTTCATTGGTTGAATTTCAATATCATATTCTTGTAACATAGTCACCCACTTGGCCCTGCATTCACCCAACTCATTTTACATTAACAACACCTTGATTGTTGGATCTAGGAGTATAGCAAAGACCTTATTTCTCAGTATGTAGTGCCTAGACTTCTTCACATTTCAAATCAAGGCATAAGCCTACTTCTTAACACTAGGATACCTCAGTTTGACATCCTTCAAAGATGCACTCATGAATGCTATGGGATGTTCATTACCTTGATCATAATTTTGTGTAAACAAGCCTGCATAGGAGTGATCAAAAGAAAATGAATAGATATAGAATGGATTAGCATAATCAGGACTTACCAGAATAGGGGCCTCGGCAATAACTTTTTTGATTTCTAAAAATGCTTCTTTAGCTTCTGTATTCCATTCAACCTTTGCTTCTTGCTTCAACATGGCATTTAAGGGCTTGACTATTTCTGCAAATCTAGTGATAAATTTTCTAACAAAGTTAATCTTGCCAAAGAATGACTTCATTTCTTTCTTGCTTGCAGGGGGTTGAATTTTTAGTATTTCCTCCACTCATTTAGGATCAATGGAAATACCTTGTTTTGAAATAACGTGTCCTAACAACTTTCCCTCAGTGACCCCAAAGATGCACTTCTTTGGATTAAGTGAAATACCAAATTCCCTGCATTTTTGGAATACTTTGCATACATCTGCAACATGATCAATTTTCTTCTTAGAAAAGAATGTCAAATCATCTATGTAGATGATTATGCACTTGCCAATGATGTCCTTGAAGGAAATATCCATTGCTCTTTGGAATGTAGCTCCAACATTGATTAATCCAAAGGGCATCCTCCGATAAGCAAAAGTTCCCCATTTTGTAGTGAAGGCAGTCTTGTGCCTATCCTCATATTGAACCATGACATGATTGTATCAGTACCCATCCAAAAAGAACATCATCTGAGAGATCCATTGACAACCTAAAACACCTCATCCAAGGAAGGGACTAGATAATTATCCTTTTCTGATGCTCTATTCAGGTTTTTGAAATCGACACATAGTCTAATTTCTCCATTTTTCTTCCTAACCGGAACCAAGTTTGCGAACCATGTTGAATGTCTTACTAGAAATATGATTTATGCAAAGAGTAGCATCCGTACCTCCTTTTGAATAATGGGCTCCAACAAAGCATTGATTGGTCTTTGTCTTTGCCTGAATGGCTTAACATTTGACTTGAGGGTGTTAGAGTAATAAGTTATTACATTTAATTAATTATATCATACTGGTTAATTAATTAAGTCACTATTATTTTAGGTACTTAAGCTAAACTTAGGCACATTAATAATTGATTAATTATTAAGTGTGCACACTAGGGTTTCCCTTTTAGGGTTTCTTGATCTCCTTCATAAGGATTGATCTCTTTGTAATAATTGATTCTCAATAATGCATTTTTACTTTGAGGTTTATAGAACATCTTCTTTGGTTCTGCATGTCTTTTGCATGTGACAGGTGATTCCATGCAAGTGATCTTGGTTTCTAACATGGTATCAAAGCTCCAGACCAGCAACTACCTATTCATAATCTACAGATATGGCCTTTCAATGAGTTTCAAGTGCAAGGGTTTCCACAAGCATTTTTTTGCAAGATTTGGGGGTAGTCGATTTTTCGGGCCACTTTGGGCTCAAATGGAAGTCACCATCACATTTGCAGTGGCCAAAAACCCTAAGAATGTCTATCGTTTGGTCAATTTTTGAGGCAAAAAATTTCTGCCAAGAAGGCCGTACAGCCTCCTGGCACACGTTACGAGGCTCAAAAATAAACAAAAATATTAAAAAATGAGTTTCTTGGTTTTCGGGCCAATGCTTCTAGTGCTGAAGAGACCCGCCACCCAGCGGCCACCAAGCGACCACCAGGTAGCCACCGACCCACCACCACCATCCCGTCATTTGGCCAGTCAGCCCCTGTGGGCCTTTGCAGCTTGGCCGAGGTCCTATGGGGGACCGGGAGCTTCACGCTCGGCCCCCGGCCAACTCCAGCCCCCGCCCCGATCACATGGGTGACCAAGGGCCAAAGTTTTTTTTTGTAGGGGCTTGATTTTTTGTAGTGATGGCCATATGGCCATCAATTTTATGCTCGTGAGCTGTTGACATCAGCATCCGTACGACACTCTTTTGCCCGACCTAACCCCAGTTTTCCCTAAAGGAGCAGGTTTTTTCTTTTTGGCATAACCTGGGCATACGGTATCAAAATTGGGCAAACGAGAAATCACCAGAAGGTTGGTTCTGAGTACTTTCCTATGGTACATTTTATTTTATAGTATTTTTCTATTTATCTAGATTTATTGGTGTTTGAAGTTAGATGTTTATTTTATGCTTCTAAGCTCATAACTTTTTGCCACGATCTCTGATTTTCGCTATGTTTGCGGCATTGGAAAGGTATTGAGGAGCTCTATATTGCTGTCCATTCACTTTTTTCTATATCTATCCCAAGTTTATCATTAATCCATATTTGGCCTAATGGGTGTTTTGGAGATTACTTGGATGTTTTGGCAATTGGGAGAGTGCACCTTGCATCTTTGCACTTCATTTTAGTATCACATTCATTCAATAATTGACTACTGCTTCATAGATTCTACGGTTGTTCCTGTTTGGAGTTTTTGAGTGTTTCGAGGCACCGAGTCTGTTGTTGCTTTTTTCATGATTCCTTGAGTCATTCAGTGACTCTCATCCTATTTTAGTAGTAGACAGAAGTATCTTTCCTTGTTTTCTAGATTGCGGTTCCAGTGTTACTCTACAATGTTCTTCCAGTGCTTCTTTGCAGCATGTCATCTCATTGTAGGGGGATTTTGTCCCACTGGGTTTTCTTTCTCTACCTCATTCTTTCATTTTCTAAATGGGTACCTGATCATGCCTAGTTGGTAGGACCCATATTTGCTTTCATGCATCTTTTTCTAGTGTTTAAGCTTCTTCCTAAGTTCATCTTAAAGGGGGGTGTTAGAGTAATAAGTTATTACACTTAATTAATTAAGTCACTTATTCATTTAGGTCCTTAAGCTAAACTTAGGCACATTAATAATTGATTAATTATTAAGTGTGCACACTAGGGTTTCCCTTTTAGGGTTTCTTTATCTCCTTCATAAGTATTGATCTCTTTGTAATAATTGATTCTCGATAATGCATTTTTACTTTGAGGTTTACAAAACATCTTCTTTGGTTCTGTATGTCTTTTGCATGTGAAAGGTGATTGCATGCAGGTGATCTTGGTTTTTAACATGGTATCAGAGCTCTAGACCTATAGCTTCCTATTCGTGATCTGAAGATATGGTCTTTCAGTGAGTTTTAAGTGCAAGGGTTTCCACGAACATCTTTTTTGCAAGATTTGGGGGCAACCAATTTTTTGGGCCACTTTGGGCTCAAATGGAGGTCACCATCATGTTCGCAGCAGCCAAAAACCCTAAGAACGCCTATCGTTTGGTCGATTTATGAGAAGTTGGTTTTTGAGGCAAAACAAATTTGCCAGGAAGGCCGTACGACCTCCCAACACATGTTACGAGGCTCAAAAATAAAAATAAAATATAAAAAAATGAGTTTTTTGGTTTGCGGGCTGACGCTTCCAATGCAGAAGAGACCCACCACCACCGCTAGCCTCCTTGACCATCTCGCCGCTCGGCTAGTCAGCCCCCACGGGCCTTTGTAGCTCGAACGAGGTCCTATGGGGGACCGGGAGCTCTGCACTTGGCCCCTAGCCAACTCCAATCCCCGCCCCAGTCACATGGGTGACCAGGGGCCAATTATTTTTTGCAGGGGGCCAATTTTTTGTGGCAACAACCATATGGCCATCAATTTTATGCTCATGAACCACTGACGTCAGCGTCCTTATGATGCTCTTTTGCCCCCTCCCAACCCCAGTTTTCCCTAAAGGAGCAAGTTTTTTCTTTTTGGCATAACTTGGGAATACGGTATTGAAATCAGGCAAATGAGGTATTTCCGAAAAGCTAGTTCCAAGCACTTTCTTATGGTATAGTTAATTTTATAGTAATTTTCTATTTATCTACATTTATTATTGTTTGAAATCAGATGTTTATTTTATGCTTTTGAGCTCATAACCTTTTGCCACGATCTCCAGTTTTTGTTATCTTTGTGGCATTGGAAAGGTATTGAGGAGCTCTTTGTTGCTATCCATGCACTTTTTTCTATATCTATTTTAGGTTTATCATTAATCTAGATTTGGCCTGATGGGTGTTTTGGAGATTACTTGGATGTTTTGGCAGTTGGGAGAGTGCACCTTGCATCTTTGCACTTCATTTCAGTATGACATCATTCAATAATTGACTACTATTTCATAGGTTTCAGAGTTGTTCCCATTTATATTTTTTCAAGTTTTCTATAGCATCGGGTCTGTTGTTGCATCATTATGATTCTGATATGATTTTTTGTAGATAAATACATCTTTCCTTGCTTGCCAGATTGCGGTTCCGGTGCTTCTTTGCAGCATGTCATCTCATTGTAGGGGGTTTTGTCTGATTGGGTTTTCCTTCTCTACCTCATTCTTGCATTTGTAAATGGGTACCTGATTAGGCCTAGTTGCCGAGACCCATATTTTATTTCATGCATCTTCTTCTAGTGTTTTAGCTTCTTCCTAAGTTCATCTTAAGGGGGGGTGTTAGAGAAATAAAGTTGTTATACTTAATTAATTAAGTCACTTATTCCTTTAGTTACTTATGTTAAACTTAGGCACATTAATAATTGATTAATTATTAAGTGTGCACACTAGGGTTTCATTTAGGGTTTCTTGATCTCCTTCATAAGGATTGATCTATTTGTAATAATCGATTCTCAATAATGCATTTTTACTTTGAGGTTTACATAACATCTTCTTTGGTTCTGCATGTCTTTTACATGTGATAGATGATTGCAGCATATCATGACTGAAGTGTCATATGTCCTCAAGTCATCATAGCTCCAGGCTATTACATCTTGCTATGTGTGCAAGGAATCAATAATCCCTTTCTTCTCCTCCAAAGCGCACAACTTACCAATAAAGACATTCCAGACATTACCTTGGGTCCCCATGTTGTCCGTTTCACACTAATAGTTGGGGGATCCCCCTTTCATTTTTTTTCCTTGATCTCTTATCCTATCCAAATCAAAGATCCTTTCCAATTGCACCATGCCTCTCAGGATAGTGTTAGTCTTCAAATTGAGGACTCCTTCTAGGTCAATTTAAGCCTCTTGAGGCTCAACCTCATCAATCACTTGGGAAGCAAATACATCACAGCTAGTAATAAAATCAAGAATGTGCTTATCATCCTCAAATACATGAAAATTGGTGACATTATCAAGCACCGAGGGCATTGGAACAAGTTCCATAGTGAATTTCTTTAAGCCTGAAAGTGATAATTGATGCAATGTACTAGCTACTTGTGCCAGAGAATTAGTAGTCAGATTCTTACTATGAGGTATCAGTTGAACGTTGAAGGCATCAAATCCTTCAATAAGATCCCAGACTCTATGTCTGTAATTGGCCATCCTTCTGTCATGACATGAGTATTGTTTCCTCACCTTCCTAACCACAAGCTCAAAATCTTCAAACACTTGGAGGATTTTAACTTTCTTTCTTAATTCCATTAGTAGCCCATGAACTAGGCTTCACACTCAGCCACATTATTAGTGCATTGTAATTGGAGTATGTGAGCATCAAAGTAGGTTTTACCTTTAGGAATGATCAGCTCAAGCCTTGCTCCAGCACCCTACTTTGATTTGGATCCATCAAACCTTAATGTCCAGCAGTCATCAGCTCCTACTTTCCTTGAAATATCTCCATCCTTACCATCACCTGGAGGTTTCTCAGGAGGTTTTGGATCCTTCCCCTTTTGACCATTTTGAATGGTTTGTATGCTTGACCTAATAGTTGGGGTTGTGTTGATGTGCCTTTGTATCTTCTCTACTGCAGTTTGACACAAGCAACACTCTAATTCAGAAAGGGGAGCATCATGGATTCAACACCAATTAGGAAGAAGAAATTCTTCAAAGTTCATATTTCTACCAAGATGAATCTGATCCTCCACATATTTCTAGATAAACTCTTGGAAGTTATCCAACAAGTTGAGTTGTCTTTCTTCTTGATCACTAGGTTCCTCTATTTGTTCAAATTGCACTTCAGAGCTGCTAGCTCCTGATGTGGATTCACCATAAGAGCTTCGCAACATCAATATATCTTTTATGTCTGTAGTAGGGGAGGCTAGGACATAGTTTCGCATATTGAATTTTGATACCAGTATCTCATTTGAAGTATTCTAATAGTCAGTGATGACATACTTCATTCTAGGTTCTCTCTCAATTTTGATTTGATTTGGGACTCATTTCCAAGGAGCCACATGTGGGAGTGGTTTATGGATGTGTATCCATTTAGGGCCTTGGTGAAATCTCTACCCAATATCAAACCGTAGGTGTCTGGAATGTCAACTACCTGAATATTGAGCACTTGTTGCACTCTAGGGTCTGAGGCAACCTGCATGGGAATCATATTTACTTCTCCTACAATGTTCACCTTTGTTTTGTCTAATTGGGTGACTTTCTTTTGAGAGGCTATAGGGGTAATACCGAGAGACCTACAAACATAAAATGGCTTAACATTTGTGGGTGCCCCTGAATCTAGTAGGAAATTGTGCAGATTTTTACCAAATATGCAAATAGAAATCAGAAAAGGAGGGGTTTCCTTTTTTCCTTGGAATAAACTCAACTTGCAGTCAACTTGGGCAACTTGACTCTTATCTTTTTCTTTACCCCTATCCCTAGGCTGTGATGGACTAGGGACTTTGGGTGTTTGTGGACTAGGAGACCTTGCAATTGCCTCATTGGTAGCTATTCCTAGCGTTGTTATACTTGAATTAAATGACCCAAGGACTACATTTCTGATTTTAGGAACTCTTAATAACTGAAAAGTAGAAAGACTCATCTTTACTTTTCTAAGTTCCTCGGTTACATACTCTCCTAGTTGTTCCACATTCAGGTCAGTGTGGAGCTCCTTGGAATGACTAGCTTTCTTATCCTTTGTTGCATCAGCAATTCTTCCTTTGGAAACATCTGGTTGTCATTCCTTTGTGAGGTATTGTGTTGTCACCTGAGGGTAGGATGGATTGTTATTGGGATGTGGATTCGGCAGAGTAGTAAAATTGTGTGGAGGGGTAGATGTGGTGAATGGTCCTCCAACTTGTGGATTCCTCTGGGGCTTGCTCCTTAGATCATATTTTCTAATAGGTTGTTGAAACATCTACACCTCTTCAGCATTAGCCCCTTCTTCATCCAATGGGCCATTGTCATTCTCAGTTTCTTCATCAAATAGCTAAGAGATTTCATCTTCATTGAGCACCTGATCAACCTGTCCATTCTAGCTGCTTGATTCCTCCTCTAGTTCATTCTCATCATCCCTAGGGAGCATAGCATGATTCAACACCAAAACTGGGGAATCATAGGGATTTGAGGGCACCAACTCTTAGCCGGTGGAATTGTTTTCAACTTCATATTAAAAAATGGAAGTAGCAGTTTGAAATTCAGGACAGTCAAGCTCAAAGTGTTGACTTGTCTTGTGAAGCCTACACCATCTAGACAAACAAACCTCTGCTAGGTGCACCCCACCTAGAGGTTTCTCAAGATTGGAAGGTTGATCTAGTGGAGTGGGAACTCCTCCATTGTTAGGCCTAGTGTTCCATGGCCTATTCTGCTTAGGTGGTTGTCTTCTTTCGAATCCTTGTCCAACTTGTTGATTTCTATCAAAGTTCTGACCAGAACCTTATCCCCTTTCAAAGTTTCAATTTCTGTCATAGTGTTGCCATCTGTTATAACCTGATTGCATGCTCTTCTAATTAGCTTGGATTTGAATGTTTTGGTTCCTCAAGTAGGTTACCTCCATGTTTAGCTTCTTCACTTGCCTAGTTAGCTGGTCTAACATTTCCTTTTCAAGATTGTTGTAAGAGACTAGATTCATAGTGTTTGGGGAATACCCTGACACTCCTCCATAACCAGTAGACTGATTCAAAACTTCCAAGTTCTACAAATATGTGGGGAAATTAGCTTGCGGCTATGAATGGAGGGGATGGTTAGCTGTTTGCTAGGGATAACTAGGCATTGGTTGGACTTGGTTTATTGGATGACCTAGGTGAGGGACCATAGGCAACTATGGAATAGGATTCATAATGGGTGTGTGATTAATCAAAGCTTGGTTGAGAGATTGGACTTAGCTTGGGTGAGCAGCTGGTCCCAAAGATGGTAGAGGTCTAGACAAGTGTTGTCTCATGTCTGTATTGACCTTAACAACCTCCATATATGTAGTGAGAAAGGTAGTGGGAGGGTTAGTTCTCCACTTAAGGAAAGTGGAGGTAAGGTTGTCAAGGGCTTCAAAGTAGAACTCTAGGGTAGTGTCATCATTTCCAGTGTAAGGTGCCTAGAGTGTGGTGTATGCTCGGTGGAACCTATTGTTGAATTATCCTATGGGTTCATTAACCTCTCTTTTTACCCTAGTAAATTGCATGTATAGATCATTAGAACTGATGGGAATCTTTAATTTTAGTAGGAATGCAACCTCAAGCTCAGCCCAATTATGGATGGAAGCAGCGGGTAAGTGGCTATACCAATAAAAGGCCTCTTCTCCTAGTGAATAAGGGAAGAGTTTGCACACAAAATATTCATGGTTAATTCCTCTATCCCTCAGATAGGTCTAAAATATCCTAATGCGCTCTTCTACTGTCCTATTTGGGTCACTCATATGAAACTTAGATAAAAAATGCTCAAGGTTCTTGGTCATAACATTGTAGTTGCTAAATGTCAAGGGTGATGGGTTATTTTCCAAGAAAGACATTGGTAGAGGTGGTAATGGTCATTGAATGACTGGCTAGGGTTGTGGAATGGAACCATCCTCATAATCAGATGAGGATGGAGTGGGTGGTGGTGAAGATGGTGAAAACGGTGGATTGGATGATGATTCCTCCCTTCTTTTGGTCCTTCTTGACTTGGTTGGAGGTGGCAATTCCTAGAACTCCTCTTCTTCTCTTGTTATAGATCTGGTTTTCCTTCTAGAGCCTCTTAGGAGAAATGGCATTTAGAAAATGCTTAGCTTGCTTGTTCAAGTCATCCTTCTAGCACCAATCTTGTTGTTTGGTGTTTCTGCACAACAACAACTCAGACAGAATAAAATTTATCCTATCTCTCTCAAAAGGTTGATCTCTATGAATAGAGAGATAACCCCAAGGTATTCATGAGTGTCAAGTTATGATAATGTGGTGAAAAAACTCATTCATAAAATGTGAATATGCTGGTAATCACAAGGGGTCTTACACACAAGTGCTGGAAGCTTTAAACTCATCAGATTTTCAGATATCGTGATGCTCAAATTTTGAGTTCTAACTGTAAGTGTGAATATGACTTAAAAAACTTCTTAATATGACATTATATCAAAGATTAAACTAATTGAATCAATTCAACAAAGTAATCAAATGAAAGCATCCTATTGCTCTCTATCTCCAAAGATTTATTAAATCTAAATTGCTCTCAGATTGTTTAAGCAAATAAGACTGTTAAAATGACTATCTGAAGAATGAGATGATGTTAATGCAATACTAGATTATAACAATGTAAACTAGCATGTATGAAATAGATAATTGCAGCTACAAGAGGCAGTCATTGATGTGAAGCTTGATACTTGATGCCTGGATTCTTGCAGAGTAAGGGTGTAAAAGCTTGATTATCTGGATCCTTTTCTTGGTTGAATGAGGCTGTATTTATAGATTTCCTAGCTGTAGAAATGCACAGGGAAAGCTTTGAGAGGCTTGGATTCAATCTGGAGGATTGAATGGTGAGAGATGAAGGAGATTGAGAGAAAGAGGGAGATTGTCTCTACCCATGAAAACACCAGGCAAGAGAAGAGGAAGGATTGATGGAAGAGGATTGAGAAATCAAATTCCAAATTTGTCTCCAATTTGTCTCCAAAACTTCCCGTGAAGTTTCAAAGCATTAATTGTGACAAATTTAGACATAGATTAGACATAGGAAATCTAATTCATTTTTGAGGAAATGTAGATTGGAATATTCCTTTATGCTCTAATTCAAATATTTTGATTTATTTAAATTAGGAAAGGGAGATAAATAATTTAATAAAACAAACTATAGGATAGCCATTTATTAAATTAATCAAAGGAATATGGTAATTAATCCATGAAGTGTTTGACCTTATTTAATTAATTCAAGAATGATGTGATAGATTGAAATAGGGATTTGATAATTAAATCGAACAAAGTATTTAATTTTGTTTATTTAATTAAGATGAATTTTGAAAGTGAACTATATTAAATAAATATTTCTATTTATTTAAATAGTAGAGGAAATAGAATAATTAATCAAATAATGTGTATTTAATTAATCGGATGCTCCAGACCAATTTTTAGGTGTATACACTAACCATTCAATAAAAGAAACAACAAAAGATGAGGGTTTCAAAAGTTCTAATTGTTAACACTACTTCTAAGATTAACCATACAAATGATGAAATACCTAGAATGGACCAATCTCTTAAACTATTTTTTGGTTGACTCAGGCTATACCTACAACCTTGCAGAGAACAGTACAATCTTCTAAGGTGTTAAATATTTTCAAGCTGTAGGCATTCATTTGATAAGACAGAATGAATAGATACAATTGAACTAAGCACATGAATATGAAGCATAGGTTGACCTTACATAACATTCCCACAATCAAGAAGCTTCCCAAGATGTGAACTAGGGATTGCTACAACACTCTAGGAATTAAATCATAAGCATTACAAACTAAATCTAAGTTACATCCAAACATTTCCAAGCGATTTGAAAGATAGAATCAAGAAACATGCAAGATTATTCAATGCAAAGGAAGCACCAACCATAACACAATGTCTACACTTTGTATTAAATCATCATATTCACAACATTTATGGTCTGTTACAACACTTGCATGAAATGTAAAACTAACTTCTAATCTTCTAACATGCTACTCTACTTTTAACTCTAATGATTAGAAGAACTCTAACTTAGTCTTCCAATCTTTACCACTTCCAACCTAGTCAAATCTTTCAAATGAGGCAGAGTGCCATACTTATAGAAAAACTAGGCCTACGTGAAATAGAGCTAGGGTTACAAAAGAGCCAGCCACTGACCAGATCGGCCCCGATAGTCAGCAATAACCCATCGCTTAGCAATGAATACAACAAGGACCCCATCACATCATCCTGGGATTGCACGAAGGTCAAGGAACGGATCCTCGAGCCATGCCTACCAATAAATGAACACCCACGTGAATAGCAGTGTGCACGAACACCAAGAGGAACACGAGCCACCAATCGAACCAAAGTCAAGAAAATAGACGACCCAGATTGAATGAAACCAGGTTGAATCCACCAACCAGATCCACCCACCATTAATGAGCACCAAATGCGCCGACCTTGTGTGCAGGAGTGGGTCTCGTGATAGTAGTCGCAAAGTGTACCTGACTACACCTACAAATCACAATCTTCAAAGTACATCCTATAAATACTAGCTTGATCCAACTTGCATTCAAATAGGACACCATTAATGCCAAATACACCATCATAATCCAAGCAGGTCCAAAATAGTTCCTAGGGCAACAAAATCACCCAAAAAACCCAAGCGAAGGCAGAAACAAAAACAAGAGGAGGCGACCCCATGAGAAGAATAGGAAAAAGGAGCCAAGATAGATGGAGGTGGATACAGAGAGGGAAATGAAGGGGAATAGGTGAAACAAAACCCACCTAACAGAAGCGGAGGTAGAACGGGAATTGGAAAGGAAACCAAAGGGAAACCGGGTAGAGGTGGAAGAAAAACTCACCCCGGTGGAAGCAGAGGTGGAAGAAAAACCCACCTCGACAGAAGTGGAGGTGGAACAGGAACAAGAAAGGAAACCAAAGGGAAACCAAGTGGAAAGCAGAGGTAGAACGGGAATGAAGATGAATTGAGAACTTAGCAAAAGTTTGAAATTTGGATCCATCCCAGTTCCACCTCCAACAAGCGAAGAAAAGACCAAGGGAGGAAAGTAGCCCTTGAGGACAAAACAAACAAACACAAAAGAAAAAAAGGGGATGGGGAGTGAAGTCATAATGGGAATGGGAACAGAACTAGGAACTTAGCCAAAGTTCAAGGTTAAGTCCCATCCCAGTTCCGCCTCTGGTAGAACAAAGAAAACAAGGAAAACAAGGGAAAGCCAAGGGAGAAAACCAACCCTTAGGACCCAAACAAAAACATAAAAGGAGAAAAAAGAGGACAAAAGAAGACCACCCCAAAGAGGACATCTGCAAGTCCTCAAAACCACAAGGAACTCAACACAAAGGCACCCCAAATGAAGGCAAGCACTAAGGACCAAAACCCTAGGATTTTCAAAGATAAGCACAAAGAGGGGGCAAGTCACAGGAATGGGCCAAAAGACCAAGCCACAAGAGGGTCCCCACTTTTAGAGGGGTGTGTGTGCAAAACTGCACAACATGGCCCTCCTTAAACATTATACCTTCTTGTTCATTCAATACCCAAAGTTCACATACATACGTGCCCAAGGATTCTCTGGAAGGCCGAATAAGCTGTCCCAATACCCTAATGACCAGATTATACTATTAGAACTATCTTGGAGGCTATGACATATACACAATGTTCTAAGTAGTAAGCATCTGGTGGGGACCCCTTATCCCTTCGCACTCAGCCAAGGAATGTATGAACTTTATACTTCCCAATGCGTGGGAAATTCAGAGAAAGAACTAGCTGAGTACCACTTCAAGCCACATAGAACTAGGTCACAGATGGACCCATACAACAAAATTAGGAAGGCAATTGGATAATAATATGCCCACCTCGACCATGTTGAGTATTTATGGGCCAATTGCAAGGATGATTTTGAAGTGCAGGTAAGGCACTATATGCGTATGACTACATACTTTGTAAAAAGGGTGAACTTGTTTCTAGTGCCAGATCAACTAGAAGAAGAGAGCACCATGATCGACCCAAGATATAGTGCTATTGAAAATTTACCATTGCATTTAATTGATTGGAACGAGAAAGAGGTTGATGACCTTGACATCCTTACCAAGCCCGTTGAGGCTCGAACAAAGGCATGGATCAATGGGCAGGTTGCTCGTTTGAAGAAACAAGGATTCACCTTGACATTCAAGGGGCTCGAAAGTGAGCCAAGTGGTTCTAATGGTGGGATGACTGCTACTACAATTTGAGAAACATCCAAGTCCACACCATCTATCAGGTCATAGAAGAGAAAGGAGGTTGACGAGCAATAGCCTAACCAGAAAGTGTATGCTAGAAAGGCCTCAGAGGGAGAGCCTCCTAAAAATAACAGAAGAATGAGAAACATCACTAAGATGCCAGTAATACCTGAAGATCCACTCCATGAGGGTGAGGAGACGGAAGTTGATCCACCAAGATCTCCACCTTCTTCATCGGCTATTGCAACCGCTGCTGCTATTGCCACCACCCCACGTATTCCACATACAATAGTTGTTTCCTCTTTGCCCACGGTTGACATTTTTGTCGACCTTGCCACCACTTCTATCATTGCATAGGTCATATTGGTGGATTCATCCTCTACCACTACCTCACTAATTTTTTTGTCCTCCATGTCTCCTTCCTTTTCTCTTCCAACTGCCACCACTACTATTGGGATGCTTGCCCTCGCTCTCCCGGAATCCTTCATCAAATATATGTAGAATGTGTCATCTGAACTTTTGGGAATGTTTGCAAATCCAATGGTGCAAGCTGAAATTTCCCAAGCAATGGTTAACACCCTAGTTCCTCCTCCTATAGAGTCACCTAGTATGGAGGCTACGATGCAAATCTATGATGAGTTGGAATGACAACAACTATAGGTAGCTAAGAGGTTGGAAGATGAGAAATTTGATTATCATGAGCACCCAATATACAAACATTGGGTGATCTATGAGGTAGGCTATGAGTCTTCTAGTGATGATAGCGAGGCTCTAGGCACAAACATAATTCAAGAAACAGCCGAGCTAGAGCTCGCTGCAGAATGGGACAAATAACTTGAGGAGATTAAAGACAAAGAAGCTGAAAGACAGCCTATGGCTGAAGAAAGAGTTGCTGCTTCAGAGATAGAGGGTGATAATTATCCCATGGAGGGGCATGACTGTGCCTCTGAGCATGGGGAGGAAACATCCTTTCATGAAGAAAGAAAAGAAGATAAGCCCAAGGAATGCAGGCATGATCAGGATAAGGAAGAAAAGGATGTTGAGGGAGAAGACCACCCTGGTGAATGAAATCCCACCAAATCTCCCATCAAGTGCATAATGCTCATACAAGACTCTGATGAGGAGAGGGAAGATACAAGGATTGAGAAGGAGGTCCTCAATGACAAGGTCATTGAACTCAGATTGGAGGACAACAAACATCAACATGAATCACCCAAGGAAGGGTTCCCAATGCCCGACTGGTTGGAAAGGTAGCCGGAAAAGAGGACTCTTGCTCTGAAGGACCCAAAATAAATATTGGAGGCAATATTGGCTAGAGTTCAAAATTGGTACCAAGAAGGAGAAAAGGCCTAGAATCAGATCAAAGATAATGATGGATGGCTCAGGATCCAGGGCTATACAAATAGCTAGGCTGGTGGTTGGAGAACAAGGAATAAGCTACAATGTTTCCACCATTGACTTGGGAGTGGCCATCAGAGAGAAGAAGGTTGACCATATCCAAGAATTAGTGGCCACAGTGGTGCACCTCATTCAATAGGATAAAGTTTTGAAAGAGGAGTTTAAGGCATAGGTGGCTGATTTGATAGCCTATATTCAACAACGGTCATCCCTAGAGGAAAAAACCACCACATCCTCGGCCCCACTGCAGTTGTTGTCCAAAGAATAGATTAACAAGCTAGAAAAGAGAAAGAACTTGGACAAGACCACATAAAACTAGTTCTGACAAGTCTTGGATATTTGGAATATAGGTATCAATTTGGTTGTTCAAATAGAAATCAAGTTCTTGGAAGTACAAACGTCTCTTCAGGGTATGAGGTGAATCTGCATTGAGTTGCCAAAGAAGTATGGGGCTTCTTACCCAAAAATTGAGGCTATCCTCATGCTAGAAAGTGAAGTTTGGGAAAAGGAGTTCTCCTTCAAGGATGATGACCATTGGTTGCTGGATGTGTGGAAGCGAGACTTCAATCACTAGAAGGAAAGGCTGGAATAGGTACTTGAGCGAGTAAAATTGGATATTGAATGGGCCAAAAAGGCTAGGGGGATTGTTTTCGGTACCTGAAGCTAATGATGGGGTATGAAATTCCCACTGTTAAGATCAATCCAAATAGAATAAAGCCTCACTTCCATAAGAGGATGGAGGATAGGATGTCAGTTGAGATTACTGCAGATTTTATAAGCTTTGCTACCCAAGCTTTCACCCAGTTTGAGCTATTCAGGGACCACATTGCCAAGTATGATGAGGACTGGGAAAAGCTTGCTATTAATTCCAAAGAATGGAGCTACCAAGTGTTGATATCCGATATCATTGAGGTTGACAAGTTCTGGTCAGTGATCTTGAAATTCATGGAGTATGTAGCTTCGAAGGAGCAGGAAGGCAACCCTATTATTGATGAAGAATTCCTAAAGGAATAGTTGTGGTGAAGAGCAATCAGCAAGAAGACAAAAATGCTACAGTGCCACCACTAGAAGACAAAACAGGGATATGGAGAAAGTGTATTTTAAAAATGTAATATATTTGGGGGTAGGTGAAACCCTGGTGTAAAGTGAATCTTGGCCACTCATTTTTATTTTTGAAAGCTATAAATAGGGGTCTCCTCCTCTCAATTAGAGAGAGTTGAGTTGTTGTAAAGACATGCTATATAAATTGCAATAGAAATACATTGATCTTGGTGCATTTCTTGATTTCTTCTCATGTTTCATGATTCTTCTCTCATAAGTTAAGATTTTAGTTTGATTTACTTTGTTGTTCTAGTTTTGGTTTATCTATCCTTGGTAGATTTAGTAATGTTGTCCTTAGTTCCGAAGATTCCTACTGTGTGTATGCTTTTCTTGTCCATACTTTTAGTCATTTATTGCTAGTAGATGGTTATGTAAAGTTAGTTTGGACTCTGATTTTATAGCTGCTCTTTAAACTTTATCTTTATTCATACATGTATATGGTGAATGAATGATGAAATATCTATAGTCCTTAGAAGATAGCTTAGATTTTATGGCATTCTGAAATTTCTGATTAAGTGAAATTCTATTTTAAGGAAACTATCCACAACAGAAACCTCCATGATCACTATTCATCGATAGTTGCAAGTCCAGGAACCCTTTCTCTCCCCTACCCTTTTTCATTTTTTTTAGAAGTGATCTATGCTAAGGTTCATTGCACATTGTGAATCCAAAACTTAAAACTGAAATGGAGTTCCAGACTGTTGTTTGAACCTACAACAAAAGTTTAGTAATTTCTGATCTAAAGAACTTTATTCACAGATCCAATTCTATTAGAAACCAAGATCACCTGCATGAAATCACCTGTCACATGCAAAAGACATGCAAAACAAAAGAAGATGTTATGTAAACCTCAAAATAAAAATGCATTATTGAGAATCAATTATTAATGTGCCTAAGTTTAGCTTAAGTACCTAAAGGAATAAGTGACTTAATTAACCAATATGATATAATTAATTAAGTGTAATAACTTATTACTTTAACACCCCCCCTTAAGATGAACTTAGGAAGAAGCTAAAACACTAGAAGAAGATGCATGAAAGAAAATATGGGTCCTGACAACTAGGCTTGATTAGGTACCCATTTACAAATGCAAGAATAAGGTAGAGAAGGAAAACCCAGTGGGACAAAACCCCCTACAATGAGATGACATGTTGCAAAGAAGCACTGGAAGAACATTGTAGAGTAACACTGAAACCGCAATCTGGAAAGCAAGCAAAGATACTTTTGTCTACAAGAAACCATATCAGAGTCATAATGATGCAACAATAGACCCGATGCCACAGAACACTTGAAAACTCCAAACGGGAACAACCCTAGAATCTATGAAGCAATAGTCGATTATTTAATGAATTTGATACTGAAATGAAGTACAAAGATGTAAGGTGCACTCTCCCAAGTTCCAAAATATCCAAATAATCTCCAAAACACCCATTGGACCAATCTATATTAATGATAAACCTAGGACAAATACAAAAAAAAGTACATGGACAACAACAAAGATCTCCTCAATACCTTTCCAACACCGCAAAGATAGCGAAAATCGGAGAACGTGGAAAAGAGTTATGAGCTCAAAAGCATAAAATAAACATCAAACTTCAAATAGTAATAAATGAAGACAAACATAAAAATATTGTAAAATAAACTGCACCACAAAAAATTTCTCAGAATTAGCTTTCCGGCGATATCTTGTTTGCCTGATTTCGATACCATATGCCCAAGTTATGCCAAAAAGAAAAAAAATGCTCCTTCAGGACAAACTAGGGTTAGGAGTGGGAAAAAGAGTGCCGTACGAATGTTGACGTCATGCTGATGTCAGTGTTTCATGAGCATAAAATTGGTGGCCATGTGGCCATTGCCGCAAAAATTTGGCCCCCTTGCAAAAAAATTTGGGCCCCTGGGCACCCATGTGACCGAGGGCGCAATGCAGGGGCTGGGGCAGAGCCCCTGGTCCTTCATCGAACCGTCGGCTGCTAGGAGTTCAGCCAAGGACTGGGTGCTATGATCACCAACTCTATTGGAGGGCCCATGGGGGCTGACTAGCCAAGCAGCGGGATGACGGAGGAGGCCGGTGGCGAGTCTCTTTTGCCTTTGAAGCACTAGCCCGCAAACCAAAAAACCAATTTTTATATATTTTTTTGGTTTTCGATCCTTGTAACACGTGCTAGGAGGTCGTATGGCCTTCTTGGCAATTTTTTTTTCCTCAGAAACCAACTTCTCATAAATTGACCAAATGACAAGCATTCTTAGGGATTTTGGCCACTGCAAATGCAATGGTGACCTCCATTTGAGCCCAAAGTGGCCCGAAAAATTGGCTAGCCCCAAATCTTGCAAAAAAGATGCCTATGGAAACCCTTGCACTTGAAACTCACTAAAAGGCCATATCTTCAGATCATGAATAGGTAGCTGCAGGTCTAGAGCTCTGATACCATGTTAGAAACCAAGATCACCTGAATGCAATCACTTATCACATGCAAAAGACATGTAGAACCAAAGAAGATGTTCTGTAAACCTCAAATTAAAAATGCATTATTGAGAATCAATTATTACAAAGAGATCAATCCTTATGAAGGAGATCAAGAAACACTAAAAGGGAAACCCTAGTGTGCACACTTAATAATTAATCAATTATTAATGTGCCTAAGTTTAGCTTAAGTACCTAAAAGAATAAGTGACTTAATTAATTAACCAGTATGATATAAATAATTAAGTGTAATAACTTATTACTCTAACAAATTCTCCTCCAACTTATTCCACATAAGTATTCCCTATGATTACCAATAAAAATCACATCAACATCAATTGAGACATTCCATGCAAGTCATGACCTGACACTCGAGAGACCTTGGGGTGATTTTTAGCAACTTGTTAGATATCTGCTTTCAAGAGAGGTAATGCACCAACACATTGCTTGTGTTGAGAAAGTGTGTCAAAATACCCCATCAATATAACTAGCATTAGAAGGAGGGACTTTGGGAACAAAAATGGATTGAATTGGGTCTTTCTCCCTTGAGAGATTTCACCAAATCTTGAGGTCTACATAGAACAAAGGGGAATTTTATGAATTACCACCCCTATCCAAGCTAAAAGAGCTAAATGAAGGGAAGCATCCACCTCCAATTCACCCGACCAACCCACTTCTCTTTCACCTCCTTCTCCTTTATCTTTGACAACACCATCTTCCATCCACCCACTCCAAATAGCCTTCCAGGCTACCACTCTGTCTGAGCTGAATGCTGCCTTTAAGCTAAACATAGTTTCAACCTCGAGGGCTATCTCATTGACCACAACTATCCCTTTATAGCCACCAGTAAGTATGGCATAGGCACCTCCACCACCCCCTCCCATGGCATGGTTGGGCAATAACCTGTCCCCTTTGGCCTTCAATTTCTATCATGAGATGCCAAAGAATCTTGAAACCTTTTGCACAAAATTTAGTGCTCGAGACTCGTAGAGGACACCAAAAGAGCATGTCAGGATCTTTGAAATTTTTTTGAAGACTATGCAGATTATCTATGAGGATGTAGCTTGTAGGCTCTTTCCCTATTCTCTCGGAGAGGATACTTTCTACTGGTACATCAACTTTCTCACTGAAACTATCAATACGTGGGCCCATCTGAAGGATGCTTTTCTACAGAAGTTCAAGACCCCAGTCAGCCCTATAGATTCATATAGACACTTCTTATCAATTCAAAGGGAGATCAATGAACCAATAAGCTCATTTAATGATCACTTTTACAAGGCATACACTCGGTTGCAGGCCCCGTACGCATTCAATGATGCTATTGTTCTACCTGTTTATTATGTAGCATTGGACAACCTGACTTCAGCACTGGTAAAGAGGATGTGGCAATCGCCTACCTGATTGGTGGATGCAAATGCAGAGGCAATTATTGTTAGCATAGATTTGGGGTAGAACATCTCTGGTCCACTGCCTTCTCTCAAGCAAATTGCACATTCTGCATAGATTCAAGGGATTACTCAAGCCTTGCACCATCAGACGCCTATTATGAACCCAGTACCATAGTTGCCTATAGTCCCACACCCCGATCAACCAATGAATCAAGCACCTCCGGTCCCTCACTACTTGTTTCCCTAGTAGCAACATGTCCATTCACAGCTGCCCCAAGTGCCAACATATCTCCAAGCATCTGAATTTCCACCCACTCATCAAAATTAGTTTGTTGCACAAATAGTGTTCCTTGATAATTTAGCTTCATAGCCGAACAAGGCAAAAAATGACTGGATTGATGAACTCACGAAGATGATCAAGAAAATTTCCACAAAGATGACACATTTGAGAAACCAAAACAACAAGCTGCAAGCTTCATAGAGGAGTATCTAGGCTAACCTTAATCGTGATAACTAGGATAGCCATGATGCCAGCACATCGTCCGAAAAAAATCATGACTTAAATCACAACTTGGGCCAAAACTTTGACAAAACGCCTTTTTAGAGGAAAAATCAGACATGGAATATGAGACCCAACAATGGTGGTGTCCCCACACCCCTTGATCAGCCCAGTAGTAATGAGAACACCACAAGTGGATTTTACTTGGCTGAGGCCACTTTATTCGGTTGGTGTCGTATACACAAAATGAGTCAGCACTCTGAGCTGGATTGCCCGAAATTCCAGACGGCTGCTGATATTTTTCAAGTTGAAGTCCAAAATGTTGTGGACAATTCAGGATGCAGAGACATCATCCCATCTGACCCATATGACTCTGCAGTGCTAATGGTGAATCAGGCTCCTTTCCCAAAAGTTGAGTGCAATACACCAAAGCAGGAAGGCCCCATGATAAACAACAACAAGGCGAAAGAGGTAAGTTCTGAAAGTCTTACGGCTCAACTTTTCAATTCAGTAGATAATGGTCCTAAAGATGATGAAGAATAGCCTAGGGAGGATAAAGTCCACATGTTTTACCAAAGAACTACCCCTTACAACCTAAGGAATAGATAGTTCGGTGGTCATGCTGGAGGCCCTTTTATGACCTCCACTCCACCTAATAATTTCAGCACTCCTCCTGACCCAAAGGCAAGCAATAATCCTGGTTTTCCCCATATACCCACTCATTAGCTTAACAAGAATAGACAACAAAACCATAACATAAGCTAGCCTACCAGCTCCTCCCAAAATGTTTCTTATGATCAGGAGGTTGAGAAAATGGGAGAGTATATTGCTGAAGAATTTAAAATGGTCAAGCTAAGTGTGTCTACGTTTAAGCTACTCAAGGTGCCAGCCATAAGAAATGCCCTTTTAAGAATGATAAATGAGACCACATCAGTTGGGTCCACTCAAGAAACCCCTCCTAAGAGAGTCTCTTTCGAAGATTCGCAAAGTGAGCTTGTCATCAGATAGGTCCTCAACATGAAGGCTGATCCACCTGCAAATCAACAAATAGGCAAGCAGTCCTCTAAGGAAGCAAATCAAACACAAGCTCAAAATAAGGGCCATGATAAAGACAAGGGCTAAGTCGCTCAGGTAGATGTTTTAGGAGGCCTCTTTCAAGGGAGGTTTGAAACTCCTCCTTTCTTGACCACCATCTGTGTGTTTGGGAAGAACCTCCACAACTGCCCTTTGGATTCGAAAGCCTCTGCTAATGTCATGCCCCTGAGTGTGTGCAAAGCACTCAGAATAATGCCAACTCCCTCTTGATGTAAGGTAACATAGCTTGACAAGACTGAGATCAACATAGTGGGAGAGATTAACAGAATTCCTATGCAAGTTGCTGCTGATCCTAGGATCCAACAGACCATTGATATTCAAGTGGTTGACATCCCGGATATGTATGGTATAATCTTGGGAAGGGATTTCACAAGAGCATTGAATGGGTATGCTACCACTGACTATTCTCATGTATGGTTACCATGGAAAGGGATGCCCAATCAGATTCAGATCGATCGAGAGCCACGGATGAGATTCATGATCACAGAATACAACAACACAAATGAAGTGTTGTTTGCTGAAATGGATTTGGGGAATTATTCCCCAGTATCATATATGAATGAGTAGGAAAAGCTTGAGGAAGAAGGAACAAGCAAGGTTTTCCTCATACTATGCAGCCCACCTATTAATTTATCCAATACCTCTCAAAGCACTGAAGTGCTGATAGAGTCAGATGATGAAGAATTAGGAGAGGCTGATAATCTTGGATTGTTGGATGGTTTCCAAGACTTCATAAAAAAATATGCATGGGACTAGCTCAGTCTCAGAGATAGAATGAATTTTCAGGAGCTCTTGCTACCTAGTTGGTGTAGGGTGCATAATGTTGCCCATTCAGAGTTTGAATGTTGTTTATGCCAGATCAAAATTGAGCACATTAGAAGACAAATCACTCTAAAGGAGGAAACTAGATTAGCACCACCAGAACAAACACCTCCAGCCCCTGCATCTCATCAGAAGGTTATTGTGATGAGGCCCTCACCAAAGTTAGAAGTTGGGCCTATTGGTGCTGCATTCATGGACTCTCCTAGATTCTAGATGTTGTGCTTTGATGGATCCAAATCCAAGCATGGGGCTAGAGCTGTCTTTGAATTAATCAATCTTAGAGGTAAGTCATACTTTGCTGCTCATAGGCTTCAATTTTATTACACCAACAACATAGCAGAATATGAGGCCTTGGTCTTGGGACTCCTTATGGCATTAAGAAAAGGTGTCAAAATGCTCCAAGTGTTCAAGGATTCAGAATTGGTCATAAAGCAACATAGGAAGCTCTATTCCTGTTATGATCGAAGACTTGCCAATTACAGGCACCAAGTATGGGATCTACTAGAAGGATTGGATGCATTCAATATCCAATTGATCCCATGTTCTGAAAATCATACTACCAATGCCTTGGTGTAGGCAACGATCATGCTACAATTGCTATCCTTATTGAGCCTCAAAATATTCACCACGGAACTCACCTTCATTCCATCTGTGCCGGACAATGTAGCCAATTTCTAGATGTTCAATGATGACATTAACATTCTGGATTTTATCACCAATTCTAATGTGTTTTCTACTTAGATAATTGATGAGGTTGAACCTCAAGAGGTTGACCTTGATATAGATGGGGTCATCAATCTGAAGACCAATACCATCCCTAGGGGGATGGTCCAACTTGAATGAATCTTTGACTTGGATCAGATCAGAGATCAAGATCGAAAGGCTAAGAAGGGCACAATTAGTGGCTAGTGTGACACCTACAACCTTAGAATGACTGGGAATGCAAAGAATGTGTTTATTGGCAAGGTGTGCATGTCCCAAGAAAAGGGGGGTATAGTGGATGCTTTGTAGAAGTACCATGATGTCATCGCTTGGAGCTACAAGGATCTCAAAACATATGATACATCAATTATCACCCATACCATCCCTCTCAGGCCGAATGTGAAGCCATTTCGACAGTGATAGCACCCCATCAATGCCTTATTAGAACCGATCGTATACAAGGAAGTACATAAATTTCTATGTTCTAGGATTATCTTCCCAATTCGGCACTCTACTTGGGTTGCCAAGTTGGTCCGAGTAAGAAAAAAGAAAGGGGAGATCAAATTATGCATCGACATCCGCAACCTGAACAGTGCCTCAAAAAAAGATAACTATTTTGTACCATCATTAGATGAGGTGTTGTAGATAGTAAATGTTTCTTAGATGATGTCCTTTCTGGATGGGTACTCTGGGTACAATCAGGTCATTGCACAATATGAAGACCGACACAAAATGACATTCACCACCAAATGGGGAACCTTCACTTATAGACGGATGTCATTCAGACTAATCAATGTTGGTGCTACCTTCTAGCGCGCCATGTATATTTCTTTCAAGGACTTGATTAGCAAGTTCATAATCATCTACATGGATGATTTGACAGTATTCTCAAAGCAATAGAGTACTCACGTTGCTGACCTGTGCGAAGTCTTTCAGAGATGCCATGAATTTGGGGTTTTCCTTAATCTAAAGAAGTACATCTTTGGTGTTACTGAAGGGAAGCTACTTGATAATGTCCTTTCAAAGAGGGGAATTTATATTGACCCCGAGTGGATCCAATTAGTCATGAAGATCCAACTGCTGGGCAACAAAAAAGAATTAAAATCTTTTTTGGAAAGATTAACTTTGTCTGGAAGTTCATCACAAGCTTTACAGAAATCATCAAACCACTCAATGCCATGCTAAAGAAAGATTCCAAGGTTGAGTGGACCCTAGAAGCAAAATAGGATTTTGAGGGAATCAAGAAAGCAATTGTTGACACACCTTTGTTGGTCAGCCCCAACTATCTGAAGCCCTTCTACATCTATTCATTCGCTTCAAATCATTCGTGCACCAACATCTTGACATAGAAAGATGATGAGGGGAGTGAGCATCTAATCACCTTCACGAGCACCCCTCTAAAAGATGTTGAGCTATGCTATCACATTGTTGAAAAATAGGCTTATGCCCTTGTTAAAGGGGTAAATAAGTTCAGACACTATATCCTACACAACAAGGTTTTTGTAATAGTTTCTGACCCAAGGGTGAAGATGTTGCTTATGCAAAATACACTGGGGGAATGAAGTGCCAAATGGATTAAATTTTTGTAGGAATATGAATTAGAGATCCAGCCAATGAGGTCAGTGAGAGGACAAGTGCTTACCTGAACAATTGCTAAAATAGCCACGTACATAGGTCTTGAGCTCATGGTGTAGGAATATCAACTGGAGGATATCTCTCTAGGAGAATGGTATGAGGACATCAGATATTATCTGTTGAACCACAAATTTCCACCCCACTTATAGGGTTCCAAAGGAGAGCCCTTAGGTTGAAAATAAGTAGTTACATGTTGCAAGGTTCCATATTGTACAAAAGGAACCATGAAGGTATCTACCTAAGATGCCTTGGTAAAGAAGAAGATGAACGGGTCCTCTGGGAATTCCATGATAAGTTCGGAACTAGTCATGGTTCTGGTTTATCAACCACACATCAAATATTGAGAGCTAGATACTATTGGCCTACAGTTTTCAAGGATGCTCAATGTCATGTCCGTACCTGCCACATATGGTAGATTGCAACCACCAAGAAAAGAATGTCATTTTCCCGTTGCAACCTATTTTGTGTTGGGGATACAGAGTCAGTTCTGTCATCAAGATAGACGTCTAAGATAGTAGTGCCTTAGTGATTTCAATTCAAAATTAGAAAAAAGACACAACCAACTATGCCATAAAGCCGAAACAGGCACAGTTGATCCCCCATTGATCCTCTGAGAGAAGTAAATGCAAAGCTTATAACAGATTCAACACAAGCAAGGATTCAAGAACATGAATCAAACAACCATGAAAGAGAAAACTATGAACACACAGATTTACGTGGGGAAAACCCTTTCGGGTAAAAAACCCCACCCTCCAAAACATTCAGCTCACATGTATTATTTAGTAGTAAAAATGGTTACAATACAAAACCAGAGCTATGCTCTTCAGGATATTACATCTTGTTCATCTGGAGAAAGAATACTAGCAACACAAATCAGAATCATCACACAGTTACAATGTCCTTATTACATAATGTGTAGATTCCCTTCAACTCCTCACAAATGACTATCACAGCCAGCCTCTTGGCCTCACAAGTTCACATCTTACAAGATCCGAGAGTCTAACTCTTGATGGTTTAACTGCTTGAACACTCGCAACCTCTCTCTGTTATCACTCATCATCTGTATCGATCTATACACGATAATACATATATTATGTGCCAACCTATTCAGCCCATCCTTGCAAACAATGGTCATCAGGATAATAAATTATCCACCTGCAAGCCTTCCATTTCTGATAACGTGCACCGCTTAATCCACAAGCATCAAGCCACACAACATTAAATCCAATCTTAGACATGTCCATCAACCTTGCTATAATAATGCAGCTCAATCGCACATCAAAAAATAACTAATCGACCAACCAGATTATAAAGATCTTCCATGTGTCACCATTTCATTGGCTGATCGCTCTAATAGTTTGGTCTAACTCTATCAACTGAGCTTCAAGCCCATTTTCCTTCTACCGTGCTACCGCTGCCTAGACCAACATGCCTCATAGTATGGTGATAAGCCATATGAGCTTTAGCCCACAGACTGCTACCACGCTACCACTGACCCATCTAGCTCACCTCGCAGTATGGTGGTAACCGCCTAGCAGATCGTCAACAATCATAAAGTGCCACCGTGGAGACCACCAATTCTCACCATGATAGAGCGGTAACCGCTCTAGTAGACCACCAGTGGTCTTACCGTGGCCACCGCAGTCACTCTGATCACTAAGCATGGTAGGGTAGTAACCATCACCAGACCATTGCCACCAACCGTCAATGGATTACTATGCCCACCATGGCTTAAGAATAAGTCTCCACAGTAGGGTGGTAACCACTTGCTTTGCTAGCTCGCCACCACTGCTCCATCCACCATGTTACCTCACCACCAATAGGAGCACCCCATGGTATGGTGGTAAGCCGAACCTCCACCACTTAGTTGCCCACTGCACAACCGTGCCACCTCCAAGAGACCTCTATAGTATAGTGGTAGCACCGTCCAATTTCCAGATAGAGTAAGGTGCCCCGCAATAAAGCGGTAAACTGCACAACCATTCCACCAAGGAAAGAAAATGCAACAGTATGGCGATAAAGGCCAAAAAACATGAAGAAATCGCCCAAGTCTTCAAGGGAAAAGACCAGAAAGTTGAGGCAAACTTTCCCAACATTTTGGAGGTAAGGTCATTCGTGTAATGGGGTCTCGACTTCATTGGTTTGGTAAGCCCTCCATCATCTACTAGACATAGGTACATTCTAACTTCTTTCAACTACTATATTAGGTGGACATAAGCAATTATTTGTAGGCAATGCACAACTGAAGTAGTCACTAATTTCTTGGAAGGTTTTATTTTAAATCGCTTTGGTTGTCCTTATGCCTTAGTGTGTGAAAATGGTCCTACCTTTGCTTCGTTAAAATTTTTTGGTTGGGCATTTGATTATGGTATCGCCCTTAAGTTTTCCTCCAACTATTATCCTCAAGGCAATGGTCTTGTTGAGTCAATGAACAAGAACTTGATCACAGTGATGAAGAAGTTATTGGATAGGAATCCTAAGACCTGGCATACTCAGCTCTATTTTTCCCTTTGGGCAGATTGCACCGGTCACAAGGTTGCCCTTGGAGATTCTCCGTACCACCTAGTTTATGGCTTGGAGCTCATCTTTCCCATACATTTGAATATCCCTACCCTCTAGTTCATTAATCACTTTTATGAAGGAGGAGACTGTAGAGAAGCTCACCTCACCGAGTTGCTACACCTAGAAGATGTACGAGACCATGCGATAGAAATTTTTTTCAAACATTAGGGCATAGTCAAGAGGTGGTTTGACCATCAAGCCAAAATTAAGGCCTTCCACATTTCTAAAATTATTCCTGTATTGGGACAAGGCCCATGAAAAGAAAGGGGGACACAACAAATTTGAAAAGCTTTGGCTTGGCCCCTTTCAAATTTCTGAAATCCTTGGAGATAATGCCTTTCATTTAAAGACCTTAACTATTAAGGATGTCCCATTGCCTATCAACAGGTAGCACCTTAAGCATTACTTCTAGGCTTGAGCTCTTTTAGAGTTGTCCATGTAAATACCTATACATAGGTTAGGATAGGTTTCCCTGCTTTGCTTTCTTGCTTTGTTTTATTTTGTTCATTCCCTAGTTGTTTTTTCTTTTGATGAGGGTTCCCCTTGTTCTTGTTGTGGTGGCCATGCTTAGCTGATGAACGATTTGCCCTGCTACCCACTCTTGTTTGTTCTCTAGATAAGCCTTCATTCCATATTACTATTCTCTGAAAGCCCCTAAGTAGTGGTTTCCCCCCTCTTGAACTCTGAACTAATCTAGGATGGTGTCCCATTTGAATTTCTTATGTTTATCATGGAACACACAGAAACACACTTTAAAAGTTTCTGAAGAATCATATGGTGATTACTGAGAAGGCTAGATAAGTGAAAAATATAAAGTCTGCTCCAGTGACCACTGTGATTTCCAAACCCATAGTGAGCTTCAATGCTTACACGGTTGAGAAAAAGAGAAAGAAAAGTAGTGCAAAGAAAATATCAAATGAAAGGAATGAAAAATTTAAAGTCAACAACAATACATGGGTGTGTGAAAATCTCTACTAGGGATATGGATGGGTGACTGGAAGTAGAGTGATGTTCATAGGGTCACAACAACAACTCCGTAGGGGCTATGGACGCCTAACTAGCAATAGAGCAATGGCCAGGTTATTTTTGGGTTCAAGCAAACTACATAGCTTGTCTTTCCCAATTAGTAGTTGACCATACTATCTTTGAGGAAAAGAAATGAACTCACCATGAACACACTTCCATGGTAATGTTGTGGCATGATTCAATCTTGCCTTCCTTGTTCATAGTTCAACCTTGGAAATAGGCTTTTGGTGTATGAAACCAAAGATCAAGGGTTCAAAATGAATATTTATCTTTAGAATGCCGGGAGTGTTCTCCTAGTGGAGTCAACATTTGCTATACCTATAGAACACACACCCCATTCAGAACGAGGACCCTCTCTTTGCTTTCACCTTTTTGGGTCATTTTTACTACCACCTCATTTTGTGTGCCCCCATTGTAGTGTCCTTAATAGTCAACACATTATTCAAAGTCTCATTTTAGGCTGACCATATTTTTCCACTCAGAAAGTTGCTAAGTCTTAAGCCCTTTCGACTTTTCTCTATCAATTTTATTTTCTGGCATCCGTGGGACCCTTCAGGCCTAGACCATCGGGTTTTCCCTTTCAGGTTTCCCTTTCCAGGTTTCCCTTGTGGCTTCACCATTTCGAATGGCCGATGGTTGGCATCCTCACGAATCTTGAACCCTGGTGCTTCTTTGGCCGTCTGTATCACTTGGAAAAATTGAAACGGCTATGCTCCAACGACCTTCTGACCCTCAGGCTCTGGTTATCCTTTCATCGTTTGGGAAATTTAAACTCACCTACCTCAACCGTCGCCATACCGACATTCATTAAGGGGTATTAATTGCACTTAGGGGCTATCTAAATGAGTTTCAACCTACCATTTTCACATGTCAAGAGGAACTAAAGGGCACAATGCAACCCCAACAATCTCCACCTCTGTGCTTAGGCTTTAGCTTCGTCATTCTTCAAGGATTCAACATTCTACTTCTTTAGGCCTCAGAGGTAGGATCATCGTCTGACTGCCATTTCCTTTTCTAAGCTCTGTAAATCAAAACTAAGTAACAAGGAGAAAATGACTAGGAATCTAGTAGAATAATGTCTCATCTTAAAACCCACAAATTCAAAAATTAAAAAGGAACCCATGGGAGGTTCAAATAAAAAATCAGAACCCTATCATCCCGTCACTATTCTTCGGGGCAGGCAACCACACCTCTCAGGCCCAAGCCTCTCTTCGAGCATGGTATTAACTTAGCTAAACATCACTCCAATGGAAAAGCTCCTCCCAGGTTCCATACCCTAGAGTTCCCTATCTTTTTCATCATTTCTCAATGGCAGCTTCGTTACGGCCTCCCGGATCCCAAACCCCAGGCTTGCAAAATCCACCTGAAACTCTTGGCAAGAATCAAACTTTGAAGTTGTCTTCGAACCTCAGCCTTCGGACTTCCGTCCCTAGGCCACTATCACTAATCCACCATTCCACATAGCACGACTGCCATGAGACATCTTCCAGGCTCTCAGACCTCGATCACCTTTCTGCTTTGTAGGTTTTAAACAAAGAAATTAAAGTCCAAACCTCACTCAGACTCTGGCCTTCGGACTTCCATCCCCAGAACTCCGTCTTGCTTTTGCCATCCCAAATGGCTCAACCTACGTGCCTTTCAAACTCCCGGGCCTCGAACCTCCATTTTCCTCCGAAGTCTTGGACAAATTGATGAACCCACCTCGAGTCTGATCTGCCGGGAAGCCCATATGGGACTTTCGTCTGTGCTTCTCCGTTCCACATAGCTATTCATAAATGGCTTCCCAACCCCTACACCCCGAACTCTGGAACCCCACCTCCAAAATGTCGTTTTCCCAATGATGTTCCAAACATTCGACCCTTAACAACTTTCCTATAGCTCAGG
Source organism: Sequoiadendron giganteum (assembly GCA_007115665.2). Taxonomy (NCBI): domain Eukaryota; kingdom Viridiplantae; phylum Streptophyta; class Pinopsida; order Cupressales; family Cupressaceae; genus Sequoiadendron; species Sequoiadendron giganteum. The sequence goes on from CM021102.1 coordinate 262,822,377, forward strand.
TCCAAATGCTTAAATGAGGACTCAAATGACCTCTAAATTGAAAATGGATTTCGACCCATGTGCTTAAAATTGACCTTCTCCCACATGAACCCTTTATTAAGAAAATCCAAGACCATGGGAAATCATTTGGGACTCCTTGCCCTATTTGACCTTTCAAAACAACATTCTAGCAGGAGAAGTTTGACCCTTGGGGCCCGGGTCACCCGTTTGTCTTCCAGTGTTCTTTTAATCAAGTATTAGACTTTTCTTAAATGAAAATTATGGGTCTAACCTTGATTTGTAGGAGTTTTTCTGAGGTTGCATCCTCATGTTTAATTTTTCCAACTCTCATCTCTGTGTGCAGGATTTATGGAATATGGTGCAGAAGCCTCTAGGGCAGCCAAGGACAAAGGGAAAAGAACTGCTAAAGCTCCTCGAGGCAAGGAGGATAAAGACCAAATGAGGTACCAATTACATGGAGTGCCATTGCACTCCAAAGTTAAAACTAAGTGGAAAGATATCACAAACACCAACATCGGGCACGTCAATATTAATGACTTCACACAAAGAGTTAGGATAGAGCCAAAGATCAAGAACACCAAGCTGATCAGAAGCAACAGACTAGCTAAGGCTGCAAGTTTCCCTCCTGCCTTGATTTCCCCAAGCTAGTGATGGCTTGCCGGGAGGCATACCAATTTGAAACAAGGACCATTGTGGAAAGAGACAACAACATCCTAGCTGACATGTCCCCTCTAGGGATAACAAAAAAATTCCACATACGTGTCTTTGAAAGCATGGAGACCCCAACTATTCGAGAGTGCAAGGCATTATGGGATGAGGATCCTCTGAAGTGTAAGAATTCGATCAACTAGTATTGGTTAAAGGAGAAATGAGGCAGTGCTTCCAAGGTTCCTCAGGAGTTCTACTGTAGTGAATTCTTCAAAGACTATCATGATTTGGTTACCCTGCTAAGCAGAATAATGGGCCTTCCTACTGCAGCCTTCTTCCAGGAATGGATGATGCATTTCGCCGAACAAATTCTTCATGGAGATAACACCAAATTCTATTGGGCAGAGATAATTAGTAATTCCTTCCATGAGAAATTAGTTAATGTAAAGAAGACCTCCAAATTCTACATGACATCCTACTTGGTATATTTTCTTTCCGAGCGGTGGTATTATAGTGGATTGTCTGTAGTGCCCAATGAGATGCCAAGAAGAGAGCTCAAACCATATGACAAGTACCCTTAGCTACAGTAAAGAAATTTCAAGAGGGATTACTATAGGGTAAATGATTCGTTTATCGCCTACATCATCCAACTACTTGGAGTTGATTTTGAGAGAAGAGTCTCTCATAGTGCTAGGGCCCTCCTCAAACATTATGCCTTCTTGTTCATTCAGTACCCAAAGTTCACATACATACGTGCCCAGGGATTCTCTGAAAGGCCAAATAAGTTGCCCGATACCCTAATGACCGGATTATGCTATTGGAACTATCTTGGAAGCTATGACATATACAAAACTTTCTAAGCAGTAAGCATTTGATGGGGACCCCTTATCCCCTCACACTCAGCCAAGGAATGTATGAACTTTATACTTCCCAATGCACGGGCAATTCAGAGAAAGAGCTGGATGAGTACCACTTCAAGCCACATAAAACTAGGCCACAGATGGACCCATACAACCACATTAGGAAGGAAATTGGATAGGAATATTCCCACCTCCACCATGGTGAGGATTTCTAGGCCAATTGCAAGGATGATTTTGAAGTGCGGGTAAGGCACTATATGCGTATGACCACATACTTTGTAAAAAGGGTGAACTTGTTTCCAGTGCCAGATCAACTAGAAGAAGAGGAGAGCACTATGAATGACCCAAGATATAGTGCTATTGCAAATTTACCATTTCCTTTAATTGATTGGAATGAGCAAGAGGTTGATGACCTCGACATCCTTACCAAGCCCATTGAGGCTCGAACAAATGTGTGGATCGATGGGCAGGTTTCCCATTTGAAGAAATAGGGTCACCTTGACATTCAAGGGGCTCAAATGTGAGCCAAGTGGTTCTGATAGTGGGACGACTACTACTACAAATGGAGAAACATCCAAGTCCCCACCATCTGTTAGGTCGAAGAAGAGAAAGGAGGTTGATGAGTAGTAGCCTAACGTGAAAGTGTACGCTAGAAAGGCCTCAGAGGGTGAGCCTCCTAAAAAGCATAGAAGAATGAGCAATGTCACTGAGATACCATTAATACTTGAAGATCCACTCCACAAGGGTGAGGAGATGGAATCTAATCCACCAAGATCTCCACCTACTTCATCTGCTGCTGGTATTGCCACAACCCCACCTATTCCTTATGCAATATTTTCTTCCTCTCTGGTCGTGATGGACATTGTTATCCACCTCACTGCCACTTCTCCCATCATGTAGGTCATATCAGTGGATTCATCCTCCACCACTACCTCACTGATTTTTTCATCCTCCATGTCTCCTTCCTTTTCTCTTCTGACCACCACCACTACTACTGTGATGTTTGCCCTCACTCTCCCAGAATCCTTCATCAAATATATGAAGAATGTGCTAGATGAAATTTTAGAAATGTTTGCAAATATAATGGGGCAAGCTGCAATTTCCCAAGAAATGGTTAACACCTTGGTTCCTCCTCCTCCTACGGAGCCACCTAGTATGGAGGCTACAATGCAAATCTCTATTGAGATGGAACGACAACAACTAGAGGCAGCTAAGAGGTTGGAAGATGAGGAATTTGAGTATCATGATCACCCAATATATGAACATTGGGTGATCGATGAGGTAGCCTATGAGTCCTCTAGTGATGCCAATGAGGGTCTAGGAACAAACACAATTCAATAAATAGTTCATTTGGAGCTCGATGTGGAATGGGACAAGCAACTAAAGGAGATTGAAGACAAAGAGGCTGAAAGATAGTCTATGGCTGAAGAAAGATTTGCTGCTCTGGAGATAGAGGGTGATAAGTCTCTAGTGGAGGGGCATGACCGTGCCCCTGTGAGGAAACATCCTTTCATGGAGGTAGACAAGAGGATAAGCTCGAGGAATGCGGGCATGATCAAGATAAGGAAGAAAAGGATGTTGAGGGAGAAGACCACACTATCAAATAAATGCCCACCAAATCTCCCATGAAGCATATAATGCTCGTACAAGACTCCGATGAGGAGAGGGAAGACACAAGGATTGAGCAGGAGGTCCTCAATAATAAGGCCGTTGAACTCAGATTGGAGGACAACAAAGATCAACATGAATCACCCAATGAAGGGTCCCTAATGCTCAACTAGTTGGAAAGGCAGCTGGGAAAGAGGACTCTTGCTCTGAAGGACCCAAAAGCAAGATTTGAGGCAATATTGGCTAGAGCTTAGATTGGTACCAAGAAGGAGAAAAGGCATGGAATTAGATAAAAGGTAACGATGGATGCCTCTAGATCCATGGTTGTACAAATAGCTACGCTGGTGGTTGGAGAACAAGGAATAAGCTACAACATTTCCACCATTGACTTGGGAGTGGCCACTAGAGAGCAGAAGGTTGACCATCTCTAGGAATCAATCACCACAATGGTGCACCTCATTCAACAGGATAAAGTTTCAAAGGAGGAGCTTAAGGCACAGGTGGCTGATTTGACAACCTATATTCAACAATGGTCATCCCCGAAGGAACAACCCACCACATCCTCAGCCACGTCGTAGTTGTTGTCCAAAGAACAGATTAACAAGCTGGAAAAGAGAAAGAACTTGGACAACACCAGAGAAAACTATTTTCGATAGGTCTTGGATATTGGGAATACAGGTATCAATTTGGCTAGTTGAATAGTGAACTAGTTCTTGGAAGTACAAATTTCTCTTGAGGGTACAAAGTGAATCTGCATTGAGTTCCCAAAGAAGTATGGGGCTGCTTACCCAAAAATTGAGGCTATCCTCATGCTACCAAGTGAGGTTTGGTTAAAGGAGTTTTCCTTCAAGGATGATGACCATTGGTTGATGGTTGTGTGGAAGCGAGACTTCAATCACTAGAAGGAAAGGCTGGAACAGGTACTTGAGTGAGTAACTTCAGATATTGAATGGGCCAAGGAGGTCAGAGGTATTGTTTCTGGTTTCTGAATCTGATGATGGGGTATGAAATGCCCACTATTAAGATCAATCCAGAAAGCATAAAACCTCACTTTCAAAAGAGGATGGAGGATGGGATGTCAGCCAAGATTACTATAGATTTTATAAGGTTTGTTGCCTAAGGTTTAGCATAGTCTAAGCTATTTAGGGACCACGTTGCCAAGTATGACGAGGACTAGGAAAAGCTTGTTAACAATTCCAAAGAATGGAGCTGCCAAGTGCTGAGATCCAACATCATTGAGGTCAAAAAGTTCTGGTCAGTGATCTTGATATTCATGGAGTATGCAGCTTCAAAGAAGTAGGAAGGCAACCATGTTATTGATGAAGAATTCCTAAAGGAATAGCTATGGCAAAGAGAAATCAACAAGAAGACTAAAAATGCTATAGTGCCACCACTAGAAGACAAAATAGGGATATGTAGAAAGTTTATTTTAAAAATGTAATATATTTGGGGGTAGGTGAAACCTTGGTGTAAAGTGAATCTTGGCCACACAATGAGATTAAATCTTGGCCACTCATTTTTCTTTTTGAAAGCTATAAATAGGGGTCTCCTCCTCTCATTTAGAGAGAGTTGAGTTGTTGTAAAGACATGCTACATAAATTGCAATAGAAATACATTGATCTTGGTGCATTTCTAGATTTCTTTTCATGTTTCATGATTCTTCTCTCATAAGTTAAGATTTTAGTTTGATATAATTTGTTGTTCTAGTTTCCTTTTAGCTATCCTTGGTAGATTTAGTAATGTTGTCCTTGTTTGTGAAGATTCCTGTTGTCTGCCTTGTGATTACCAGGAAAAACCACATCAAAATAAACTGAGACATTTCATGCAAGTCATGACCTGACACCCGAGAGACCTTGGGGTGATTTTCAACAACTTGTTGGATATCTACTTTCAAGAGAGGTAATGCACCAATGCGTTGCCTGTGTTGAGAAAGTGTGTCAAAAGAGCCCATCAAAACTCTTTATTGATGATTATTATAGGATGACATGGGTTAAATTTCTTAGAGAAAAAGCTCAGGCTCTTGATAATTAAAGGTGTTTAAGGAAAGAGTATAAAATGAGGAAAACCTGAAAATCAAATGCTTAAGGTTTGATAGAGGTGGAGAATTTACATCTGGTGAGTTCAATGCATTTTGTGAAGAACATGGCATAAAGATACATTATTCTGCTCCTATAACCCCTTAGTAAAATGGAGTTGTGGAAAGAAAGAAGCAGACTATTCAAGAGGCTGCCAGAACAATGATGACAGAAGCAAATATTCCTGATGTGTATTGGAGAGAAGCAGTCCACACTGTTGTTTACATTCTTAACAGAGTTCAAATTAGAGGTAACAACACTAAGACTCCTACTATTAAATACTTTAAGGTATTTGGAAGTAGATGTTATATTAGAAGAGATGATGAAAATCTTGGAAAGTTTGATGCTAGATGTGATGAAGGAATTTTTCTTGGATATTCAAATAACAACAAGGCATACAGATGCTTTAATAAGAGACTGATAAAAATCATTGAAAGCGCTAATGTAAAGGTTGATGAAGCTATGTATAGACTAGTAGAAATAATTGAATTTGAACCTGGTGATCCTATATGTGGGAAAGTACAAGAAGAAGAGAATGAAGAGAAAGAATGAAGTGATGAAGAAGAAATTCTGGAACTTGCACCTAAGACTCCTAAATATGTACAAAGAAATCATTTGGAGGAACAGATAATTAGAGACATAAGTGAAGGAGTGAAGACAAGAAGAAAAGTGGTTGAGGTAAACTTGTGTTTACTTTCTAAGATAGAACCTAAGACTGTGATTGAAGCATGCAATGATGATAGCTAGGTTAGAGAAATGAAATAGGAACTACAAAAGATAGAGAACAATGAGACATGGGAACTAGTCCCTAGAATTGCAAACAAAAATCTAATTGGTTCAAAATGGGTATTCAAAAATAAGCTGAATGAATATAGTGAAGTGGTAAGGAGTAAAGAAAGACTTGTATGCAAAGGATATTCACAAGTTGAAGGAATAGATTTTGAAGAAACTTTTGCACCTGTAGCAAGAATGGAGGTCATTCAGATGTTCTTAGCATTTTCAGCTCATAAAGACTTCAAAGTATATTAGATGAATGTCAAGTCTACATTTCTAAATGGAGAACTAGAAGAAGAATTATATATGGAGCAACCAGAAGGTTTTCAACTGTCAGAAAAACTAGACATGGTTTGTAAATTAAAGAAGGCATTATATGGACTGAAGCAAGCTCATAGAGTTTGGTATGCTAGATTGGATAGATACTTGACAAAGCAGGGATTCAATAAAGGATCCACATGCATCAATATTTACTTTAAGGTTGACAAAAAAAAATGTTGATAATTATGGTATATGTTGATGATATCATCTTTGGTGGAAATAAAGGTATGTGTAAGAAAATTGTTGAAGAGATGCAAAAAGAATTTGAAATGTATATGATTGGTGAATTGAATTACTTCCTTGGACTTCAAGTAAATCAAACAAACAAAGGGATATTCATTTCACAATCTAATTTTGTTAAGGAATTGTTGAAGAAGTTTGGAATGGATGATTCCAAACTGGTATGTACCCCTATGGTAACTGGATGCAAGCTAAGTAAGGATGATGAATCTTCTAAAGTTGATCAGAGCATGTAGAGATCCATGATTGGTGGACTATTGTATCTTACTGCTAATAGACTAGACATCATGCATGAAAAATGTTTAGTTGTAAGATTTCAAGCAGAACCTAAGGAAGCACATGTTATAGCTGTGAAGAGGATATTCAAATATCTTAAAGGAACTCCAGATTATGGGTTATGGTATCTGAAGGATAATGATTTCACATTGAATTCCTACACTAATGTAGATTGGGCTGGTTGTCTAGATGATCAAAAGAGTACAATTGGAGGTGTATTCTTCCTTGGAGGAAGATTAGTTTCACGTTTGAGTAATAAACACAATTCAGTTTCTTTATCCACTACAAAAGAAGAGTATATTGCAGTAGCATCCTGTTATAGACAAGTACTCTGGATGAAGCAAACCTTGATGGACATAGGTGTGGTGAGTAATGAATCTATCTCTATATTTTGTGACAATACAAGTTCTATAAATATTTAAAAGAATCTAGTGATGTACTCTAGAACAAAGCACATATCTATCAAGAATCACTTCTTGAGGGAGAAGGTATTGTAGAATGAAGTTAGAATTGAATGTATACCTACCAAGGAATAAATTTTTGAAATATTCACTAAGGCCCTTCCAAAGGATACCTTTGAGTATCTCAGAGGGAAGTTAGGGGTTACTACCCCTCCTTCTTTAAACTAAGTGCACATGGAGGTTTGTCAGTCTAGTGGATTCATAGATTCTTTTGTTCTAGATAGATGATTGAGGTCTACTCCTTAGGGGGAGTAGAGCAGTGCATTGTTGTAGTATATGATATGGGTGTACTCCTAAGAGGTAGTGAACAAAGCTTTATATGGAAATAATTTCCTTTTCCATTGATGTCAAAGGGGGAGAGAGATCATGTGAAAATTTTATGCTTGTGTAGGTTGTCGCTTCTCAAAATCATGTATTTTATCTTTGATAGTCTTTCACATCATGTGTTGCCATCAATGACAAAGGGGGAGATTGTTGCAAGTATGGATGTGTTTGATGGTGTTGTCATTAATGTTGTCATTGATGTCAACATAGTTCAGGTTGATTGCATATGGTATTTGTATAGTTGAGATACTATAGAAGTGCTTAGAGTACATGAAGCTATATTTATGAAGTTGTAGCTATGTCTTTGCCAAGTTACTTTGAGAAAATTTAAGAAATAATGAAGGAAGTGTTGAAGTATGTTCTGATTGTGCTCTGCATTTATTTTGTGTTGATCCTATGCCTGTGTGGATTTGTAAGTATATTCATGAGCTTTAATGGATAATATATCGTGAGTTTTAGCTTCTAGATCAATGGAGAGTAAAAGATATGTTCATCAATGTGTGAATTGGTTTGGCAGAACTATCTGATTGTGGATTGGGAGAAATGTTTTGGCTCCGCAATCTTCTGATATTTGGTTTCAGATCTTGCAAATCTAAGATATGATTCTTTGTTATGGTTTCTATATTCTGACAATCTTTCTTGTGATTTGGCACTTTGAAAGACCTGCTCTAGAGCTCCTATATTTTTCTAGTTGGTCTGGTTGGACTGTTGAAGATTTCTCTGTGAATGAAGTTTGATGTATTTTTTGTGGATATATCTGAGGCATTCTTAGAGATCAAAATATGTTTGGTGAAGCGTGTTGAATGATCCATGTGTGATCATATTGCTGGAGATGCATGTACTTCAAAGATCATTGGTGTTTTCATTAGGTTTGGCCGACCTACTGTCTACATGTTACACTAAGCTTTTGCATCAAATTTGAGGAAGCATGTGATTGATCCAAGATGTTGTTTGGGTTAAAAATTAAATATTTAATTGGTCCTCTCATCCTTATCCATCACAATAATGTTGAGTAGCCGACCTAGTTTGAATTTGTAAATGAAATTGTATAGCCGACCTTGGAGAATGATTCTACAGTTGAAGATGGTATAAAAGTAAATCAAGTTGTAGCGAATTGATCATTTATCCATCATTTGATTCAAGCAAGAGAAGTGTGTGAACAAGTGTGAAAAGAAGAAGTGTGCAAGAGCGAATTGAGGCAAAAACACTTTATTGTGTTAGATTCCTGAAAACAGTGAGCTAATGGTATCTATAATCTTCTGATCAAGTTTCAAAGTGTGTGGAACCCTTGTGGTGGATCTTTATTTATCTCTTTTTCATTTTTTGTTGGCAATGAGCCTCTTTCTAGATAGTGAGTCCTTCTTAAGGTAGTGAGCCCTCTAGTGGTGAGCCCTTGTATTTGGGTAGTGAGTCATCTGGCACTGAGCCTTTGTATTCAGTATTGCATTACTACTATATTGTGAGTTAATCCTCACCATGGTTTTTCCCTCATTGGGTTTTCCGCATAAATTTGGTGTCTCTAGTTTTTTCTTTCTGTTATTTGCATTTCATGATCACACTTATTAACAGATTGAAGATAAAGTGGAATTGATTAAGTTTAGCATTAAAGTAATTTGATACAAGTGATTCACCCACCCTCTCATTTGTCTTGTACATTTCAACAAAAATAACCAGCTACAAGCATCTCAATGAAGCATTCAGGCTAACTACCATAGAGATAACCATGATTCTAGTCCATCTTCAAGGTAGAATTATGAAGGAGGTCAGAATTTTAGACAAACCTTTGAAAGGAGACAACCCCAAAGGCATAATAGAACCTAAAATACTAGACCCAACAATGGTGGGGTGCCTACTCCTCTTGATCGAAATAGTGGTGTAGAAAAATCAACAAGTGGAGTGTACCTGGCTAAGGCAACATTGTCTAGATGGCGCATAATCCATCAAACCAATCGACACTCCAAGCTCGAATGTCTGAACTTTCAAAATGTTGTTGTGATCTTTCAAGTAGAAGTCCAAAATGCTCTTGACAGCTTGAGTTGCAGAGAAATAGTGCCCTTAGAGCCATATGATTCCATCTTGGTCCTCAACCAGGCATCCTTCCATCAAGGTGACAAGAAGGAGGCTATAGACAAAAAAACGAAGCGAATGAGGTATATAATGAAAGCACTTTATTTGAAATGTTTGATTCAATAGATAATGGACCTAAAGATGAAGAAGAACAATGAAAGGAAGAGGTTCACATGTTCCACCAATATTCAACACCTTATAACTTGAGGAATAGACAAGCCAGTGGTCCATTTACGACCTCCATACCACCAAAAAACTATAACACATCGCCTGACCCAAATGCTAGCAACAACCCATCTTATCCTAGAGTCCCTGCTCAGTACTTCAATAAGAATAAACGACCTAATTTCACTAAAGAACAACCTGTTGATCCCACCAAAGACAATTCATCTAAGATGGATGTTGAGTAGATGGAAAAATATGTCTTAAAGGAATTAAAGAAGGTAAAAGTGTTCTTGTTGGCCTTTAAACTGTTAAGAGTTCCCACCATTAGTAACGACTTCTTTTGATCATTGAATGAGACTACACCATCAAAACTAGCTCAAGATACACCAACAAAGAAGGTTTCATTTGATACCTCTTGTAATGAGCTAGTGATTAGAGAAATCATAGGGGCAAAGCGTGATCAAACCAATTAAGGAACAACATACAATGCAAATAAAAGACAAAGGAAATGAAAAAAGATAAAGCTTAGGTTTCTCAAGATGATGCCTCTATAGGATTGTTCCAGGGGAGATTGGAGCCTCCTCCTTTCTTATTGACAATCCGTATGTTTGGAAAAAAATTGCATAATTGCTTGCTAGATTCAGGAGCCTGTACTAATTGTTGTGTACTTTTTGCACACACGCCCCATCGGAGATGGGGACCCTCTTTTTCTTTTGCATCTCTGCACCTTGGCTTTGTCAATTTCAGTTTTGCTCTTCTTGGGAGGTTATTTTTGGATTAATTCAAGACTTGGTTTGATGAAGGCAATATTCTGAGGCTCTAGGGGCTCTTCACTTGTCTTGAAAATTGGAAATGGGGATTTTGAAGTGAATTTTCAATGTTATGTGTAAATATTTTTGCACCAATGGATAGAGGACAAAAAATTAGGCTAAGTTGCTTTTTGAACTTTTAAAAAATTCCTTCTAGAAAAAACATTATGAGGTTTAGGGGATTTTGACCTTGCTTGGAATTTTTGGATTTTCCTCCTTGAGCAGAAATCCCCGAAAATTCCTTCAGGTCCTCAAAATCCCAAAATTTCCTCTTTTGGAAAATTCCTTCAAGCCCTCAAAATTTCCAAAATGGAAATTTCCTTTTTTGGAAAATTCCTTCAAGCCCTCAAAATCCTGAAATTTTCCAAAAATGGATTTTTTTTTTTAAAACGGAATTTTTTTCCTGAAATGCAATTTTGACATGTGAGCTACTAATGATGGTATCTTCTTTTCAAGATTAAGTAAATAAAAAAAAGGGGGACTTGCATATTGATTTGTGCCAAGAGGGAAAATCTGGAAAAGTTCAACTCAAATATTAAAGTGGGGCTTGCATAAGAATCTGTGCCACCAGCTATATACCAATTGGAGAGGTGCATTTAACAAGGAAAGATGTGTGAAGCTGTATTTATTCTCCAATGAGGATTTTCTCAAAATTAATGTCATTGGACCATAATGCAACTGAATGCAATTGATTGTATGATGATGTACCATGAGCTCCCAAATTAAATGTAACAGCTAGATGCTTCTAGAAGTGTAATTTATGCCATTGGATGAATTAAATCCTAGCCATTGATTCAAAATGTAATTTTCTATAAAAGGCGAGTGTTTTCTCATTTGTAAGGGGTTAGACTGGGTTAGAAGAGCTTATTAGAAGTTGTAGAAGGCCATAATTGGCAAGTAGATTTCAGAAATTACCTGTAGAAGAGGAGAGAGATTGGAAGTTGTTATGTAATTCTGGAGAAGTAATGCAACTGAGTTGTTGATTTTGACAAAATTTGTATTTACCTTTGACAGTTTATTGTTTCTTATTCTCAATTCTTAGTGTTAGATGTTAGATGCTAATTTTTTATTTCTTTCGTGTCAATGGTGAAATGTTAATGATGTTGATCAATCTCTGATCCATACTTTTAGCAATTTTATGATTGTAAGTTGCTATGTAAAGTTAGTCTAGGCCTTATTTTGTGCTAAGTTCAACAATGGAAATTTGTTTACATTGCGCCATTTACTGGGTATGTGCATGAATGTTCATAGTCTGAAAATCTTCAGTTTTCTTATTAGATTGCACCATTTTTGTGAAGTTGTGGGCTTGACCTTGATCAAGAAAAGATTGGTTTTATTGGGGATCTGTCCATTTGCAACATTCATAATTGTTGTGATTGATCTGAGGTGTTAGCATTAGGATCTCTCTGAAACCCTTATCTCTTTTGCTATTTATTTTGAATCTTGGTTAATTTTAGGATTAAAAGCATCACCATATTGCTACATCTAATGAAAGTACACTTCCAACATTGTTCATTTGTAAGGTCCCCTTGTGATTACAAGTATTTCATATTTTATCACTGAGTTGTTTTATTGCATTGTCAAGACTTGACATTAGAGACCTTTGGGTTATCTCTTGAGGCTTGTTGATGGAGATTTACCTTTCAAGAGAGATAGGATACCATATTTTATCTGAGTTGTTGTGCAGAAAACACCATCAACACTAATGTCATGCCATTTGCAATATTCCAAGCACCAGGGATAACCCCAACCCCATGCAAGCATAATTTGACCTATCTAGATAAGAGTGAGGTCAATGTGGTGGGAAAATTGAATGGAATCCCAATGCAGATTGTAGAGGACCCAAGGGTGCAACAAGTCATTGATATCCAAGTTGCAGATATCCTCGACACCTATGGTATCATATTAGGAAGGGACTTCACCCGAGCTCTTAATGGGTATACTTCAACTGATTAATCACATATGTGGCTACCATGGAAGGGGCTACCCAATCAAATATGTATCGAGCATGAGCCCAAAATGAGGTTCATGATCACTGAATATAACAAAATAAATGAAGTTTTGTTTGCTAAAACAGAGTTAGGAAATTATCTACCAATCAAATACAAGGGTGAAGAAGAGGAACCGGAGGAAGTCCTTGTGCTATGCCATGCCCTTACCAATTTAGCTACTCTTCCTAGCAGCACATAAGTGCTAATTGATTCTAATGATGAAGATCTCCAAGAAGATGGCAGTTTGGGTTTGTTTAATGGCTTCCAAATTTTTTTGTAGAAATGTGTGCAAGATCAGCTCAATCTAGGAGTTAGATGGATTTCAAGGAGCTATTTCTGCCCAACTAGTGCAGGATACATGATGCTTCCCACTCTAAATTCAAATGCTACATGTGCCAAATAGTAGCTGATCACATTAGTGTTGAATACCCAAGATATTGAGAGGGGGTGAATCAGTATCTTATTAAACTTATTAAATAAACACCATCCAATTACTCCAATGCATATAATAGTAAAGATGAGAAAAAGAATAAATAGAACATGAAACCACACAACACATGAACACCATATTTTTTAACATGAAAAAACTAGAATGGTAAAAACCATAGTGAGGATTAACTCATAATATAATGTAGTTCCGAAATCGGATACAAAAAGAAGCTCACTACTAGATACAAAAGCTCACTACTTACATAGAGGACTCACCATCCAAGCAAGGAGGCTCACTTCCTACAAAAGTATTACAATAGAAAAATGGCTTACAACCAAAACATGAATTGATGAATTTACACCTAACAAGTATAGATTCAGTTCCTTTGATGCTCAATAAACAAACTTAACACACTTAATCATTTTTGCACACTTCACTTCACATTCACACTATACTTCACATTCAATTCATATTCACATTCATTCCATACTATTCCACACACTTCAATCTCAACAATATCCAATATATAAATCTAACTCATCTGCAAGCATCAATTAGGTTGGCCATCCTGACACTTCAATTCTTATGGCAAGGTACTTAGTTCTGGTTCAAAAATATACCAAAATAAGTTAGTGCATATTGAATCCTTAGGTCTGAACTATTGGGAAAGAATGGGTCAACTTAGAAGAGAACATCTTTATTCACCAAAAAGACTAACTATCAACTCCAAGTTAGTACAAAACATCTCCAAAAATAATCCAAGCATGTAGCATGTTGTATCATCTTGACATGGACCAAACTTAGGCCATATATATATATATATATATATATATATATATATATATATATATATATATATCTACAACACAAATTAATCCATTACAATATCAGTTATTCATTAGGTCGGCCGAGAATAGACCTAATAACAAAATGTAATCAATCGAATAGTGCCAACTCACCATATGAGCACATGTGCACACAAGATTTTGAACTTACAAGATTCCAACATCCAAAAACCATTTCCCAAAACTATGAGCAATTATGATCACTAGAGGAGGATTGCAGAGCAAAATATCAGAGATGTAAACTAGTTCTTCATATCAGTTCAGAGTATCAGATCAAACTGACAACTCAATCAACATGGTGACATCAATGAAAACACAAAGTATGCATAACTAGATGTTCTTCTTCATTCTTCCAACAATATCCCCCTTTGTCATTGATGGTAACATGTGCAAAAAGAATGTATAATCCTCCACACACCTTCACACAGTTCTTCATTATTTTCACTTCACACTCCCCTTTCTACATGGAAATCTCTCCCCCTTTGACATCAAGGACAAATGGAAACCAAAAATAGGATGTAAATGTATGTACATGGTGACAATATATATACAAAGAAATTCTACCCCCCAATTTCGAACATTCAAGTGAAAATAATGCTTTTTACATGAAAAAATTTCTTGTACCTTTCTCTCATAGTTGAAAGAATCCTCTTCCAATCTAGAACTATAGAATCCATTCTAGTACACATGCTATCCAACAAAGTCAATAGCATAAATGAGGATAGCCAGTTCAGAGATAGGCACTATCATTCACAATCTTCTACATTAGAAAGTATCCTAGACCTCAACAATTTCTTTGACCAACCAGAAATTTATAACCACATCTTCCCTTTGTTTCTGAAGAGTCAAAAAATTCACTTGCAACTCTCGAAATCTTATTCTCTATTTTGCATCTTTTTTTTTTAAGAAATCAAAACTCTTTCCAATACTATTCATCTCAGATTCAATGGCTTCAATTCGGCTTCTAAAATTATCGACAGTTGTACGCCACCAGAGACAATACTTGTAGATGTTAGACATCTCCTTAATGCATTATCTTGTCTCACCAATGTGTTTAGACAAAAAATTTTTAGCTTTGACACATCTTCTCTCAACCATAGCTTCAAACTTATGTCCTTCAAGTCCTTCCAGCAACATTCTTTCTTTAACAACTTCTACTAGATTATCTGGTAATGAGTCAAAAACATCTAAAATATCAATACCCTTCTTGAGCAGATACTCAACCAAAGCATCATCAATTTTAAGCCTTTCCATCAAAGGGTAGGCACACCACATTTCACCGACCTTCTTCATATCACCTTCATCTAACATCATCTGAATTTCTTTAGGATTGAAGGAATCAAATTTAGGCAGGGACTCTTCTTCATTATCCTTTTCTTCCTGGATAGCGATGACATATTTTGTGATAATTCTTCTCCTTTTAAATTATGGAGGGGAACCACCAATAACAACTTCCAACTCCTTCTTACTAGAGGAAGAACCTTCCTCAAACTGACTAAACATTGGCACATCAAAGCATAGATTCATCTATAGGGATATGAAATAGATTTTACATGCACTTGCTTTATCCTCCATACATTCCAAATACTTGTAAAATTTCTTTTCGACAGGGATGTCAAATTCCCACTTAACATTCTCTCTTGTCAATAGCGAACTCAGAAAGTAAAACAACAAACATATAAGTAGAGACCCAGACTGGAAAAGATAACCCTCAATCAAAGACATTCTAACATTCTCAATTAGGTTTTCCATAATTAGGCTACACAAATCAAAATACTTTTTTTCCTTCACCATTTTATGTGCAAGATATACAACAATATCTGAAGTATAAACTTCATGATTTATGAAATAGACTTTATAAGTGATGTCATAGGTGGCATGATGTACTATAGGATCGATAATTGTATTTATCACTAGAGCTTGGGGTCTTTGTTGATGCCAGTAAGTTTCTCCACGTCTCTATAATTCACTATTTTCTTCCTAGGGAGATCACCAACACTACACAAACTAGTAATAGCTTCAATTCCTCCTTCGTGATCAAATAGGGTTTGTCCAAAATAATGTTGGCATCCTTGAATTGACTCAATAGGAACAAGATGGATTCTTTTTGTACAAACCAAGGAAATTCTCCCCATAAATCCATACCCAAAGTTTTTATGTTCTGCAATTAATTTGTCTTCAACCCTAGTTCTATTTCCTTCATCTTCCGATGATCAAACTATTCCAACTCAACTCCCTTCAGCCTTAGTAGAATATTGCCACTTGATCCTCTGTCAATAGATTCCATCATCACATTTATCTTCTTCAAACTCTTCAATTGCATAAGTGATAAAAAATGACTTATGAATTTCACTTTATACACCATCATTCTATTGTAATTTGCATTAAATGTGATAGGTTTCAAAAAGCTAATAAAAAACTTTCTTCACAGCACTGAGAAACCCTAATTTTCTCCACAAATGAACATTCATGTATGTTTTCTTTCGGTTTCTTTTGCATAACCTCTACCAATTCATTCCTTACAAAATATCCCCATGCCAACATCTGACATGCCATAATTATAGGGGGTTTGAACAATTTTCTATTAATAATCCCCCTAAGACCATGCTAGGTCAAATTCCTAGAGGAATTGTCTACACCGGATGAGGGAACAGACACATCCGTCATCTCTAGCTCTTCTTTCTTTCTCCATATCTTGTTCATTTCTTGCTTAACCTCATTCTTGTCAATATTCTTTATAGGAGTAGACTACTTTCCCTTTTTACTTCTACAAACTCTTGAAATATGTCTTGGTGTGTTGCAATTGTAGTAGACAACATTTCTCTTATTTGTTTGACCTCCACTAACTCTTGATCTGCATTGATTTTCTTTGTGTCCAAACTTGTTGCATGTATAGTAGTAGCCAAAAAAATATTGATTTATTCTACCTCAATTAAACCTATTCATCATCACCTGACTAATCATCTGCACCTAAGATTTGTGTTCAGTAGCTCTATGTCCAACTTTCTTGCATGCATAACATTGTTTGGAGAAGGAACTAGAAAACTGATTCATCCTACTTCTGCACTCAATAGCCTTGTGACCAAATTTATTACATGAAAAGAAAACACCATTGAAAGATGGGTACCTTTGAGCATTTGGTTATCTGATAGGCGGTCTCCTAGTAAAGATTCTTGGATTTATTTTCTGCTTCCCTTTATCTTTAGTCTTTTGATTGTCCACTAGATTTGAGGTTTGCACAATCTTAGGGTTTTAACCAGCTTCATTTCCCAAACCACTTTTGTCTTTAGAAGGTCTCTGTCCTGCAATCAATTCATCAAGCTTGGTGGAGCTTGTCTTGAAACTATCTTCACAATTTTTTTCTTTCTCCAGATATTCTTTCAGGTTCACCACTTCTTGTTCAAGCCTTGAGCATACATTAGACTTGCTTTGTACCACTATATTCAGACAATCTTCAATTCTCTTCTTTTCTTCCACTTGCACCTTTAATACAGTGATCTCTTCATGTTCTTATTTTAATTGCTCAGTTACTTCTCTATGTCTTTCTTTGAATTTTTTCAATTGTTCTTTCAATTTCTGGATGCATTCATTTTCCTCATCAATATTTTCTTTCAGATCTTTGTTTTCATTTTCAGCCTTGTCAAGATCTTCAAGAGAAGCTCGAAGGTCTTCTTTATCATCCATTTCTTCAATCTATGGGATATTCCTCAAGCTGTTAGGCTTCTTCAAAGGAACCAAAGCTCTAATACCAATTTTTGAATACCCAAGACACTAAGAGTGGGGGTGAATCAATATCTTCTTAAAATTATTGAAAAAACACTATCCAATTATTCCAATGCATATAACACTAAAGATGAGAAAAATAATAAAAATAACATGAAACCACACAACACATGAACACCATAATTTTTACATGGAAAACCTAGAATGGGAAAAACCACGATGAGGATTAACTCACAATATAATGTAGTTCCAAAACTGGATACAAAAAGAGGCTCATTGCTAGATACAAAAGCTCACTGCTTACATAGAGGACTCACTGTCCAAGTAAGGAGGCTCACTACCTACAAAAGGATTACAATAAAAAAATGTCTTATAGCAAGAACATGAACTGATGAAGTTACACCTAACAAGTGTAGATTCAGTTCCTTTGATGCTCAATAAATAGACTTAACACACTTCATCATTTTCACACACTTCGCTTCACATTCACACCATAATTCACATTCAATTCATATTTGCATTCATTACATCTTATTCCAGACACTTCAATCTCAAAACTATCCAATATATATATCTAACTCATCTGTAAGCATCAATTAGGTCAGCCTAATTAGATGAAATCTTTATCCACCAAAAAGACTAACTGTCGGCTCCAAGTTATTTCAAAACTTCTCTAAAAATAATCCAAGAATATAGCACACTATATCATGTCAGCATGGACCAAAGATAGGTCATACATATATCTATAACACAAATTAATCCATTACAATATCAACTATTCATTAGATCAGCCAAGGATAGACCTAATAACAAAATGCATTCAATAGAATAGTGCCAACTCTCCATACGAGCACATGATCACACATGATTTTGAACTTACAAGCTTCCAACATCTCAAAAATGCGAGAAACGATGACCACCAAAGGAGGATTGCAGACCAAAATAACGAACCAAAATACCAGAGGATGTAAACTGATTCTTCATATTAGTTCAGAGTACCAGATCAAACTAACAACTCAATCAACATGGTGAAATGGATGACAACACAAAGTTTGCACAACTAGACATTCTTCTTCATTCTTCCAACAATCAGGAGGCATATCACTCCAACGAGAGCTTTCATGGAAAAGTAACAAGACCAAAACTAGTCTGAATGAAAATAGTCTGAGGGTGAAGGAATGAATGCACTTGCTGAAAGGGAGGTGTGTTTCACCAACTCCAAAGGGAAATTCCCTTCCAAGTTCTGGACATTACGCTTTTATAGATCCTAATCCAAGAAAGGAGCAGGAGCAAGCTTCGAGTTAATCAACCCCTTGGGTAAGACTTACTTGTCTGCACATAGACTGTTATTTTATTGCACCAATAATGTAGTAGAGTATGAGGCACTAGTACATGGGTTGCTTATGGCATTGAGGAAAAGAGTTAAAATGTTGCAAGTATTTGGGGATTCTGAATTAGTGGTTAAACAGTTTAGAAAATTTTACTCATGCCATGATCAGTTAGCTAACTATAGGTATAGAGTATGTGATCTCATAGAGGGGTTTGATGCATTCAATATCTAGTTAATCCCCCAAGGAAAAAATCAAGTTGTTGATGCATTAGCACAAGCTGCTACCACCCTACTACCTTTATCATTGAGTGGCCTAAATAAATTCACAATAGAACTCACCCCTATCTTATCAGTTCCTAATAATATGAGCAACTTCCAAGTGATTGAGGATGAAAAGAATATCCTTGAATTTATTACCAGCTCAGACGTGTTCGCTTCTCAAATCATAGATGAAGTGGAGCTTTAAGAGGCGAAGCTTGATATAGAAGGGGTTATCAATCTAAAAACCAACACAAAATCTAGGGGCATGGTTCAGTTAGAAATAATATTTGACCTTGACCACATAAGGGACCAGGACTGGAAAACTAATAGAGACTCCATATAAATCTAATGTGATGCACATAATTTGGGTACTGTAGAAAATATAAAGAATGTTTTTATTGCCAAGGTTTGCACCCAAGAAGAAAAGAAAGGAATCATTAATGCATTGAATACATAACATGATGTGATATCTTGGGGATATGAGTACCTCAATATGTACGATAATTTGATCATCACCATTCCCCTCAATTTGGATGCAAAGTCATTTAGGTAGCAACAACGTCCAATCAATGCATTGCTAGAACCCATTATTTTTGAAGAAGTTAAGAAGTTGTTGTCTACACATATTATATTCCATGTCTAAAACTCCACATGGGTAGGAAATTTGGTTCTGGTCAGGAAGAAGAACAGAGAAATTAGGTTGTGTGTGGACTCTAGGAATTTAAATTGAGCCTCTGAGAAGGATAAGTATCTGGTGCCTTCACTAGATGAAGTACTACAAATTGTCAACGACTCACAAATTATGTCGTTTCTTGATGGCTACTCGGGTTAAATCCAAGTGATGGTGCAGTACGAAGATAGACACAAGACATCTTTCACTACAAAGTGGGGTACATTTTCATACACAAGGATGTCGTTCAATTTGACCAACATAGGACAAAATTTCAGCATTTCATGGACATCACCTTGAATGACCACATTAGTAAATGAATCATCATTTACATGCATGGTCTCATGGTGTTTTCAAAGAAGAGAGAGGACCATGTCTCTGACTTATGCAGGGTGTTCTAAAAATGTAGAGAGTTTGACATCTCATTGAACTCAAATAAGTGTATCTTCAGAGTAACCAAAGGAAAGCTACCAGGGCATGTAATCTCAAAGAATGACATATCAATTGATCCAGAATGAATTCAATCCATCCTAAAGATTTAGCCCCCCAAGAGAAAAAAATAAATGAAATCCTTCTTTGGAAAGATCAACTTTGTGAGGATGTTTATTACAAGGTTTGCAGAGATCATGAAGCCATTGAATGCTATGCTTAAACAAGATGCTAAGGTCGAATGGATGTTAGATGCCAAGAAATATTTTGCAAAAATAAAGAAGGCCATTGCAGATGCTCTTGTGCTATCCAACTCTGACTACTCTAAGTTCTTTTATATATATTCATTGCCTCAAATCACTCATGTTCCATAATGCTAACACAAAATGATGACATAGGGAGTGAGCACCCGATTGCCTTCATGAGTGCCCTGTTAAAAGATGTTGAGTTACACTACCCTAATGTTGAGAATTAGGCATATGCCCTAGTCCATGGAGTCAAAAAGTTTAGAAACTACATTCTTATAAAGAAAGTGTTTTCCATCATGTGTTTTCCATCATCCCAAACATGGCTATTAAGATATTACTAATGCAAAATGTGCCAGGGGAAAGATGAGCCAAGTGGGTTACATTGCTACAAGAGTATGATATAAAGATCCAATTGATGAAGATAGTTCAAGGACATTCTCTTACATGTACAATGGTAGAGACAAAACCAGAACTCATTATCCAACAATACCACTTGGAGGATGTTTCTCCATATAAATGGTACGATGACATTGTGTATTATCTGTTGAACAACAAATGCCCACCACATTTGCAAGGATTCCAGAAGCGAGCTCTAAGGCTGAAAAGTAACAGTTATACGCTAAAAGGTGCCATGTTGTACAAGAAGAATCATGAAGGAATTTACCTCAGATGCTTGGAAAAAATTGAAGCAGCTGAAGTGCTAAAAGAATTCCATGATAAGTTTGGAATGGGGCATGGATTAGGTACCTCAACTACCCACCAAGTTCTATGAGATGGATACTAAGTGACGACACTATTCAAAGACTCTCACAATCATGTTCAATCCTATGATGTTTTCCAAACTATTTCCACTAGGGCGAGGTATGTTGATGTCCCACTAAAATCGATTTCTGAGGTAAGGCCATTTTCCCAATGGGGGCTCGAATTCATTGGTGTGGTAAACCCACCATCCTCTGCAAGTCATAGGTAAATTCTAACCACAACTAATTATTGTACTAGGTGGATAGAGGCAATTTCTTGTAGACAATGCATAATTGAGGTAGTAATTGATTTTCTTGAAAGTTACATTATTAATCATTTTGGATGTCCATAGTATGTGATAATGGTTCAACATTCGCTTCCCTCAAATTTGTGGGTTAGGATTTCAACTATAGAATCATGCTAAATTTTTCATCAAACTACTATCACCAAGGTAACAAATTAGTTGAACCCACCAACAAAAATATGTTGACCATCATTCACAAGATGCTAGATAAAAACCCAAAGGACTAGCACACCCAGTTACGGTTTTCTCTATGGTCGGACCATACCTGACACAAGGCAACCTTAGGAAATTCTCCATATCACCTTGTCTATGGTTTGGAACCAGTTTTCCCAATCCACCTCAATATTCCCACACTGCAATTTATCAATACATACTATGAGGAGGGAGAATGTCTTGAATCCCATTTGGCTAAATTCCTCCACTTATAAGAGAAATGTGACAAAGCCGTAGAATTTTTTTCCAAACATCAGGGCGTATTCAAATGATGGTTTGATCATAAAGCTAAGGTCAAGGACTTTAGGATTGTTGATCTGGTGCTATATTGGGATAAGGCCCATAAAAATGAAGGGGGACATGACAAATTTGACAAGCTCTAGCTTGGCCCCTTTTAAATTTCTGAGATCCTAGGGGATAATTCCTTTCACCTAAGGACCCTTACTAGAGAGGATGTTCCATTTTTAGTCAATGAGAAATACTTAAAGCATTATTTCCTTGCCTAAGTTGTTCTAGCTCACCCCTGTACATAATTCAAAATAGGACTTTTGCTTTTTGCTTGTTTCTCTTTGTTTTCACTTATTTTTCTAGCCTTCATTTTTGTTGAGGGTGTTGTTTGGTCTTCATGTGGTGTCCATGCTTGGTTTTCTTAAAGGTCCTATTTTTTTGTGCATTCCTATCTATTCCATAGATAAGTCTTCATGAGTTATCAAGGATTTATATTTTCTCTCATGAATTAGGTCTCTTCACATGAACTTTGGATTGACCTAGAATCAAACCTTGTTTGAATCCTCTCACTCACATCTCATAACATACGTAACACACATCTTTAATACTCTTGATGGGCTATACAATAGTCATCATGAGGCCTAGACAAGTGAAAAGTCTTGAATTTTCTCTAGTGACCATTGTAATCTCGAAACCCTGGTATAAGTTTCATTGCTTATATAGTTGAGCAAGAAAGTATAAATAAAAAGCATAAAAAAAATGAAAAAGAAAAGAAAAGGAAACTAAAAAATAGGCAACAGTGTGGGTGTGTGAAAAACTCTATTGGGGCTATGGACACCCAACCGGCAATAGAGCAATGTTCATGGAGATTACAATGACAAATTTTTTGAGGCTATGGATTCCTGACTGGCAGTGGAGCCATGTCCAGGTTAATTTTGGAGTTAGATTACTTATGTTTCTTATCTTGGATGATTGGTCACTTTCCTCTATAGTTTTTGAGGGAGGGGAATGAATTCACTGCACACACACTTCTAAGATATTTGTGTCTTGATTCAGTTAAGGATTTTTATTCTCCTTTGAGCCTTGAGTTTACCTGATGACACCTATTTCTGGTCTATGAAACCAACAATTCTGGGTTTCAGATGAATCCTTATCCCTAGAATGCTCATGAGCATTCCCCAAGAGAGTTTCCATTTGTTGTGCCTACTGCACACATGCCTTGCTCGAACCGGGGACCCTCTCTTTTGTTTTTTCTCTCATTGGGTCAGTGTGTATTTCTCTCAGTTCTTGTGCCCCTATTTTGGACTTGGGTTGTTCATGTGCCTTAAAAATTTCCAATTCCATCATGCCCAAGTCATTTTCTAAGGTTTTGGGAAGTCTTAGGCTTTTTATGGAAAAAACTCTATGGGTTTCTGCTCTTTGAAAGCCACCTTATCTTTCACCATTTGTAGGTTTTCTCTTGTAGGTTTCCTCCTACAAACTTCCATGTCTTCTTTTTTTTTGTTCATGACATTCTTCCCG
Organism: Sequoiadendron giganteum; assembly: GCA_007115665.2. Taxonomy (NCBI): domain Eukaryota; kingdom Viridiplantae; phylum Streptophyta; class Pinopsida; order Cupressales; family Cupressaceae; genus Sequoiadendron; species Sequoiadendron giganteum. Next base: position 262,845,939 of record CM021102.1, read on the forward strand.
CATCCTCCCATAACAAAATTTCTACATAATACTTTCACACTTTGTTTTCCCGCAACAGCCTCCCACCTCCTGGATTCTTCATATCAATTTTCCGCAATGACTTTTCTCCCACGGCCTCCACTTGTCGTATCCCCACATCTCCCACCAACTGCACATACTTCAAAACCTTGTAATTAATTCCTTGCATTTATGACCAATCACCTATAAATATGGACTCCACCTGTCATTTTCACTGATGAATTTGGAATTTTGAGAGCTAGAAGGATCGTTGTGCTTGCATAAAGGCTTGATGACTAGGGCATCTTCTACCTTCTCCATCCGTGTGATACATATATGTGCTTGACACCATGTTTTATTTTGTGCTACAAAATTCATCAAGGGTCATGTATTTAAGGGGTTTAGGTTGCAAAACTATTTTAAAATTCACAAATTTAAGCTCGTCTAGAAATGTTAAACCCTAGGTCTTAAAATCGTAAGTATCATAATGGTGCAAGTCATCCTTTAGGGAAACCAATCTCTAAGGTTTCATTCTTGAATGGAAAGAAAACTAATGCCCCACACAACCCTCCTTCCCATGACTAGGTCCATCATGGTCAAATTAGTGAAGTTTTTAAACCATAGAATCGACACAGCCATAACTCCCTCCATACAAGATCCCGTGTTCGGAAGTCTATCCTATCCCAACCGTTGTCTATGGAAAACCCTTCATGACTTTCCAACTTGTATTCCTTGCCCCCGTCATTTCCATAAACATGTCAAATGCACTATAAAAAATTGACCAAGTCTTTGAGGCATTGTGGGGATTACCTAGTGGGTTTCTGTATGTGGACTGCCACACCCCCCATGACCATTGCTAATGGAAAATCCATGATGGCTTCCCAACCTATGGCCTCTACACTATCGACCTCCACAAGTATTAACCTCAAACCAAATGCTGAAAATTGATAAGTCAAGATACCACTACAAGCCCACTCTCGCAGGCTACCATCGATGAAATACAGTTAGCCCTTAGTTGTTATTTAACAGAAAACTATACATGGCACTCCACATGGAAACCTCCACCGTCCAACTTTTGGAAAGCACCCAAAACCAACCTCTAATTATGTCATCATAAATTCAAAATGCTCTCATGATGGACCTATGAAACAAAGGTAAAAATTCTAAGTCAAAGTGTCTTTGTGGGTTCTGCTATGTAAAACTCCATCCGTGGAACGCCACCCACCTTAAGCCACTATCTAATGGAAAAATCCTAATGAAGTTTTGCTTCATGACACCCACACTCTGAACTTCTCTAATCCTTAAAATAATGAAATCTTTAGGAAGGGTCACTAAACATGATTTTCCCATGTGCCCAAGAGATTTAAAATAAGATTAACCAAGTGGGAAGATGTTGGGGGTTCTCTTATGTAGAAATTTTCCTATGGGCCATCGTTTCCCTAGAGTCATTTCCTATGACATAACCCAAACAAAGTTTCAAGCAATGGCTTTCACACCATCAAATTCTACATGAGCCTAGGAAGCTACTTTGGTGAAGAGAAATGATCCAAAACACTCCAATCTATATTTTCCCACATGCCTAATGAGTTCACATTAAAATTGCTTGACGTTCAAGCCATGTAGGAATTTCTCATCAGAGCTTCGTCTATGGAACTCCATCCTCCTAGAGCCATTTCTAATAGTATTTAACCTAACGACTTCCACTAGGTGGAAACCCACATATTTTGACCTACAAAACCAAAAACTTCACAAATAAACATGAAATGATGAAATTGAATGAATGTGATGATCTTTTAGGGGTATGTGGATGCATTTAACAATATTTTGGCATGATTTAATTAGTTTTTTTCCCTCTTGATTTATCAAAGACCTTACTACAATGTTTGTGTGTAAGATTTATGTAACCAATGGAGAATTAGTTGAGAAAATTGACAAAGGCAAGAATATTGTGAAAGATCCAAGAGGGAAAGAAGGAAAGGCTAAGATGAGATACGAGTGCCATGGGGTCAAGTGAACCTCAAAGATCACATCTAATTGGGACAAAGTGATAGATACATACCTAGGCCATGTTAGCATCGATGAATTCAGACAATAGGTCCTAGCCAATCCTAAAACTGAGGAGGCTCTGAGGATAAAGAAGAGTGAGATTTCAAAAGTTTAAGGTTTCCCACCTGCCCTAATTAGCCTAGAATTGATCTTTGCATGTAGAGAATGCTATCACCATCGGACCAGGAGGATAATTATTGTGGATGGAAGAGTGATGACTGACTTGACTCCATGTCAATTGGGAAGACGTTTGGCATCTCATTGTTTGACAAGATGGAGGAAATCGAGAAGGGATATGCCTTGAATTTATAGAAAGTAGACCCCACTGACTACAAGAGAACCATTAATTAGACATGGCTACTTGACAAGAGGGGTAGTGCCAATAGGGTACCCTAGATGTTGTAAAAAAATGATTTCATGGAGGAGGTCAATGACCTCGTAACTTTACTAAGCAAAGTGATGGACCTCCCCACTTCCTCACTCTTCGAGGAGTGGATGTTTTACTTTGTTGAGGAGATCCTCCAAGGAGAGGCCAAATTTCACTAGGAAATGATAATCAGTGATAATTTGTATGGACAATTTTTTGCAGTCAAGAAGACTTAAGAATTTTATATGACCTCCTACATAGTGTATCTATTAGCGGATACATTCCCCTACAAGGGAATGGATTACATTGGTCAGCTAGGAACTAAGAAAGGGAAGACACCAATCTATAATTGTTACCCGTAACTCCAATATAGAAATTATAAGAAGAACTATCGATGGGTCAATGACGCCTTCATCATGCACATTGTTCGGACCTTTTCAAAATAATATCATAGGAGGATGTCTCATAGTGCAAAGAAATTAGTTAAAGGCTTCGAGTACTGGTTTATTCAGCTCCCCAAGTTCACATATCTAGGAGTTCATGGATTCTCAAGGTTCCTTTATCGGCTGCCCCAATACCCTAATGACAAGATCATTTTTCTAAAGCTTGTTGAATAGTCCAAATAATTGAGAGGGGGGCTGAATCAGTTATTATCAAACAATTTTATTTACTTTAATTAATATAGAGCAAACTTAAATCAATCAGATATTCATTAACATGCAAGCACACAAAAACACCATGCACAAAGAACACCAAAAATTACGTGGAAACCCAAAAAAGGAAAAACCATGGAGAGTGCTAATTCTCAATTATAAAACACTGGTTAAGGTGATTTTTACAAGGGCTCGCTACCCAGTTCCTCACTGTAGGGTGGCTCATTGTTGGTTGGGCTCACTATCAGGATATTATAGCCAAAGATACAAAAAGTGTCACTGCCGAAAGAGAAAGCATCACTACCTACAGAAAATTGGTCACTACCAAAAGAATGATGAAAAGGAATCCACAACTAAAAAGAATTGTCACCAACAATGACACTAGATAGAATATAACTATTTTCTACCTCTAGTCATACACTTTCACACGCTTCACAATTTATGGATATTTAGATTTGGATTCATCATGCTTGCCTTCATCGAACAAAAACATCTTATACTTATACCATTCCATGCTTCCATAACCTCCCAAGTCGACCAAACATAATTTCATAATTTCTAAGTCAGCCAAGAACAAATTGAAATAGGTCACTAGAAAAACATTATCATAGTGGAGAGGAATGAAACATGGACCACATAGAACCTCCTCACTCAAATCAACACGCTACACAATATCTAGAACCAAATAATAAGATATACATGTTACAATGCAAACCATGTGTTGGAGCACGTTAACCAATTACCAGATCGATCCAGACCCAAAAAAATGTATCTCATTATGTTACAAGAGGAATGGGACCAATATAGATACAATCCAAGATAGATCATTACAACACGACATCTAGAACTAGGCCAATCCAAATCATTAAAGCACAAAAATAGAACATTTGTCACACAACCAAGATATGTTAACATCAATGACAACCATTAATGACAACAAGCAATTAGCATCATCTCTACACATTCCAACAATCTCCCTCTTTTTCATTTATGGTAACATTCATCAATAATAAACCAAACAAGTCAATGTCAGCATCAAGGACCATCTTATCTTCTTCTCTTCTCCCCCTTTGACATCAAAGAAAAAGGGAAAAGTTCCCCTTGAAAAACTTACTCCACTCCCCCTATGAGGAAGCCACCAAACATTGATCTAGATAAAAATGAACATATAATACCCTAGACCAATGCACACCCTAGTGCATGCTATTGTAGACTAGGAGGGGGAAAAACCCCTAACTTCTATCAAAGATACTCAAAAGTATCTTTTCTCAACAGTTTTGTGCAAATATCTGTAATCTAGTCTTTGGTAGGTACATATTCAAGTTTTAATTTGTTGTCGAACACCTTCTCTCTCAAGAAATGATATCTTATGGATATGTGCTTCTTTCTAGAGCGTTGTACCAGATTATTGGAAATATTTATTGCATTGGTATTATCATTTTGGACTCAAGGGAACACTAAGAGGGGGGGAATCAGTGTTCTACAAATTTGAACTTTATTAATCTGATATTTAAACCATTTACAACTTTGAACTGAAGGAAAGATGCAAACACACAAAGAAAAAATCCACAATAATATAACACAAGGATTTTTACATGGAAACCCTGCTAGGGGAAAAACCACGGTGGAGGTCAATCCACAATTTGAGTACTCAAATATAAGTTTTACAAAATGGGAATGCACTTGCATTCAGGCTCACTGCTCAAAATAGAAAGGCTCATTGCCATTAAAAATTTAGATTAAGACCATTTGAAGGGTTGAAATGAGGTAATAGAATGTACTCATGCCTGGTTACAGTTCCGGTTAGGCTCATAGATCAGATTTTGGACCTTCTGTTAGATTCAACACTTTACTCTACTCTGCTTTGCTATTCACATCATAAATCTTGTATTCGCACAAAAAATCTTCTAAATTTCACATCACACACTAACATAATTCAAATCTCATATGATTCGATATCTGAAATGATATGTTTGATATCTTATATATATCGGCAACCAAAGATTTGATCATCCATATGTGAACTTTAACAAAACATAAAATAATTTTCATGCGTCGAATAAATCCACAAATGATTCTTAATGCATATCCTCAAAAGTCGGCCAAAGCATAGTGAGGACCCAAATAAACATGTTTGAATACAAAGACATTCAAACAATTACTCCCTAGACATCCACAATGACTATATCTACCAAGTCGACCTTCTAGCATTGATAAACAAAAATATCAATACACCGGATCTTCTAGCTCGTACACCGATGCGCCAACACAAAACTTGAGAAGAAGGTATTCTAGATACCCTATGACCTTCCCTAATATGCACAATATGAATGGATAAACTGATAATGCATATTGATCACAAACTTAACTCTAGTCAGATACCCTATTCTTTATTCTAACTTCCGGTATGAATAGATACTGATGTGCATACTAGATCAATGACTTAGGTTTCCATCAATGAAAACACTAAAAATCCATATGCCAACAATCTCCCCCTTTGGAATTGATGGCAACACTTAGTGAAAAATGACTAATTGTCAAAACCAATATGAGTATGCTGCCAAACTTCAAAACTTCAAAACATAGCTCCCCCTAAAATTAATAAGGCATTTCTCACTACTTTCTCTCACCCTTTGACATCAATGACAAATATGTATTCAATATATCCTTTGAAATATAACCAAAACTTTAAAATTGATTCAGAATTTTGAAAAAGAACAACTACTACTTGAGTCAGAAGATTATCTTGTGATTTTCTTTCATCTCCAGGAGGAATTTCTTCGAAGCTTCTATTGCAATCCCAATGATTATTATCATGTTGTTATTCTTAGATGTCTTGTTGAAAATATCTATGAGGGATTCCATAATGGTGATGGTTCCTCTAGTTTTTCTCCTTTTTCTCCTTTCCTCAGTATTTCAATCAAATGTTATAGTCTACATTCTGTTATATCCTTCACTTTCTAGAAAGTGTCTACAAGCTTGTTTCTAGTGAATTGAACTATTTCATGCTCAGACTGTAACTCTTGAATAATTTTCTTGATTGTACCATCTTGATCCTAAAACATATCAAAGCTTTGTCCAATCTTATTTAACTCTGTTTCAATCTGCTCCAACTTTTCTTTGTATTTTCCAACTACATGAGGCCAATGGATGCAATAGTTATAGATTTTATTTGTTGCACTTATGCATTGCCTCAGCTCATTCATTTTACTTTTCATATTGGTAAGAGATAACCTAAACTGTTCCTTAAAGTTTAGAATTATTTCTTCTTCTTTCTCGATTTGAGACTCAGAGTCCATGGTTTCCTTGATGCATTCAATCATTTCTTTTGGAAAAATATTCTACAAACTCTCCAACTTGATTTGGCTGTGCACAACATGAGCACGAACTACACTCAAAATCATATCCTGATCATATGAGGGTCTGATAGACTATAACTTAGCAATTTTCTACATTCGACTTTCCTCATTAACAAGCTGCAGTATTTTTTCTTTTGTTAAGTCGTCTTCTTCTTCACTTGCTTCTGTCATTTCCTTTTCCTATTTTGGTTCGGCTGATTCAAGTTATTTTTCCTAGGAGATCTTAGTTTCCTTATCGAATTCCTCATCTATTATATCCACAATTGTTGAACTTCTCTTTTTCTATTTTTCCTTGATGACAATATTCTATTTTAGTTTGGAATCTTTGTGGTTGATTATTTAGTTGCACTGCTTCTATTCTATCATTGTTATACTTACTTCAGAATTATGGTGTTATTTTTGATGGCACTGATCTCTTAAATCCATGTGCAGATCATTAGGAATATTGTCTACAGGTTTATGTGGTATTGGCATGTTCAAATTTCTAACATCATGGCTTTGATAATGTTTTTGAACTTCATCAGAATTATATCTTTCTCTATTCAACCTTGTTTAGGTAATGCTTTCAGTTATTTTGGCTCTTGGAATTACAAAATGCAGTTGGTTTTTAGTTTTAAGAAAACCCTATTGGGTTTCCTTAAACAATTGATAATGGCTTGGGCATATGGTATATTGAATTTCGCATGGATATATGGCACATTGAAATTGGCATGGAATTATCCTTTATTACATTTCATAAGGCATTGGATATATTGGGAATTATGTCATGGCAATCGGCTTTGAATAAAGGTAAACAAATTGATCATTAAATTTGCATATGATATCGGGTCTTATGGTTGATAAATCACTAGGCCTTAAGGCTAACAGCAGGTATGAGGTTACAACACAGTAACTATTATTTTCCATTTTTCACATGCTCGAGGGTTTGGAACCCTAACTCGGTTGCCACCATAGAAATATACTCAGTCATTTCACTGTGTTTGTTGGATGTCTGCAATTCTTTATCAATGAATGGGACTCTCTACAAAATCCTCTCCATGGTCAATACTCTTGTTAGTCTTTTGTTATTGGGTAAAGGCCCGAACCTAGAAGGAATCTATGCTGCTTTGCTGCTCTGCTGGTCTGGTAAATAGCTTTGTGATAGAATCTCTTTCGTTCTCCTCAGGTATTCACCTTATCAACTGTCTTTTGAGGAACCGTTATTTCTACTGGCACAAAAAGTTGAAGACATGTGTTTTCTTCTTTCTAGAAAATGATAAATTGGGTTTATTTGTTTGTGATTAGAAATAATGCATGTCAATTTCACATAATCTGAAATGCATATCAAAAAATTTATCATATTAATTCTACTCCTACTTTAAAGGATGGTGTTTTTGATTTGTGGGTAATTATTTGTTCTGCAAATCTTTTGAGTCTTTCACCTAGATTCAGTGATAATTGTTTTTGGGTGCACTATTATGAGGTTTTAGTTACACTACCTTGAGGTTTCAATTACATCACTATTGCAGTAGTTTTCAAGGGTATTATACATGGAATATTTTTGTTTAGTGTTGTTTGAATTAGAATTGCCTATGCAGGCTCCTTATGTGGACAAGGTTTAGTCTCCTTTCTAAAACTTCATATTCCTTGACTATTTTTGTTAAAAGAAAACCTCCATGCTGAACATTTTCTAAAACACACAACAATACTTGGCAATGTTCAACAAAAAGTGGGTACTTTGAAATCTACCTATGTTGTTTTGAAAAATGAAAAAAAGCAGTTATTGTGTTGTAATTTACTTGAGATGTAATGATGAAATTTTTTTAAGAAGAAAAATAGAGAGATTAGGGTTTTTAGACTCTTGAAAAATAGAGAGACAATGTTAACTGATTTTGGTGAGAACAAAAAATGATAGTGAGGAACAGTGAAAAAAAACAAAACACAGCTACTATATTGAAGAAATGTTGAGTTCTGAGATTGAAAATAAGAAATATGAATTAAATATCAAGTTGTATTAAGGCTTGAAAATGGTTGGAATTCTGAAGGTTCATTCTTGAACCTTGAGGATTGTAGGCATTGTCCATCAAGAGGCACTTGAGAGAAACGAGAGAAACAAAGAGATCCTCTGTATCATGTATGTCTTACTGAAAATAGAAAAGGGGTTGGTGCTCCTTGAAATTTGTGTTTCTAAAAGAGGGGTTGGTGCTCCTTGAGTTGGTGCTTAGAAATCATCCTATGAGGTAATTTTTAAAAGTGGTTATTAAAATAAAAGCCTAAAAAGGAAGCAATTAAGGAGTGGTTTTTCTACCCTAGGAGGGTTTTCCACTTGGCATATCTTGTGTCAATTTTTTTATCTGTGGTTCATCTGATTCATTGCATGAATGATTTAATATGGTATGTTTCACTATTATAATTCTCATTTCAGTTATATGTGATTGCATTCAATACATGAATGAGTTCATCATTGATAAATGAGAGAATAAATCTGTTTTATATCAGTTTTAGTAAAATTTGTCAAAACTATTAATGACACTGATTCACCCTCGGCTTAATGTCTTTTTCACTTCAACAATTGGTATTAGAGCATAGGGTCCTCTAGTAGGTCTATCCAACCTAGGATTGATTTTGGCCTTGGAGTCTGCTCAAAATGTCTCAAGCTCATGAAGGCACATCCATGACTAGAGCTCCATTATTTGATGAAACTGATTATGTTTTTTGGAAAATCAAAATGGAGACTTATTTAACTTCTATTGACCTCAATGTGTGGATCATATTGTTAACTAGGTATGCTATAATAACTACATTTCCCACAACTTCTGATGAAAAGAAAAGATATGAAACTAATGCAAGAGAAAAACATGCTCTCCTGTGTGCTTTGACTAAAGATGTCTTTATCAAAGTCATGCACTGTAGCTCTGCTAGGGATATCTGGACTAAAATTGAAACTATCTATCAAGGAAATGAAAAAGTAGAACATTGAAAAGTCCTCACTCTAAAACACCAATTTGAAGAAATAAAAATGAGGGATGATGAAAAAGTGGCTGATTACTTCTTGAGAATTGATGAAATTGTCAATGTTATGAAAGGTCTGGGAGAAGAAGTGAAATAATTTGATGTTGTAACTAAGGTCATTAGAACATTACTGACGAAATTTGAAGCTAAGGTCACTACTCTAGAAGAGAAGAAACACTTTGACCAACTTACCCTAGACAACCTACAAGGCACTCTAACTGCCTATGAAATGAGAATCAGTAAAAACAATTCCTCTACAAAAGAAATTGCCTTTAATAATGAAAGGAAAGAAAAAGATGAGGCTACTGAATTAAAATTTTTTGATTCCAAAGAATCCCACTTTGTTAGTAAGCTTGAAAAGGGATCTGGAAAGTATAAGGGAAAAGTTCCCTTCAAATGCTTTAACTATGGTAAAATAGGCCACTTTGCTACAAAGTGCCCCTATGGTGATCTGAATAGTGACAACGAGAAATCTGAAAAATTCCCTAAGAAAAAGGCATATAGACCTAAACCAAAATTCAACTTCAAAAAGAAGAAGAGTCTATTCAGAAAAAATGAAACAGACACTGAATCTAAAGATTCTTTAGATGAAGAAGACGAAAACCTATTCATGGTTGAAATTATTCAGCATGAAGATACTAAGAACAATGATGCTGAAGATGGCAAAGTGGATCTTGAAGGTGAACTAAAATGTGCTTTAAAAGAGCTAAGAAAAATTTAAAAAAAAATGCGTTCTCAAGAGCAAAATTCTGCTCAAGATCTTGCACAAGAGCAACTCACAAATCTTAAAATTGTCTCATTGAAAACTCAACTTGAAGAAACCAAGAGAGTTGAAGATTGTCTTCAGATTGGCATAAATCTTAAAGATCAAGAAATTCAAAAACTTGGACATGAAATTGTTGATCTCGGGAAGACCATTGAGAAGTATGAGAGTACTCTTAAACTGAATGGCATGCTCAGTAAACAGAAATTGAACAAGGACAAAAATGGTATTGGATTTATGAAGGGTGAATGTTCAAATAACAGTGCAAAGGATAATGTTTTTGCTGGAAACAAAAGTTCTGAATCTAATCATCCTAATTCTGATAAGGATCATGTTCATCCTTTTAGGAATAACAAAATATCATATAACTCTAACCCTTTCTTTTATGGGTACTGTTATTTCTGCAACAGATTTGGCCACAAAGTGAGCTCTTGTAGGTTTATAAATCCTAGAACACCTAGATTTGGTTATAGGAAAAATCTTGGCTTTGCTAGATATATTAGATGCTTCACATGAAATTCCATGGGTCATTCTGCTAAGCAATGTAAAGTTGATAAGTAGAATAAACAATAGAAAACTAAAAAGGTTTGGAAACTTAAAACTATCAACAACATATAACAAACTATGCTAGTTCAAACTGCTTTCCACTCCAAGAAAAAGGACTTATGGGTCCTAAACAATGGTTGCTCAAACCACATGACTGGTGACAAAGAAAAATTAACTAATCTTGGAGATTATGTAGGTGAATATGTAAAGTTTGGAGATAATATTCTAAGTTTCATTCAAATTTGTGATAGTGGCTATCAGGTATTGTTCACTTCACAAGGATGTGAGATTAAAAATAAGCTTGGAAAAGCTATTGCTACTGGAAGAAGGACTAAGGGAAATGTCTACAATCTTCTTGACACATCTGCAAATGAAAATAATCAAGGTATGTGCTTAATGAGTCATGTTGAATAAAGTTGGTTGTAGACTAGATCACAATAATTTTGACAATATGGTTAGGATCAGTAAGAACCAAAATGTAAGAGGTCTACCTATCTTAAGAAAAACTGAAAATGCAGTCTATAAAGAATGTCTCAAAGGAAAGCAAACAAAGGTAAGCTTTAAATCTAAAAAACATTCTTCTACTAGGCCTCTACAACTTGTTCATACAAACTTGGGTGGTCCTACAAGGACTCGATCTATCAATGGTGAGAAATATTTCATGCTATTTGTTGATGACTACTCCTGTATGGTATGGGTTACTTTTCTCAAGCACAAATCTGAAGCTTTTGAATGTTTTAAAGTCTTTACAAAAATGGTAGAAAGGGAGTTAGATTTAAAATTGAAATGTCTAAGATCTGAAAAAGGTGGTGAATTCACCTCACCAGAATTCATTTACTAGTATGAAAGACATGGCATATAAAGATAATACGCTGCTTCCAAAACACGTCAACAAAATGCGGTTGTTGAGAGAAAGAACAAATTTGTAAAAGAGATGGCTAGGACTATGCTAGATGAAGCAAAACTGACAAACATGTACTGGAAAGAAGCTTTTCATACAACTATCTATTTTTTGAATAGAGTACAAATTAGAGTGAAATCCTATTTCACTCCATATGAACTGTGGTATGGTAAATTTGCCTCAATTAAATATTTCACAATATTTGGCTGCAAATTTTTTATCAAGAGAGATGATGATAACTTAGGCAGCTTTCAATCTAAGTCTAATGAAGGTATCTTATTAGGATATTCTACTCATAGCAAAGCCTATAAATTTTTTAATAATAGGCTAAATAAGATTATTGAATCTGTCAATGTCAAATTTGATGAAAATCTACTTTTAGATGCTGAACTTATGCAGGATGATGAGGAAGAAGAATTTGAACTTGAAATAAATTCAGAAGGCTTTGAAACAACAAAGCTTGAAGTAGAAATAACAAGTTCTAAACTAGCTAAAGAAAATTCTAAAGATGTTGAAACTAGTCCTGAAAAATGTGTAACAAAAACTCCTTCAAAATATCTTGCTAGAAACCATCCTAAAGATCTGATTATTGGAGATAAATTTGTAGGAGTTCAAACAAGGAGAAGAATTGTTAACTCTGATGAAAAATATCATATAGCTGAGCTTATTTTTTTCTATTTAATTACACAGTTTGAGCCAAATTTTTTTTATGAAGCTCTAACTGATAAATGTTGGCTTAATGCAATGTAGGAAGAAATTGATCAATTTGAGAAACATAAGACTTGGGAGTTAGTCCCAAGATGAGATGACAAATATGTCATAGGAGGACAATGGATATTCAGAAAAAAACATGATGAAAATGGCCATGTTGTTCACAACAAGGCTAGATATGTTTGCAAAGGATATGCTCAGCAAGAAGGTATTTGTAGAAGTTGTCAAAACCAACTTCAGAGTCCAATAACACCTGCATGCAAATGGATACTTGTCATAGGAAAGAGAATGGATGAAAAAGAAAATGAGGGTTTGAAGCTTTGAAATATTGAGAGATTATATTATCAAAAGAATAGAATAAAAAATATACAAATGGATAAATCCTTAAGAAAGGAGATCATGCAAAACCTAAAATAAACCCTAATAGGTAGACATTTAATAATTAATATAACTATTAAATATCACATTATGCAAACTAAAGTGAAATCTTAAGAGAGGAATAAAGGTAACTTAATTAACATAATTAAGTTAAAATATTTACTCTAACACCCCCCCCCCCTTAAGATGAGCAAGACTGCAGCTACAAACAAGTGCAAGAAAGCAAAAGAAACTACAATGCATGAAAGAAAACAAGGCTCCTGACAACTAGGCCTAATCAGGTACCCGAACAACCAAATCTCTATAAAGTGGAGAAATAGAGAAAACCTCATGGGAAAAAATCTACTCCAAAAAGAGATGCAAAAAGAAAGTACAAATTGAATGTCTCAAGAGACTCTCTCAAGAACATATGCAGATATACAATCAAATACCCCCATGAGGGAGAGTCGAGACTCCAAAGCCCCCCAAAAATGAAAGAACCCCTATGCCAATGATCAAACCAATGTGTCTCCTTAGAGGAAGAAATAGATCCAACGACCGAGGAAGAGGAAATCCCTACATGTGAGGTAAAAATGCAAGTCCTGGATGATGCTCACTAAAGAACTGAACAACAACAGGAGTGTCTAAATAAAAAAATGGTGAATCAAACAACTCAAGATGATCTTGAAATGGAATCTCCAATGAAGAATGGATAACAGGTGTGTTGAATCTATCATATGTGAGGAAAGGAATATCCTCTGATATGGCCTCAACAACTACACTTGATGGCTCGATGAGTGGAGAAATAATGTCAGTAATAGCAGAAGAGGAATCCTGTTGAACAAATATGATCTCAATAGGAGGAAGAGGTGTAGAAGTCTCAACACTAGTCTCATGAATAGATGGAAGAACACAAGTTCAAGTGACCAAAATTCACCTCAGATACTGCATGCTCTCTTGTAGAAAGAGAGGGAGATAGTGGACCAAAGTGTGTGAATGCATACAATCAGGAAGAATGATCAACTATCCCTATTGCAACAATGTTGCTAGTCTGAATGTCTCTGATGCACACTGAATCAGGTGTGAACTGAACTATCTTCCTTGTCCCACTGTGAGCAATCTGATAGCTGGAGAGAAGGTTAGTGGACAAAGATGGTACACATAGGACATCATTGAATGTACCATCATTAATGTCAATAGAACCTTCTCCACATACACTCATATAAGTGTTATTACCCAAGAATATGTGTAGTGAGGACGCAACCCGAAAGATGAGAACATGTCCTGAGAAGATGCCATATGCTGTCAAGCACCTGAATCCAGTAGACATCTAGATGAATGTGAATTGGTGGTTGCACATAATGCATGACCCTTATGTGGGTCTTGTCCAACTATCTGGAATGATGGTGAAGAAGAAGACTTGCCTAATGTAGATGAAGAAGATTGATGAATATGGTTCTTCTCAAGAAGAGTTGTCAAATCTGAAACCTGTTTTGCATATCCATCTATCTTCTTCTCATAACACTTGGAATCATCATGTCTTGGCTTAGTGCAATAAGCACAATTACGTCTGTCTTTCTTCGATGATTCCCTCTTAGGAGAAGGTGAATCAGAAGTGTTCTTTCAACTAGAATCCTTCCAATACTTTGTGGTCTTTGGTTTCTGTTTCCGCTCTAACTTCTGCTTCCCCTGATAGGACTGTGCTACCAATGCTTAGTGTTGTGATCCTATGAGAGCATCCAACCATGATATCTTGGCCTGCTCTCGTGTCAACTGATCACAAAACTCCTCAAAAGTAGGCATGATAAAATGTGCACCCAAGGCATCCATAGTAGAATGGAAGGTAGATGAGAATATCTAAAAGTTCCCATGAAACTTTGACAAAATCAGGTAAATACACTTTGTATCAGTCTTAACCTTACCACAACCCTATAGAAGAGATCTCTGTTGTTTGAATTTCATCAGAAAGTCCTCAATGGAGGGAAAAGAATCAGGTACAAGTGAAGTCAACTATACCTCAATCTGTAGTGCAAGGAATTGATTAATGGTACCAAATAAATCATTGAACTTGGTCCACATTTCAAGAGGATTGTTACATGCATCAAGATGAAACAACAAGTTCTCTGAAACATGCAAGGAAATCAAACCCATAGCCTCATCCATCTTATTTCTATGCTGCATAAACTCAAATGGCCTGGTCAAAACTGGTTGAACCGTATCTAAACAAGACCACAACCCCTTTGATCTGAGAAGACATGTCATGAATGCCTTCCAGGTATGATAGTTATGAGGTGTGAGAAGTTCAACAGTAGAAATGTTTTCGACCATGTTTGAAGAGGTTTAATGAATGTTTGATGTGAAGAGTTTCTGGTTTTCTCGAGTAAATAACAAAAAGCAAGAAAAAAACTCCCCCCACAATGCAAGAAACCAAACCCCAGTAGTGATTTTGCAGCAAAAAAGCAAGAAAAAGCAAAAACGGCTTTAGACTTAATCTTGTGTACCTAATATTTTTTTGAAAAAAAAAAAGTAGTAGATCTGAATAGAGAGAGTTCATAGCTTTTCGACACCTATTCATTTTTGAAACAAGAAGTAAAATTGACCAAGTTATGCCCTCCGGAGTGCAGAAATATCATCTGACTTTCATTACAAAAAAATATAGCCAAACTACAAAATTTTGAAAAATATCCTACACCATCATGATGAGCTCAAAGCCACCTTTCTAACACCTATTTTCATTCAAAACATGGAGAAAAATCTCCCATTTTATGCCTGATTTAGTGAAGATAGGTCAAAAAGGGCAAAAGGGGTCTTCACATAGCCCTCAAGGGCTAAAAATTGTTCGGCCCCTGGTCACATGGCCGACCAAGGGGCTGGTGCATAGGGATAAAGCAGAGCCCTTGGTTCCTCATGTGAGCTTGGGCTTCAATGTAAAGCCCGTGGGGGCTAAGGCTAGAGCCAACGACCCTTAGTGGCGACGTCGCTCGACCTGGTGGCGCCCGGGTGGCTGCCCGAGGGCTGGTTGGTGGCCGCTCGGTAGTGCCCGATGTTGAAAATGGGGGCACACGATTTTATATGGAAAAACTTTAAAAATCAATTTAAAATCAATTTTTTAAAATTTTTCCTCGAAATTTGTTCCTTAAGGTCGTACAGCCTTGGGGCGAATTTGTTTTTGCCTTTTCGGTTGATAGAGGTCAAATTGGACAAAATTTATAAGAAAATAGGGGTTTTTGGATGCTCTAGACTCAATGGCGAGGTCCGTTTTGTCCAAAAATGCCCAAAAAATTAGGTGACCCACAGATCCACAAAAAATCAACTTGTAAAACTATGAAAGCCTGATCCAACCCTCATAGCTCCAAATTCTTCAAACAAGAATAGGCTGCAGCAGTTGGCTCTGATACCATGTAGAAGTTTTTAAAACCAACTTTAGAGTCCAAGAACACCTGCACGCAAATGGATACCTGTTATAGGGAAGAGAATGGATGAAAAAGAAAATGAGGGTTTGAAGCTCTGAAATATTAAGAGATTATATTATCAGAACAATAGAATAAAAAATATACAATGGATTAATCCTTAAGAAAGGAGATCATGCAAAACCTTAAAGAAACCCTAATAGGTAGACATTTAATAATTAATATAATTATCCAGTGTCACATTATGCAAACTAAAGTGAAATATTAATAAAGGAAGAAAGCTAACTTAATTAACATAATTAAGTTAAAACCTTTTGTCTAACACCCCCCCTTAAAATAGCAAGAGTGCAACTACAAACAAGTATAAGAAAGAAAAAGTAACTACAATGCATGAAAGAAAGCAAGGGTCCTGACAACTAGGCCTGATCAGGTACTTGAATTAAACCAAATCTCTGCAAAGTGGAGAAATAGAGAAAACCTCATGGGAAAAACTCTAATCCCAAAAGAGATGCAAAAAGAAAGTACAAATCGAATGTCTCAAGAGACTCTCTCAAGAACATGTGTAGATATACAATGAGATACCCCCCATGAGAGAGAGTGGAGACTCCAAAGCCCCCCCAGAATGAAAGAACCCCTATTCCAATGATCAAGCCAATGTGTCTCCTTGGAGGAAGAAACAGATCCAACAGTTGAGGAAGAGGAAATCCCTGGATGTGAGGTAAAAATGGAAGTCCTGGATGATGCTCACCGAAAAACTGAACTGCAACATGAGTGTCTGAATAAAAAAATGGTGAATCAAACAAATCAAGATGATCCTAAAATGGAATCTCCAATGAAGAAGGGATAATAGGTGTGTTGAATCTATCATCTATGAGGAAAGGAATATCCTTTGATATGGCCTCAACAACTACACTTAATGGCTCGATGAGTGGAGAAACAATGTCAGTCACAACAAAAGAGGAATCCTGCTAAACAAATGTGATCTCAATAGTAGGAAGAGGTGTAGAAGTCTCAACACTAGTCTCATGAATAGATGGAAGAACACATAAGTTCAAGTGACCAAACTTCACCTCAGATACTAAATGCTCTGTTGTAGAAAGAGAGGGAGATGGTGGACCAAAGTGTGTGAATGCATATAATGGGGAAGAATGATCAATTGTCCCTGTTGCAACAATGTTCCCAATATGAATGTCTCTGATGTGCACTGAATCATGTGTGAACTCAACTATCTTCCTTGTCCCACTATGAGCAATCTGATAGATGGAGAGAAGGTTAGTGGATAAATGTGGTACACATAGTACATCATTGAATTTACTGTCATCAATGTCCATAGAACCTTTTCCACATACACTCATATAAGTGTTATTACCCATCAATATGTGTGGTGAGGACATAACCTTGAAAGATGAGAACATGTCTTGAGAAGATTCCATGTGGTGTGAAGCACCTGAATCCAATAGCCATCTAGATGAATGTGAACTGGTGGTTACACATAATGCATGACCCTTATGCGGGTCCTGTCCATCTGTCTGGAATGATGGTGAAGAATAAGACCCGCCTGATGTAGATGAAGAAGAGTGATGAATATGGTTCTTCTCAAGAAGAGTTGTCAAATCTGAAACCTATTTTGCATATCCATCTATCTTCTTCTCATAACACTTGGACTCATCATGTCCTGGCTTAGTGCAATAAGCACACTTAGGTCTATCTTGCTTCGATGATTCCCCCTTAGGAGAAGGTGAATCAAAATTGTTCTGTGAACTAGAATCCTTCCAATGCTCTATGGTCTTTGGTTTTTGTTTCTACTTCCCCTAAGAGGACTATGCTACCAATGCTTGGTGTTGTGATCCTATGAGAGCATCCAACTGTGATATCTTGGCCTTCTTTCATGTCAAATGATCACAAAACACCTCGAAAGTAGGCATGGTAAAATGTGAACCCAAGGCATCCATAGTAGAATGGAAGGTAGATGAGAATATCTGAAAGTTCCCATGAAGCTTTGACAAAATTAGGTTAATACACTCTATATCAGTCTTAACCTTACCGCAACCCTGTAGAAGATATCTTTGTTGTTTGAATTTCATTAGAAAGTCCTCAATGGAGGGAAATAATCAGGTACAAGTGAAGTCAACTCTGCCTCAATCTATAGTGCAAGAAACTGATCGATGCTACCAAATAAATCATTGAACTTGGTCCACATGTCAAGAGAATTGTTACATGCATCAAGATGAAACAATAAGTTGTCTGAAACATGTAAGTAAATCAAACCCATAACCTCATCCATCTTATTTGTATGTTACATAGCCTCAAATGGCCTGGTCAAAACTGGCTGAACCGTATCTAAACAAGACCACAGTCCTTGTGATCTAAGAACACATGTCATGAATGCCTTCCAGGTATGATAGTTATGAGGTGTGAGAAGTTCAACAATAGAAGTTTTTTTGGCCATGTTTGGAGAGGTTTAATGAATGTTTTATGTGAAGAGTTTCTAGTTTTCTGGAGTAAATAATAGAAAGAAAGAAAAAAACTCCCCCAACAATGCAAGAAACCAAACCCCAATTGTGATTTTGCAGCAAAAAAATAAGAAAAAGCAAAAATGGATTTAGAATTAATCTTGTGTACTTGATAAATTTACTGAAAAAAATAATAAAAGATATGGATAGAGAGATTTCATAGCTTTCCGCCGCTTATTTGTTTTTGGAAAATGGAGCAAAATTGACCAAGTTATGCCCTTCGAAGTGCAGAAATATCATATGACTTTGATTGCGAAAAAATACAGACAAGCCACAAAATTTTGAAAATATCCTACACCATCATGACGCGCTCAGAGCCAGCTTTCCAATGCCTATTTTTTTTCAAAACACGGAGAAAAATCGCCCATTTTACACCCGATTTAGTGAAGATAGGTCAAAAAGGGCAAAGGGGGTCTTCACACAGCCCTCAGGGGCTAAAAATCCTTCGGCCCTTGGTCACATGGCCGACCAAGGAGTTGGTGCATAGGGCTGAGGTAGAGCCCTTGGTTCCTCATGAGACCTTGGGCTTTAGTGCTAAGCCCGCAGGGGCTAAGGCTGGAGCTGGTGGTGCCAGTTGGGCCAGTGGCTGCTCGACGGTCGATTGGTGGCCGCTCGGTCGCGCGCAATGTGTAAACTTGGGGTGCAAGATTTTATATAAATATACTTAAGAAAACACTTTAAAATCATTTTTTTTAATTTTTCCTCGAAATTTGTGCCTTGAGGCCGTATGGCCTTGGGGCAAATTCTTCTTTACCTTTTCGGTCAACAGAGGCCAAATTGAAGAAATTTTATATGAAAATAGGGGGTTTGTTTTGTCCAAAAATGCCCAAAATATTAGGCGACCCCTAGATCCACTTAAAAACAACCTATAAAACTGTGAAAGCTTAATCCAACCCTCATAGCTCCAAATTCTTCAAACAAGAATAGGCTGCAGCAGTCAGCTCTGATACCATGTAGAAGTTGTCAAAACCAACTTCAGAGTCTAATAACACTTGCATGCAAATGGATACTTGTCATAGGGAAGAGAATGGATGAAAAAGCAAATGAGGGTTTGAAGCTCTGAAATATTGAGAGATTATATTATCAGAATAATAGAATAAAAAATATACAATGGATCAATCCTTAAGAAAGTAGATCATGCAAAACCTAAAAGAAACCCTAATAGGTAGACATTTAATAATTAATATATTTATTAAATGTCACATTATGCAAACTAAAGTGAAATCTTAAGAGAGGAATAAAGGCAACTTAATTAACATAATTAAGTTAAAACCTTTTGTCTAACACCCGCCCTTATGATGAGCAAGAGTGAAGCTACAAACAAGTGCAAGAAGGAAAAAGTAACTACAATGCATGAAAGCAAACAAGGGTCCCGAAAACTAGGCCTGATCAGGTTCCCGAATACAACCAAATCTCTGTAAAGTGGAGAAATAGAGAAAACCTCATGGGAAAAACTCTACTCCAAAAAGAGATGCAAAAAGAAAGTACAAATGGAATGTCTCAAGAGACTCTTTCAAGAACATATGTAGATATACAATGATATACCCCCCCATGAGAGAGAGTGGAGACTCCAAAGCCCCCCCAGAATGAAAGAACCCCTATGCCAATGATCAAACCAATGTGTCTCCTTGGAGGAAGAAATAGATCCAATGGTCGAGGAAGAGGAAATTCCTAGATGTGAGGTAAAAATGGAAGTCCTAGATGATTCTCACTGAAGAACTGAATTACAGCATGAGTGTCTAAATAACAAAATGGTGAATCAAAAAACTCAAGATGATCTTGAAATGGAATCTCCAATGAAGAAGGGATAACAGGTGTGTTGAATCTATCATCTGTGAGGAAAGGAATATCCTCTGATATGGCCTCAACAACTACACTTGATGGCTTGATGAGTGGAGAAACAATGTCAATCACAATAGAAGAGGAATCCTACTAAAAAAATGTGATCTCAACAGGAGGAAGAGGTGTAGAAGTCTCAACCTTAGTCTCATGAAGAAATGGAAGAACAAATAAGTTTAAGTGAACAAACTTCACCTCAGATACTCCATGCTCTCTTGTATAGAGAGAGGGAGATGGTGGACCAAAGTGTGTGAATGCATACAATCGGGAAGAATGATCAACTGTCCCTGTTGCAACAATGTTTCCAATATGAATGTCTTTGATGTGCACTGAATTAGGTGTGAACTCAACTATCTTCCCTATCCCATTGTGAGCAATCTGATAGATGGAGAGAAGGTTAGTGAAAAAAGATGGTACACATAGTACATCATTGAATGTACCATCATCAATGTTGATAGAACCTTTTCCACATACACTCATATAAGTGTTATTACCTATCAATATGTGTGGTGAGGGTGCAACCTCGAAAGATGAGAACATGTCATGAGAAGATGCCATATGGTGTGAAGCAACTGAATCCAGTAGCCATCTAGATGAATGTGAACTGGTGGTTGCACATAATGTATGACCCTTATGTGGGGCCTGTCCATCTATCTAGAATTATGGCGAAGAAGAAGACCTGCCTAATGTAGATGAAGAAGAGAGATGAATATGGTTCTTCTCAAGAAGAGTTGTCAAATCTGAAACCTATTTTGCATATCCATCTATCTTCTTCTCATAACACTTGGGCTCATAATGTTCTAGCTTAGTGCAATAAGCACAGTTAGTTATGTCTTTCTTCGATGATTCCCCCATAGGAGAAGGTGAATCAGAATTTGTCTCTGAACTAGAATCCTTCCAATGCTTTGTGGTCTTTGTTTTCTATTTTTGCTTCGACTTTTGCTTCCCTTGAGAGGACTATGCTACCAATGCTTGGTGTTGTGATCCTATGAGAGAATCCAATTGTGATATTTTGGCCTACTCTCGTGTCAACCGATCACAAAACACCTCAAAAGTAGGCATGGTAAAACGTGCACCCAAGGAATCCATAGTAGAATGGAAGGTAGATGAGAATATCTAAAAGTTCCCATGAAGCTTTGACAAAATTAGGTAAATACACTCTGTATCAGTCTTAACCTTACCGCAACCATGTAGAAGAGATATTTGTTGTTTGAATTTCATCAGAAAGTCCTCAATGGAGGGAAATAATCAGGTACAAGTGAAGTCAACTCTGCCTCAATCTATAGTGCACGAAACTGATTGATGGTACCAATAAATCATTGAACTTGGTCCACATTTCAAGAGGAATGTTACATGCATCAAGATGAAACAAAAAGTTGTCTAAAACATGTAATTAAATCAAACCCATAGCCTCATCCATCTTATTTCTATACTGCATAACCTCAAATGGCATGGTCAAAACTGGTTGAACCGTATCTAAACAAGACCACAACCCCTTTGATCTGAGAAGACGTGTCATGAATGCCTTCCAGGTATGATAGTAATGAGGTGTGAGAAGTTCAACAATAGAAGTATTTTCGGCCATGTTTGGAGAGGTTTAATGAATGTTTGATGTGAAGAGTTTCTAGTTTTCTCGAGTAAATAATAGAAAGCATGAAAAAAACTCCCCCCACAATGCAAGAAACCAAACTCCAGTAGTGATTTTGCAGAAAAAAGCAAGAAAAAGCAAAAATGGATTTAGAATTAATCTTGTGTACTTGATAAATTTTCTAAAAAAAAAATTAGATCTGAATAGAGAGAGTTCATAGCTTTCCGCTGCATATTCGTTTTTTAAAAATGGAGCAAAATTGACCAAGTTATTCCCTATGGAGTGCAAAAAAATCATCTGACTTTGATTGCGAAAAAATATAGCCAAATTGATTTTTTTTGAAAAATATCCTACACCATCACGACGGGCTCGGAGCCAACTTTCTAGCACTATTTTCGTTCAAAAAATGAAGTAAAATCATGCATTTTACACCCGATTTAGTGAAGATAGGTCAAAAAGGGCAAAGGTGGTCTTCACACAGCCCTCAGGGGCTAAAAATACTTCGGCCCCTGGTGACAAGGCCAACTAGGGGGTTGGAGCATAGGGTTGAGGTGGATCCCTTGGTTCCTCATGCGACCTTGGGCTTCACTATTAAGCCCGCAGGGGCTAAGGCTGGAGTCGGCGACCCTTAGTGGTGGCACTGCTTGACTCGTTGGTGCTCGGGTGGCCGCACGACAGCCGGTTGGTGGCCACTCGGTGGTGCCTGGCGTGTAAACTAGGGGTGCAAGATTTTATATAAAAAACTTTAAAAATCATTTTAAAATCAATTTTTTTAATTTCTTTTTTAAATTTTGCCTCGAAATATGTGCCTTGAGGCCATACGGCCTTGGGGCGAATTTTTTTTTGCCTTTTCGATCGACAGAGGTCAAATTGGACAAATTTTATATGAAAATAGGGGTTTTTGGACACTCGAAACTCAATGGCAAGGTCCATTTTGTCCAAAAATTCCCAAAAAATTTGGTGACCCCTAGATCCACAAAAAATCAACCTGTAAAACTATGAAAGCCTGATCCAAGCCTCATAGCTCCAAACTCTTCAAACAAGAATAGGCTACAACAGTCGGCTTTGATACCATGTAGAAGTTGTCAAAACCAACTTCAAAGCCCAAGAATACCTACATGGAAATGGATACCTGTCACAAGGAAGAGAATGGACAAAAAAAGCAAATGAGAGTTTGAAGCTCTGAAATATTGAGAGATTATATTATCAGAATAATAGAATAAAAAATATACAATGGATCAATCCTTAAGAAAGGAGATCATGCAAAACCTAAAAGAAACACTAATAGGTAGTTATTTAATAATTAATATATTATTAAATGTCACATTATGCAAACTAAAGTGAAATCTTAAGAGAGGAATAAAGGCAACTTAATTAACATAATGAAGTTAAAACCTTTACTATAACAGTATTGACTTTGGTGAAAATTTTGCACCTGTAGCTAGACTTGAATCCATTAGAATATTCTTGGCCTATTTTTTTTTCAAAAACTTTACTATATATCAAATGGATGTAAAAACTGCCTTTCTAAATGGTTATTTGGATGAAGAATTTTATATAGAACACCCTGAAGGGTTTACTTGCAAAAACAAGCCTAATCCTTTTTACAGGCTGAAAAACGCTTTATATGGCCTAAAAAAAGCTCGTAGAGCTTGGTACTCCAGACTGGACAGTCATTTAATTTCAAAGGGTTTTATTAGAGGAGGAGTAGACAACAATATTTATGTTAAGATTGAAGGTTCTGATATTCTAGTTGTTGAAATATATGTTGATGATACTATCTTTGGATGCAACAATATTGCTTTGAGTTAAAAATTCTCTCAGATTATGGAATCTGAGTTTGAAATGTCAATGTTGGGAGAACTATCCTTCTTCTTAGGTATTCAAATCTCTCAACTTGAAACTTGTATTTTTCTCTCTCAAATAAAATATGTAAGAGAGATGCTAAAAAAAATTCAAATGGATGAATGTCATCTAGTTAGCACTCCAATGGTTACCGGTTGCAAACTCAATAAGGTTGATGATTCTCTTGCCATAAATCCAACTGACTATAGTTCAATGGTAGTTAACCTATTATATCTAATAGCGTCAAGACTTGACACAATGCAAGTTGTTTGCATGGTTGCAAGATTTCAGTCATCTCCTAAGGAATCTCATATTAATGCTATTAGAAGGATTCTTAAATATGTTCAGGGCACTCTTGATTATGGACTCTGGTATCCCAGAAGCAATGATTTCTCATTAATTGCATATACTAATTCTGACTAGGTTGGTTGTCTAGATGATAGGAAAAGCACCAGTGGTGCTGCTTTCTCTCTTGGTGATCGATTAGTGGCATGGCACAAAAAAAACAAGAATCTGTTCCACTCTCTTCTACTGAAGAAAAATATATTGCTGCCACCTCTTGCTTTACTCAAGTAATCTAGATGTCACAAACCCTATCTAACATGGGTATTGAAATTCCTAAACCTGTTTCTATTCTGTGTGATAGTACTAGTGTGATTAATATCTCCAAAAATCTTGTTATGCACTCTCGCACTAAACACATTGCTATTAAATTTCACTTACTTCATGAAAAGGTGCTGGCTAATGAGGTTTTTGTGCAATATGTTACTACACAAGCACAGGTTGGTGACATCTTTACTAAGCCTTTGGCTAAAGAGGTATTTGAAAGAATTCGGTCTAGATTGGGAGTTGTCTCTCAATCCTTGTTATCTTAATACTCTATCTTGGTGATAGGGGGAGCTGGTCAACTCTCCTTGCAACTCATACTTTGCTACTCCATTGCTATATTTTTTGCTTCATGGAATTTCACTGTTGTCTTCCCTTTATCCTTGTGACAAAAAGGGGGCGAATTATGAGCTCTTGGTGTTTAGTATTTCGGCTTGGTGGCTCATCTTTTTCCATCAAGAACAAAGGGGGAGTTTGTTGAGCTTCTCTTTTGCTATTTGTCCTTGATGACAATATTGTGTTTCAGTTTGGCATCTTTGTGGTTGATTATTCAATTGCACTGCTTCTATTATGTCATTGGCATACTTACTTTGGCATTATGATGTTATTTTTGATGGCACTGATCTCTTGACTCCATGTGTAGATCATAAGGAATCTTTTCTATAGGTTTATGTGGTATTGGCATGTTCAAATTTCTAACATCATGGCTTTGATAATGTTTTTGAACTTCATCAGAATTGTATCTTTCTCTATTCAACCTTGTTTAGGTAATGCTTTTAGTTATTTTGGCTCTTGGAATTACAAAATGCAATTGGTTTTTAGTTTTAAGAAAACCCTATCAGGTTTCCTTAAACAATTGATAATGGCTTGGGCATATGGTATATTGAATTTGGCATGGATATATGGCACATTGAAATTGGCATGGAATTAGCCTTTATTACATTTCATAAGGCATTGGATATATTGGGCATTATTTCATGGCAATCGGCTTTGAATAAAGGTAAACAAATTGATCATTACATTTGCATATGATATCGGGTCTTATGGTTGATAAATTGCTAGGCCTTAAGGCTGACAGCAGGTATGAGGTTATGTTTATTTAAAAGCCACTATGACAGTGACATGGCCTTGAATTCTTGGTAAGAAGGATGGCTAAGGTAATTGACATTTGGTTTTTAAAGTGGTCATGGAAAATTATTTAAGGTATTATTGTGTCAGCATTTCACTTGATTAATAATTGAACATTGATAATGATGATCGACGGTGTGCATACATTCAGAGGTAATGAGATGGTCAGTATGCATTGCATTGGTTTTTCGGTGGAATTCAAAATGTATTATGGGTTTCTACTTATTACTTTAGTCCTTCAGACTTCAAATTTTATCAATACTTGTAAAACTCATTAGTTGATTTGCTTTGGAAAGTTTAGGGCAATCATTTTTGTTTCACATGCTCAAGGGTTTGGAACCCTAACTCGACCGCCTCTATAGAAATCTACTCAGTCATTTCACTGTGTTTGTTGGCTATCTACAATTCTTTATCAATGAATGGGACTCTCTGCAAAATCCTCTACATGGTTGATACTCTTTTCAATATTTCGTCACTCGGTAAAGGCCTAAACCTAGAAAGAGTCTATGTTGCTTTGCTACTCTACCAGTCTGGTAAATAGCTCCATGTCAAACTCTCTTTCCTTCTCCTCAAGTATTCACCTTATCAACTGTCTTTTGAGGAACTGTTATTTCTACTGGCACAAAAAGTTGAATGTGTTTGCTTCTTTTTGGAAAATGGTAAATTGGGTTTATTTGTTTGTGATCAAAAATAATGCATGTCAATTTCACATAATCTGAAATGCATATAAAATTACTTTATCATATTAATTATACTCCTACTTTAAGGGATGGTGTTTTTGATTTGTGGGTAATTATTCGTTCTGCAAATCTTTTCAGTCTTTCACTTGGATTCAGTGATTATTGTTTTTGGGTGCACCATTATGAGGTTTCAGTTACACTACCTTGAGGTTTCAATTATATTACTATTGCATTAGTTTTTGAGGGTATTGTACATGGAGTTTTTTTTTTAATGTTGTTTGAATTAGAATTTATTGTGTAGGCTCCTTATGTGGACATGGTTCAGTCTCCTTTCTAAAAATGCATATTCCTTGACTATTTTTTTCAGAAGAAAACGTTCATGTTGAACATTTTCTAAAACACATAGCAATACCTGGCAATGTTGTTCAACAGAAAGTGGGTACTTTGAAATATACCTATGTTGTTTTGGAAAATGAAAAAAACTAGTTACCGTGTTGTAATTTACTTGAGATGTAATGATTAAATTTTTGTAAGAAGAAAAACAAAGGGATTAGGTTTTTTAGACTCTTGAAAAATAGAGAGAAAGTGTTAACTATTTTTGGTAAGAACAAAAAATGATAGTGAAGAATAGTGAAAAAAAAACATAGCTACTGTATTGAAGAAATGTTGAGTTTTGAGATTGAAAATAAGAAATATGAATTAAATATCAAGCTATCATAAGGCTTGACAATGGTTGGAATTCGGAAGGGTCATTCTTGAACCTTGAGGATTGTAGGCATTGTCCGTCAAGAGGCACTTGAGAGAAACGAGAGAAACAGAGAGATCCTCTGTATCATTGTATCTCTTACTGAAAACAAAAAAGGGGTTGGTGCTCCTTGAAATTGGTGTTTCTAAAAGAGGGGTTGGTGCTCCTTGAGTTGGTGCTTAGAAATCAGCCTATGAGGAAATGGTTAAAAGTGGTTATTAAAATAAAAGCCTAAAAAGGCAGCAGTTAAGGAGTGGTTTTTCTACCCCAGGAGGGTTTTCCACTTGACATATCTTGTGTTATTTTTTTTATCTGTGGTTCATCTAATTCATTGCATGAATGCTTTAATATGCTATGTTTCACTATTATAATTCTCATTTCAGTTATATGTGATTGCATTCAATACATGAATGAGTTTATCATTGATAAATGAGAGCATAAATATGTTTTATATCAATTTTAGTAAAAAAATTCAAAACTATTAATGACACCGATTCACCCCCCCCTCTCAATGTCCTTTTCACTCCAACAACAATCTCCTGTTCTTTTCCTTTTCCTTCAATTTTTGGAATTTTGCATATCAGAGGAGTGCAGACAATAGTTTATTTTTCTCTTTTCTTCTTTCTCTCCATATCACTAGAAAGGAACGAACTTCAAGTGCCCTTACTGGAAGAGAAATACCAACTGAGCCAAATTTTCCTAGCAAACTCTTAAAGAAACTTTGATATTCTTGATCAAAGTTTTCCAAAATTTTAGAGTGAGTGTAAATTTGTTTGCACGCCGGTTCATTTTCTTTCCACATCACATTATTGTTCATTGGTAAGCAATTCAGAAAATACATCATAAGACATGCAAAATTAGTACCTAACCTAAAAGGGTAGCCTATCATCTTTGAAAGTTGCACATTCTCCATCAGTTGATCTTTCAGCAAACTGTAGAGATCAAAATCCTGATCTTCCATTATCATTTTGTGTGAAATGTAAACTACATCAGCCGAGGTTGCTCCTTATTTGTTTCTGAAAAAGATTTTATAATATATTGTGTGCAAAATGTACCTTGTTACTGCATCTCTGATTGTCAAGATTATTAATGCCCTTTGATCTCCAATAACTCTAGTTAGGGTTTTGACTTCTTTATTCCAAATTGACTTCTTTCTCGGTATATCCCCAACTTTGCATAATCCAGTTAAATGTTCAATTACTTCATTCGAAATGAGGTAGGGTTTGTCTAGAATTAGAGTATCATCATTTAATCTGCTCAAAATAAACTTAATGATTTATGCATTCTCGAAATAGGGAAACTTATTCCAAATATCCAAATTTTTGTGTTTAGCTTCTTTCAACCATTTCAATTCATTGGGCGACAACAACTTCCTCATAGCTCTAATATTTTCACTATTATACTCATCTAGATTGATCATTCCTTTGATTTGTTTCATTTTTCCTTCCAAACTCATGTTTCATTTCTATCAAGCACACACCAAATTGACTGAAATTTTTTTGAAGTACCTAATGAATTAGGGTTTTGCTACTGAATTTCCTTCACGCCTTCGAAATTGTGTTGCAGAGCACTCTCCTTCTTCTCTTCTTTGATGCAAAGTGTCCAACTTTTCTTTTATAGCTCACACACTTGTAGCAAATTCCTTTTCCCTAGGTGTTTTGGATACCTTTTTTTCTTAGACAGCGTGAGAAAAATACTTTTGCACATCTTCAATTGCTTGAATTACCTTGTGAGTGATTTGCAGAGCATCTATAGATCATTAATACAATTGTTGATAGATTTTCACATTTCAATACCAACTATGGATAGGGGAAAAAGGATTTTCTTGAATAACTCCCCCTAGGCCAAAGGCCTAAAATCAATTCCTAGAGAAATTACCAGAAGCAGCTTCTGGTGCAAAACCATTTCCAGAATCAAAATCTTTCTTCCTTACCCATGTCTTCTTCATCTAATCTCTTATTTCATCTATAATCAATTTCCCTTTTCCTTTTTCATCTTTTTGTGCATTTATGCCTTTGTATACCAAACCTCTTCTATTCACATTTCTATTTCTATAGAATCTTACAATGTGACTGTATCTGTTGCAATTGTAGCAAACAATATTTCCTTGTCTAGACCATTCATTCCATTGATTAAAAATATTCCCAAATCTTCCACAGGTATAACATTCAACATTCTTTCTACTGATAGAGTTGTTTGACACGTTTCTACATTCAATTGACTTATGACCAAACTTATTGCAATTGAAACACTGACCAGAGAATGATGAATTACTTGGTTTCATTTTAATTTTGCATTGAGCAACCATATGAACAAATTTATTGCAAGAAAAATAGTATCCATTAAAATTTTGAGCATTAGGTTGTCTTACCGAATACCTTCCACCTTTTTTCATCTAATTATTTTGCCTAAAATTCTTTTGTCTAGATCCAAAACTTTCTCCTTTTTCATATCCAAGACCTCGCTTGTCATTAGTATTCTTTTTTCCCTTAATAAACTCATTAAGCTTAGCATAACCGATCTTAAACTTCTCTTTGTTTTCATTTGCAGTAGTAAGTTCATCCCTGAGAATAACAATATTTTTTTCATGTTCTTCTTCATTGTTTCTGAATTGTTGCAGTTCATTTTCTAACTAAATGAATTCTCCATTAATTCTTCTACATTCATTAGATCTTTCTTTTAAGGACTGAGCAAGATTATCCTCATTCTTCTTTCTTTCTTCAATTTCTTTAGTTAGCTTCATTACCATGGATTCCATTTCATGCTTTAGGGTGTTAGTGTAATATATTATTTATTACACTAGCATAGGTTAACTTAGGTCATATTAACCCTAGGTTGCATTTAATCTCTTAATAATGTTGTCAGGGTTTTCTTGTTGTCACAAGTTGTTAGATCAAGAAACATGGCAACATCTTAATGCATCTTGTATCTCACCCTTTCTTATATAAGGAGGGTTATTATATCATTTGAAACATCCTTTTTACCTCATCATTTGAGAGGTCTTAATATCAAGCAAGCTCATTCTTACATATCCTCTTGTGGAAGATTTATCATTATTTTTGTAGGTGTTCCTGGTTATTAATCTTATTCAAGATTTCTAACATGGTATCACAGCCATTCCTGCAAGACTCTTCCCAAATCTGAGGATTGAGCTATGGCTATAAAATCTTCTTTGAGGTTGTCTCCATATTAAGGTTTTCTTGGAAGGTCACTTTTGGTGCATGTTGGAGGAAATATGAGCTCATATCCGAGTCCAGGGCTGGCGAGAAAGTCAAATCTGGCTTTTGCTTCACTAAAATAGAGATCGTGATAGATAATTGCGGAACCGAGGTTTCAAGTTCAAATCTGACAATCGACTTGCATATTTTTCAATTTTAATCAACATTACAGGTTCTAGCATGCCTTTTCATGTTTAGGTAGCTGATTCAACCTTTGCATGTCATTTTTTGGTTGTTGGGGTCAATTTTTATTGCTAAAGGTGTCTATTTTACACTAGATCTACATCTTGTGTACATTTGCAAGAAAAAATGCCATCTGGGTTTTGTTCGCCGCATAAAAAAACCATTTGGGTACTTTTTAGTTTTTGCATGCAATCAGTATATTTTGCAGAAATGAAATCAGAAAGCTTCAGCCATACCCCTCTCCATTGGCAGTTTCAGATTTGAAGGCAGTTTTCCAATGCTCCATTCTTGCTCATACGAATCTGTTTCTCACAAATTTGTTTTTGAATTTGGCTATTTTTTTGTCCTCTATGCACTAGTGCAGACATTTTTTTGTTTTCATGCAGAAATATTTCAGAAATTTCAGATTCTCAGTTGTGACATTGCACGGTTCTCGTTTTGGGAAATTCAAAGAAGCATAACTTTCTCATACGACCTTGTATCAAGGTGATTATTTTTTTGAAAGTGCATGTTTTTTTGAGTAGATTGCAGTGGTGTTGTTATTTTTACTTGTCTAAGTTCCAATACTGTAGTTTCAGTTTACACCCTATTTGTGAGGGTTTTGTAATACATTGAAATCAAGACCACTTAGTATTTCTCGCTGGTGGAAGTTGTAAACGCACTAATATAAAGTGCCAAATCATATTTTATTGAGGGGGGTTCAATGTGTTGACTCTTGTTAGCACATATTCTCTTTTAGAAACATGATTTTATGCATCATAGTTCATTATGGGGTTCTCATTTCATCCTACTTTGATCATGTTGAAATGGGGAAACTACACACAATGGAGAAATGGTATCATCACACATCTCCGATGGCTTCATTTGTTTCCAAATTTGTATAATCTTGTTCCCCCTCTTGGTACTAAAAGTAAGAAATTTGCTTGGAATTGCAAAAGGGATCATGTCTTAGGAGTCATTGCAATGCATATTGATGTTTCCACCTTGAAAAGTGTTGATCATTGTGATTTCCCTCATACTCTTTGGACTAAAATTTGGGAGATTCATGGAGATCATGACAATCAGCCATTCCTAGATGATCCTATTTCAGATTGTCTTGTGCCTCTTCATCTTTCCAATAGGATACCCTATGATGCAGATACTATGCGGGAGTTTGAATATTTGGAATACTTTGAATCTTTAGATGAGGATGAGGATGAAGAGGGTTCTTCTGATGCTTCTGCTTCTCCATTAGAGATAGTTGATGTACCTTCACCTTCAGTGACTTCATTACAATCAGTATCATGTTATCTTCCTGATTGGGATTCCTATCTATCAAACATTGCATCCTTGTTTGTGGAGTCTCACATTTCAGATTTGTAGGACATATTTGAGGGGATATCTCTCCTATTTGATGATAGTCATTGTACTCCTATTGTCAAATCATCATAGTCTTTGGATTTCGTTTAGCATTTGTTTCTGCATCGTCCTGATTTGTCACCTTCTACATTGATTGGGTATGTACCTGAGTGGGTTGTGGCATCTTCATCTTCATCAGGCAAGGAGACACGTGAGAAACTTTTAGATACATCATCAGCATTCATATACATCCATCCTTCCTTCAATTCCTATTTGGAATGGGAAGCATCTCTACACTTGCACTTGGTTTTGTTTCTTTCGAAAGGGAGACAAGTTGTTTGTCGACATTGGATCATGTTTTGTCTACATACACTTACCTTTTTTGTAGGTGATCACATATCTTGGGGGGTGCTATATTGTCTCTCTATTTCCCACCTATGGGAGGGGGCATTGATTGTATTGTATCCATGTGATGATTCTTGTCCTTGGGGGGATGATTTTGAGTCCTCCATTCATCACCTTTTTGCATTTTATCTCCTTTTCGGAGAGGGGTTTTCTTCCCACTAGGTTTTCCCCTTTTCTCCATTTAGTGGGAGATTAGCTGCATTTTCATCCTATGTACATGGGTACCTAATATGGCCATCAACCGGGACCCATTATCATCATGCATAATCATTGCATTTTCTTTTCCTCCCTAAGCTGCACTTATGGGGGGGTGTTAGTGTAATATATTACTTATTACACTAGCATAAGTTAACTTAGGTCATATTAACCCTAGGTTGCATTTAATCTCTTAATAATGTTGTTAGGGTTTTCTTGTTGTCACAAGTTGTTAAATCAAGACACATGGCAACATCTTAATGCATCTTGTATCTCACCCTTTCCTATATAAGGAGGGTTATTATATCATTTGAAACATCCTTTTTACCTCATCATTTGAGAGGTCTTAATATCAAGCAAGCTCATTCTTGCATATCCTCTTGTGGAAGATTTATCATTGTTTTTGTAGGTGTTCCTGGCTATTAATCTTATTCAAGATTTCTAACATAGGGTAGCATTGTCTCTGGCAAGCTTTTCACATTATTCAGTTATCTCTTCAAGGTTTGATTCAGGCGAGCATCATCCATGTTTTCAGTCTCTTTTTTCTTAATCTAATCATAGATATCCTTCCTCTTTTCCTTGGATTTAACAATCTGATCCTTCAATGATTGAATGAATTTCTCAACATCCCTAAGAATTGCTTTCATTTCTAGAACTTTTGCTTTAGATTGGTCAAGGTCATCAAGTGCCACCAAGAGCTATTGTTGAAGACTATCAAAGTCCATTACATTCCAAGATCCACCTCAAGTTGTCAAAATTATTTTGAGGAACTTAACTCTGATACTAATTGTTGGACTCAAGGGAACACTGCAAGGGGGGGGGGGGGGAATCAATGTTCTACAAATTTGAACTTTATTAATCTGATATTTAAACCATTTACAACTTTGAACTGAAGGAAATATGAAAACACACAAAGAAAACATCCACAACACTATAACACAAGGATTTTTATGTGCAAACCCTATTAGGGGAAAAACCACAGTGGAGGTCAATCCACAACTCGAGTATTCAAATATAAGTTTTATAAAATTGGAATGCACTTGCATTCAGGCTCACTTCCTAGAGCTCACTGCTCAAAATAGAAAGGCTCACTACCATACAAAATTTTCAGATTACGACCATTTGAAGGGTTGAATTGAAGTGATAGCATCTACTCATGCCTAGTTACAGTTCTGATTAGGTTCATAGATTAGATTTTGGACCTTCTTTCAAATTCGACACTTTTCTATGCTCTACTCTTTTATTCACATCATAAATCTTGTATTCACAGAACAACTCTTCTAAATTTTGCATCACACACTAGAATACTTTACATCTCATATGATTCAATATCCGAAATGATATATCCGATCTCTTATATATATCCACAACCAAATATTTGATCATGCATATGTCGGCTTTAACGAAACATAAAATACTTTTCATGCGTTGGCTAAATCCATAAATGATTCTTAATGCGTATCCTCCAAAGTTAGCCAAAGCATAGTGAGGACCCAAATAAACATGTTCAAACACAAATAAATTCAAACAATTACTCCTTAGACATCCGCAATGACTATATCTACCAAGTCGGCCTTCTAGCATTGATAAACATAAAATCAATACATTGAATCTTCTAGCTCATACACCGATTGATGCGCCAACACAAAACTTGAGATTAAGGTATCCCAAATACCCAACAAGCTTCCCTGCGATGTGAAAAATGAAATGATAAAATGATAATGTATATTGATCGAAAAACTTAACTCTAGTCTGATACCCTGTTCTTCATTCTAACTTTCGGTATGAATAGGTACTAATGTGCATACTAGATCAATGACTTAGGTTGCCATCAATGACAACACTAAAAATTCATATGCCAACATGTCACACATGATTGAGATCGGTTCATAAAATGATATGCCAAAATCCTTCAACATTTTTTTCATCCACGGTGTTTGAGTGCAACATGAGGATGCTGCAATGTATTTAGCTTCAACAATAGATAAAGATACAAAATATTGTTTGTTACTTGACCAAGCAACCGACCAGGAGCCAAGGAAATAAGCTCCACCACTTGTACTCCTATTATCAACACATCCAGCCCAATCAACATCAGTATAGGCTGTCAAAGTGAAATTTGAGTCCTTTGGATACCATAACCACAAATCTTCTGTATGCTTCAAATATCTAAAGATCTTTTTAACTACAACAACATGTGATTCCTTTGGTTCTTGCTGAAATCTTCCTGCTAAATAAATTGCATACATAATGTCTGGTCTAGTGGTAGTTAAATATAACAATCCCCTAATCATTGATTTGTACATGCCTATATTAGCTTTAGGTGTTTCATCTTCTTTTTTCAACGTGCATCCAATAACAATAGGTGTACAAACTGGTTTAGAATTCTCCAACCCAAACTTCTTCAATAGTTCTTTTGTATACTTGGACTAAGAAATTAAAATTCCTTTGTTGTTTTGATTTACTTGCAATCCAAGGAAGAAATTTAGCTCACCTATCATAGACATTTCAAATTCCTTCTGCATTTCATTTATAAATTTTTTGCACATATCATCATTTTCTCCAAAAATTATGTCATCAACATAAACCACAACAATCAACATCTGATCTGAATGAGTTATGTAGTATAAATTAATATCAATAAATCCCTTTTGAAATACTTTTCTAATCTGCCATACCAGGCTCTAGGTGCCTGCCTAATCCATATAAAGCTTTCTTCAACCTGCAAATGACATTTGGGTCACTTCCGGATTTGAATCCCTCTGGTTTCTCAATGTAGACTTCTTCCTCCAGTTCTCCATTCAAGAATGCAGATTTCACATCCATTTGATAAAATTTGAAATCCTTGAAAGTTGTAAAAGCTAAGAAAATAATAATTTCTTCCATCTAAGCAATGGGGGCATATGTTTCTTCAAAATCAGTACCTTCAATCTGAGTGTAACCTTTGCAAACTAATATTGCCTTGTTTCTACTTAAACCTTTCCATTTTCATCCAGCTTGTTCTAGAGCACCCACTTTATTTCAATCACATTGTTGTCTGTTGGTTTGGGCATAGGTTCCCAAGTCTATTTTTTCTCTATTTGATCAAGCTCTTCTTTCATTGCTTTCACCCAATTCTGATCATTACATGCTTCTTCCATAGTCTTTGGCTCAGTTTCCAAGAGTAGGCACAATAATACTTCCTTAAAAATGGTGTTTACTTAAAAAAATTAGTTTTCAAAGGAGATGGAAAAAGAAGTGGAATCTGATTCCAAAAAAAATGAAAAAAAATATATTTAAAATCTACAGATAGAATGTCACAAATCACTAGTTTGCATCATCTTCAAAATCCTCACGGTTTAGCCGCTATAGGTATCTGAAAGTGAAGATTTACTTAGAAAAAATCAGTTCAGTGTCCAGTTTGACCAAAAATTGTAAACTAGTATTATGGGATGAGCTAGTGGACAAAGTTGTTTTCTATTTTGAGGCAGCACATACCACTTTTTCAAGAAAAGAGGGATATTGCAAGGAAATGGTAGAAGATGAAGAAGTTCTCCTCAACCAATTCATTGACTCTGACCCATTCAGAAATTTCTATGCCATGGGACTAGGCACGTATGTAATATTTGATGATGACTTGGTCTATCTGAAACTGATGAAGGATCCGAAAAATTATGATGATCCGATGGATAATCATCTATGGACCTTGTACTTTGACGATGCTAAATGAAAATCTGGTTTTGGAGTAGGAGTTTGATTGTTGTCTCTAACAAGATCAGAGACCCTTAAGGCTTGTCAATTCCAGTTTTTGTGCTCTAATAATGACGCTAAATATGAAGCCTTGATCCATGATTTTTTTCTTGCCGAGCGGATGGGTACAAAAAGGTTGCAGGCATTCAAAGATTCTAAGTTGATTGTGAGCCAAGTCTGAGGGCAAGAAACTGCTAAAAATACGAGGATGAAGGCCTATAGACATCGGATATGGGATTTAATCAAAGGTTTTGAAGCTTTCAATGTGCAAGTCATTCCTTGATCCCAGAATAGTATAGCGGATTAGATGGATTCTATCGGGTTGCAGTTTGAGCTGACTTCTGATTCAAAGCAAAGAACAGTTCAAATCGTTGTCCGACCATCAATTCCTGACAATGATCAAAATTGAAAAGTGTTCAAGGATGACACCCAAATAACCACTTTTATCCAAAAGTCAAAGGGAGTTTATGACTATTCAGAACTAGAAGTTCAACCTTTCGAAGGGTAGGTCATTTAGCTAAAAGGAAATAAGCTCCCTCAGGGTTTAATTTCCCTTGATAATCTCTTTGACTGTAAAGATATGAGGAATGGTAAACAAAGGTTTACAACCAATGAAAATGATTATGAAGAGTTGGATGTCAGAAATGGCAAAAATCTGAAATTTGAAAGGAATGTTTCATGGGAAGATAAGGAAAGGTTAAGGGATCTATGTTCTAGGTACAATGGGGTCATAACATGGACTTATGATGATCTAGGAGGATACGATCCCGATAAAATCCAGCATACCATTGATTTGGCAGAGGGTTTAAAACTAGTCTGATAGAAGCAGAGGCCCGTTAATCCAAAAGTTGAGGCATTGATGACACAAGAGCTCACTAAATTAATTGAGTCCTGAATCATTTACCCGATTAAACACTCAACTTGGGTGTCTAATCTGGTACCCGTCCAAAAGAAGTGACATCCAACTTTGTGTTGATTTTCAAGACCTGAATAGGGCCTCACTAAAAGATCACTACCCTTTGCCTTCCATGGAGAAGATCTTGCAGATGGTAGTTGGGTCAGAGATGTTCTCATTGTTTGGACAGTTTCTCATGATACAATTAGGTATATGTCAAGGAAGGCAACCAACATAAATCAACGTTTACCACCAAGTGGAGAATGTTTGCATATGCAAAGATTCCCTTCAGACTCTCAAATGTTGGTGTGAATTTTTAGTGAGCCATGGAAATTTCTTTCACAAGATTGATCAATTCGATCATTCTAATTTATCTAGATGACCTGACAGTTTTTTCAAAGTTAAAGGTTGATCATTTTGATCATCTAGAACAATTTTTCCAAAGGTTTCAAAAGTTTTGGATTTCAATAAATCCCAAAAAATGTGTTTTCAGAGTACCTCAAGGTAAGCTACTTGGCTTTGTAGTATCCAAGGAGGGAATTACAATAGATCCTAAAAGAGTGAAATCTATAATGGATTTACCCCTACCGGTAAATTAGAAAGGGCTACAGTCTTTCTTAGGAAAGATTAATTTTATCAGTCAGTTCATTTTAGAATTTTCAGGCATCGCGAGATCGATCACATTGATGCTCAAGAAGAACTTGATGTTCAAATGGTTCCCGAAGGCAAGGTAACTTTCAAGCAAATAAAGAAGGCTATTTTTGTTGCTCCAGTGCTAGCCAATCCAAACTTTTCTAAAGATTTCTTGTTTTACGTGTACAATGGTTAGCATAGCATAGCTTCTATGCTCACTCAAAGGGATAGAGAAGGTAAGGGGGAGCATCTGATTGCTTTTCATTCAAGAACCCTCAAGGGTTATGAAACCAAATATAATTTTGTAGAAAAGAAGGCTTTTTCCATTTTCAAGAGCCTTAAGAAATTCTGACATCTGGTATCGGCCAATAAAATCACCATTTTGGTTGCTCACTCGAGTGTAAGGGAATATATTACTAAAGGAGAAATAACTGAAAAAAGAGCCAATTGGATCACCAAGATCCTAGAATATGATGTAGCTATCAGACCGACTAAGCTGGTGTGGGGAAGATGTCTCTATGAGTATCTTGCACAAGAGTCAGGTTCTGAAGTTGGCAAGGAGATTGATCAAGTCTACTCAAATTAGTTTGAGTCCAAAGACTCTTGGGTGGCAGATCAGACACTATATATGCAGAAAGGACACTACCCAATGGCCCTCCCATTCTATAAACGAAGATACTACCGACTGCAAGGCACTAGGTACGTATTAGTTGAGATAATTTTATTTAAAAGGAACTATGACAAGGTATTGCTCTGATATTTAGACAAGCCCCAAGAAGAAAGGGTTTTGTCAAAATTCCATAGTAGTCCTGAGGGTGGACATTTTTTTGCTAGAACTACTGCCCTGAAAATCATGCGAGTGGGATAATATTATCCCTCAATGTTTTTTGAAGTGCACAATTTGGTGCAGAAATGTACTTAGTGTCATTTTTTTGTTGGGAAGAGGAATAATTTTTCTTTTCCTTTAAGTCTCATCGTAACTAAAGATCCTTTTGCTCAATGGGGACTGGACTTTGTTAGAATGATAAATCCCATCTCTAATGTTGGTCATAAGTGGATCCTCAAAATGACTAATTACTTCACAAGGTGGATAGAGGCTATTGCCCTAAAAGGTACTACAAAGGGTGAGATTGTTAAATTTCTAGAGGAGCTGGTGACTAGGTTTGGTTCACCAAAGACTGTCATATCTGATAATGCTCAGGCCTTTGTAGGTTCAAAGATGTCATATTTTTCTATTAAGAATGGGATCTACCTCAAGACTTCATCAAAATATTACCCACAAGGGAATGGGTTAGTGGAGTCAAGAATAGAAACCTAATTAGGTTAATCACGCGCATTGGGTCTAAACGACCAAGAGAATGGCACAAGCATCTATAGGTTGCTCTATGGGAAAACCAAATCATGCCGAAGTAGATCCTAAAGACAACTCCCTATGAATTAGTGTATGGAAAGGAGGTAGTTTTACCTATTTCTATGGAACTCCCCACTATATAATTACTGAAAGCCCTCGAAATAGAGGAGAGTGACAGAATGAGGTACGGATAGAAGAACTCCTCAAACTAGAAGAAGACAGAGAAAAGGCCTTTGGAGCCATGATTGGCCACCAAAAGACAGTCAAGAAATGGTTCAACAAAAGGACTTCCAACCCAAATTTCCAGGAAGGAAGCCTGGTGCTCAAATATGATGAGTGCACTACAAAACCAAGGCAACACCAAATTTGAAGCATTGTGGAAGGGACCCTTCCGAATTAGTGCATGTAAGGAAAAAAATGCATATGAGCTAGAAGATATGTAAGGCAATTCTTTAGAGATACCGATAAATGATATTTATCTAAAACTATTCCATTAAAGTAAATCATTCTTTAAAAATTTCACAGATATGTACCATATGTAAACTTTTGTAAATATTGTTTTCAGTTTAAGAATAAGTCAAAAAAATGAAGAACACAAAAGAAGTAAGGAAATATTATATCATATATTATATTTTTATACAAATTTATAAGTATAGGTGTGGCTCGAGGCTCAAATTTCAACAAAAAACCTCTCTCAAGAAAAACCCAGAAAGGGTCTTTAAGCAAAAGGTACAAAAGAGAAAAATGGAGGCATTATTACAAAAAAATAAAAAGATAGGCCTCCAACCATAGGTATGTGGGAATGTTGCTCGTAGTCATTTTTTTTCTTCTTCTTCTTCTTCGTAAGTAGGAAAATAGGGAACACATAGCACACAACACATGATGCACATACCTCGACCCTAGTCTCCGCGATTGTATGCCAAAAGCTAAAAATGATTCTTGAAGTCCAACCCAGGAACAACCTCAATGCCATATTCCTGAAGGAAGTAGGTAGCTGCAGGCAGATCCAAAGCACAGTGGATTTCCAGGTCCATGGTGTGGAAGTCACTCAAAAAGGGCAGCCAGGGCACTTCCACGCCACGATCAACATACCAACGAAGGGCCATCACACTGGGAATACCGACACTAGGGATGGAAACTGGCATGATCTCACCAAGCCCTTCCAACAAAGAGACATTGAACATGCGGTGACACAACTCCACTATATGAGGCTTGGCTATATTCAAGTCTAAGAGGGAGGCCATGAAGCGGGACAAAATGTTGCAATTTCTCCTCATCTAGTTTTTATCTTCAATGAATTCCATGTCGATGACCCAACAAAAGGAAATTACCCCAAGCTGGTCGCAACCTCTTTACTAGGTGCTTGATTTTGTCAGTATTAATCTCCCTAGTGAAGGAATATTGTGGCCTTCATGGGAGAAGACGGACAGCAGTACCTAGGCCGGTAGACATGGCTAAATCAATAGAGTGAAAGATGATATGCAAATGAAGAAGAGGTTGGCTAAACTCAAGAGGCTTACTTTTTGAATGAATATAGCCTTAAGGTGGCATAGATATTTATAGAAAAGAGGTGTCGGTGAACCCAAATAGCAGAAGGTCTATTTTTAGCCAAACAACAATGGGAAAATATGAAAGTATCCAATGACCGAAGAATAAATCATACATAAAATCTAACATAGGGTCTCAAAATTATTTTTTTGGCATTGGGAGTAAATGCTCACATAAGCCGATCATTGACATGTGTCCTTTTCCATCATCAACATCCCACATAAGTGAAAAGACATGGATTAATGTGCTAATATCTGATAAATTAATGGGCGCATCTTTTCAAAGGTACTTTGTATCACCTATGTAAGATTGACATAACTAAAATCACTCTCCCCAAGACAATGAGCTTATTTGTGAAAAGAGGCAGTGAAGGGAATTACTTATTCAATTCTTGTAGAGTTTTGGTATTCCCAAGGGATATGGATCTCCAAACCACATGTATCAACTCGTTGGCAAAATTTAATTGACCAATAGTAATGACATAGCCTTAACTGCATGTACTTTCTAAGGAAATTATTTACACCAAAAGGTATATTTTTCTAAGGAAGAAAAAAGCAAGTGGACATTTCAATTAAAAAAACTCAGCAACTTTTGAAGTAGTTGTGGAAGAACCATCAACGACTAGAAGAAGGGAAAAATCTACATCAAAAAGGCTTGTTTTCGCCAATGTCTTTGGGAGTAAATTTTTTTCGAATGCCCCAGTGCCTAAGGATCAACCATTCGAGTTTTGTAAGAGGGTGCAGGTGGACAAAAGTGTTACAAGAGAGGTGGTGTGAGATGATGGGTATGTGCAGGATCATGATGGGCCAAAAAGTGGCAAAATGATGGGTATGTGTCTGACAAATTTTTTTAACCCAAAATTGATGAAATGAAAAGGGTTTTTAAAGGAGATTCTCAGCTTTCCACCAATATAAATTATGCTTACTTTGAATTTAATAAATAATTATTATTCATTTTCTATTGAATTACAACTAAAGTCTCAATTTTTAGGTTGATTGAAAAACATCTATAGCTTTCAAATGGTATCATATTTTTTGAATCCAAAACACACAGCACATTATATGCTTCACATACTATAAGATTTAAAAAGAAAAAAATGAATTTCATGAAGTTTTGACCAAGTTAAGGTGGTCAGACATACGAGTCTTTATATTTTTTCAAAGTTGTCATAAAAAAATTACAAAAAAATATGCATCACATCGGGACATGAGTACTCTACTTATATCTAAAATATTATAAAGAAATATTATAATTTTAATGTGGTTAGGGTGGTTAGACAGATAGCTACTTCTTATTTTTTCCCTGAAATTTCAAATTTTCACCAAATAGATTTAATTTTTTGTAAATAAACCTTGTAATTTAGAAACTACATTCAATTTGCTACAAATTCTATTCTTACATATTTTTGAAATAATATAGATAACTTATTCAAATTTTTATGTCAAGTTGCCTAACTCTGATTTTTCTGATTTTTTTACCACTTAAGGGCCTTATTTTTCCATGATGAT
Organism: Sequoiadendron giganteum; assembly: GCA_007115665.2. Classification (NCBI taxonomy): domain Eukaryota; kingdom Viridiplantae; phylum Streptophyta; class Pinopsida; order Cupressales; family Cupressaceae; genus Sequoiadendron; species Sequoiadendron giganteum. The sequence goes on from CM021102.1 coordinate 262,887,987, forward strand.
CCTACACATACCCTGCTGCCGACAACTTTTTTGACCCAAAATTGGCAAAAACCCTAAAAATGTTAGAGAGGGAGAATTGAAAGGATGAAAGATCATGGTACCTCTAAGTGTTTTTCCTCTCGGCTCTCGAATTGTGGTTTTCCATAGTTTATGTTACCTATCGTACATATGTGCCTAAAACTAGTGGACGCATGTGTTAGAAGGCTCGACGAAGAAATTGGAACCATAACATGCAACAAGATCAAGGTCATGATTTCTGCTCTAGCTATACGAGATATATTGTGTATCCCTCCCAACTAGCATTTTGATTCATTCAGTGAGGAGGATATGGAGATCTATTGGGAGGAATCAAATGAAAGAGAAAGCTTCTATCAGGACGAGACAAAAGAGAAGTTGATGAGAGGTCGATTTATTTTTCCCCTGACATTCAAAAAGCTCCAAAGTAACACACATGATATTTTCTTGATGTTGGCTTGGATTTTTGGCTTGAATGATGATGAAGAGGTCCATTCCTTCCACATGTCCTTGGTTCTGATACTTAAGCAAGAATGGGGGTAGAGAGATTTTGATTTTTATGATGTCATAGCTACAAACATGTTGATGTAGCTAAAGAATTACCAAACTGATTTTAAATTCAGGTATTCTTCTTTCTTGGTCCATTTAATTCTGCATCAAAACTTTGGGTTTCTAGAAGGAAATTTTTCGGTCCCTAGGTTCAATGAAGAGGGTTTAGGTCAACTAGTTTCTATATGGATGTATGTGTTGTAAAAAAAATTAATTATTAGTGGTTTGTGAACCACTTTCTGAGACTAGTTCTCCAAGAGTTATTGCCGCGTTTGATGGGTCATTTGTCCCGTGAGGTTTAAAAATAGATAAAGAATTCATCGACTCTAGTGGATTATTTCTTCGGGGAATATTCTATATTTATTAGATATCATGGTTTTATCAGAGAACCTTTCTAACTCCCCAAATTTTTGTCAGATCGGATTTTCGCATTGGAGGCATGTCGACAGGAAACTCTTGTCGATAATGCCTATGATAGGGGAAGGAACAAGACAAAGCTCTATTTGCTTCCCCTTTGCATTGCAAACAGTAGAGTTGTACTGGAGAAGTAGGAAGCATAGAGGGATCTTATGAATCTATTGGCGGCCCTAGGATTACTCCTTATATGCGACACATGGGAATACAATCAAGAAAATTTATTTCCCCTAAAACATGAGAAGCGGGACTATGTGGAGTCCAAGAAAAATTTGACTCAAGAGAATCTGAAAATATACATCAAATTAGCCCTCATACCAACCAAAAGGCCAAGGTGGCTGAGTTTTTATACACCAGAGGAAAAATATTAGAGGGAGGTTTCGATAAGTAAAGCCCTCAAAAATGAAATGAAGTGGAAAGGGTGGTCATAAAGAAATATGGAAGACTTCTAGAGGTTCCAACAAGAGATGGGAGGTACGCATAAGTGGCTCAGGGAGTTTCGCCCATATGATGAATAGTTTGAGGAAATTTATGATCGAGAAGTTGATTCTAACAATAGCAACCTAGAGTCCAACCATGAGATAACAAAAGAGTGACTTCCATGTCATACTTCCCAACCATAGGAGTCTGATAAAGGGAGAATCTCTAAGAAAAAGGATTCACAAGTTGCATCCTCTGCCATTTCTGAAGTAAGGGGAAGAGAGCTCGACGGTCCCAAGAGAGTTGGTTACAAAACAAGAATTTCAAGCTTCATCGGGATCGTTCGCTAAGGGATCAGGACACTCTAGTTTGGGTTGAATGAAGATAAGGTGAGTCTAAGACCTGGACATACCTGGTGCAACTGTCATAAATGAAGAAGAATCAAAGTTCGCTTTGTAGAATGTTCAGATGGTCATAGTTTAGGTAAGTCTTGCTCCCCCTCTTCTTCCTACTTCAACATCTTTGGTCAATCCTTTCCCCCACCCATTGAAAAGGATCCTCCATCCATGGACCCTAAAATTTTTGTTCTAAAAGAGCCCCTTTCCATTTTCAATATACCAAGTCATGTGCCCCCGCATTTGGAGCAAGCAACATCTGCTTCAATCATTATTGAATATTTGATCACCCTATTCAGGGCCCCCATTGAGAAAGATGAATGGTCCATGCTACCCGTTACCCTAGGCCCATCCGCATTTAGTCAAAAATCACCCATTCCATTTGTTTCTCTTTTTACTCCTACTGGTACTTTTGGTGCCCAATCTCAATTTGGCATCCCACCATTTTTAATGATTACTCTCCCATTCACCTCCCCACATGCCCATACATCCAAAGTATCCCCTTCTGTTACTCTTTTCAGTCTTCCCCCTAGTGCTTCTATTCCAACATAGAGTGTTGATTCCCAACAAACCCTTCAAAATAATTTTGACGTGACTAAGAGGGCCCAACAAAATAGAAAACAAAAAACAATTATGAATAATGTCAAGTTGCTCGCTGCCAAAAAGATTCAAACCTGTTTCAATGAAGAATGAAATTCTCTATGGATCACTACCATGAAGCTTCTTGTAGCCCGACCTGAAGGAAAGATGTAGATGGAGGATTATGACATCAGGGCAGTGGGTCTGGATTTAAATGAAATTTGTCTATGTGACAAGGTAGGTCATCCAATACCACTCAAAAGGTAGAATATACAGATTATGAGTGGCTAGATTGGAAATTGAAAAAGCACAAGGTTGAGCTGGTGAACGTAAAAGAAATAATGAATCGGCTATAGTCAAAACTCAGGGCCCAAAATGACGAAATGACCCACATAATGCAGGTGTAAGACTAGCAAGAGGAAGTGACAGGATCTCTTGCAGTGCTTCAGGATGAGTGGATTCAACTATATGCCGAAATAGACAAATTGAAAGGTGAACTTGTAGTTGAATGCCAAGCTAGTGTAGAGCACCAACATGTTTGAGAGAGTATAAAGAAGGAGTTGGATGGTGTCCGATCTTAGGATTTTGATAATTTGCAAAAAAATTGAAAGGAAGCCAAAAAGCTAAGAAGTGATAAACAAGAAGCTGAGTCTTCTCTGCATGCTCGTAATCAAGAGGTCAGAAACTTAGTTTCCAAACTGTAAAATGCTCTTGAGAGAAGAGATAAAATGGAAAAAAGAGTGAAGGAAAAAGAAGCTCAACTACATGAAGAGATAGAAACTGCACAAAGGTTTGTGACCCTTCCTATAAAGAGGAGGTTGGTATCCATTTATTGGGAGCGAATCATTATTGTGCTCACCGTTCTAAAACTGGCCTTACAATTTCTAAGGGATTCCCGAGAGATAAATGAAAGGGTTGGCTTGTTGGCCGACCAAATTCTTCAAGAGTATGCTCCCCGAGTGGCTGAGTCTCAAAGCTTGATTTCCAAGCTATGTGTAGCAATAGATAGGGCTCTAAGAAGAGAAGGAATTATAGATCAGAGGGATGCCTCTAGTAAAGCAAACAAATTTTCCCATTGTCATAAGGTAGCGGAGAAAACCAAGAACAACCAAGAAATGTTAAACAAAAGGGTCAATGAATTCAAGAAGGATTTTGGTGTCCTGTATAGCTTCGGGTTACCTCCCTTCCTTTCAACAAATGGGGATGTGCTATCAGTTGAGTAGATTATAGAGGAGGTCTAGAATAAGGTTCACACTTTAGCAGATCTTCCAAAATATAGCATGATGCCCATAGCAGAGGACGTGGAGAGTGAAGCTATTAAGCTTTCTCATATGTATTATCATCTAGAAGTTGTTTCAACAAGGTGGGGATTTGTTTCTTTCAAAGAATTCTTCAAGCTAGATCAGGCGTATAAAGCCTTTTGTAGTCTTTCCCGACCAACTAATGTGGATTGGGAAATGTTGCACTTTGCTTTCCTTAAACTCCAAGAATAACCAAAGGTCTAGGTTCATGCCTTCACAAGCGAAGCCCCCTTGTGAGTTGCCAAAACCGTGAAGAAATTTTTTTCCTTCGTCTATTTTTTATTTTGGGCTTTACTTTTCTCTTCGAGAAGATCTACACGTGAAGAGGTTGTGTTTCCGATAGGTGAGCAATGCACCACATGGTGATTTCACACACTTTGTTGATCACTTTCCTTTCGGTTAGGAATCTGACCATGTGTTAGATTGGCGGATTATTTCTTAAAATCATTTTTCACAAATCTGATACTATCCATCTGCATGACATGTCATCTCTTTGTTGCAGAGGAGCTGTATCTTGGGAGCCTTCATTCAGAGTCTGTTAGAATGCATCTTGCCTTGTTTTAATGAAGGGATGTGAGTCAATGCCACCAAAGACACTTGATCGGTTGATAAGACCTTTGCCAGACTATTCTTCTAGGATCCAAGCATTTACAAGGGGAAATCATGTTAAAATATCTAAATGATATTAAAGCGGTAGTTGAAAGTTGATGAGCAGGATTGTAGTGACCTAACAGAAGATCTAGGATCGGATTTCAAGCTATCGGGTGTGGACATCTGGCATTCATTACTTTTGAATGAAGTCAGTGTTTCTTTCTCCTTGGTGGCTATAAATTAGAGGCGACAACATGTAGAAAGGGTTCCTGAAGATTTCCTTTTGGAAAAAACATTCCTTAGCTTTCATAGTTAGTAGGAATATTTTCTTTTAAAGTTTACAGAATACTGCTTCACTCTAGAATGTTATGTCTTTTATATATTCAAACTATCGTCGGATTGGAATCCAATCTCTATTTTAAGTTCATTTAATATTTGAAATATGAGTTATTTGGGAGAAATACTTGAAACTGTGCATGATATGGCCTCTATTATGTCATTGGACTTCTCTATTTTCTTTGTAGGATTATCATTTCTTCATGTTATGCTATATTAAGAGGAAGAGTTTATGTAGCTTTTGAAAAAAATTCTATTGATTCTTGGAACTTCTATGTTTGGTTGGATCTTAATATGCACTTCCTATGGGTGGATTGAATGACTGCACTATGCTTGTATCTAGCCTCTGTTGCTCATTCTCTTCCCAAAAATGAAGGGATGTT